>JAPYKT020000010.1:3000000-3600000 GCA_028749325.2 Caryopteris x clandonensis | reverse complement strand
AGCTGCCCAAACTCTCCTTTGACCGCTTGCAGCCTACGGACCAAGAATGTACTGGACTGGAAAGGCGAAGCTTTGGCTGTTTTGTTGCTCGCCAGGCTGTATTGGATGAAGAATATTGGGTTGGTTTTGCTCTTTCTTTCTCATTCTTATTAACACATGTTTTTGCACTTCAAAATGCTGCATATGAATCTTGTTTTACATATTTTTCTAAAAGAACTTCAGATTTTTTTGTGTCCATGTCTGACTGTGGCAGACAGCAGCATGGCTCCGAGCAGAAGCCCATTGCGAATCCTTATCTGGTATAAGGTCAGTAATCTTTAAGATATTATTCTGGTTTTGACAGAATTAAATTACTATCTTAAACAATTGTGTAATTTTCAGGAATGTTGACAATTATAAAAGAATGTATGCTGAAGAGGTGAGTTCTGGTAGATTGACTTGGCCGCTTTGGTGTACATCATAACAGGATAATCTTTTCTATGCCCCTGAGGTTGTCTTTATTTTTCGTTCATTTGGAAATCAGCTCACTAAATAAATGTTTCCTGATTTTCTCAATAACTGTTAATCGAATAGCACTATGCTCTTTACAATGAGCCATCCTGAACAACAACTTTCACCTTACAGTCCGTAGATAATCTTTCATACACATGCACACACGTGGTGCAGTTGTCACTGATAACTTGTCTTTCGTAATTTATCAAACTTTTCATCCAGTTGCTGTATGATATATTTCTCATGCTTTATTCTGTTAAAATTCTTTTTCTTGAGGTTTGGTTTCCGTGCATATTTTTATAAGAAGCTTCGTAATCTTTAGTTCCATGCAAATTGTGACTTTTTCATCAGTCATGTAATATGCTAAACTTAATTCTTCTCATATTGGCAGGAATTTTATGCTTTGAAGCGAAGATGTTTCGGGCAGGACAGAAATTCATTGAACTGCTTTTGTTTTGTTGCAGTAAGTGAAACTAAACTATTGCATGAGATTTCCGCAAAATTTGATTTTTCAATAGTTGTTATACTTGTCCAGATTGTCTCCTTAATTCATGCAATGCACTTATGCCAAAGCATTGAGAAATATTCTCTCCCTCTCTAATGCTTGTTCACTTATTCTCTTTAGATGTCATGATTGCAAATTCTGTACGCTGGAACTGGCAGTATTCTTTCTTTTTTTTTTTTATGCAATTATCTTATTAATTTCATGCTTCAAATCCCTAGCCTATGACAATTGCAGAAAGTCTGGAGACATGCAAAAGCGTGTAAAGCTAACTCATTGATTTTCTGTGTAGCCCATCACTTTTTTTCTGATTCATGCTAATTCCAGTAAGGCTCTACTTCTACAAAAGCAACATTTATGATTTCATTACCCCATTATTAGTATACTTGTTCCAAAATTCTAGTGCTTAAACTTCGTGAAGTATGAAGCTAGTGATGATAAATCGATGTCTAAAATAATCAAAATTTAGGCCCATCTACTTTATCCTTTCCCCAGCATGCTCAAAAGATAAAGTGGATCCACTCACTGGAAATAGCATAATCTAGAATTGTGTAAGACTTACTAAAGCTCTGGGCATGTAGCTCCATTGGCATTTGCACATAACTGATTTCTCTGTAAGACTTTCAGTTCTCTCTCAAGTTATTTTCCTCCAGAATTTCTGTTTCATTTTTATGGTAGAATCGACCCCCATACTCCATTTTCTGGTGATACAGGTTTGTGGTTTTGTTAGTATCCCTCTCATCTCATGTTATAACTATGGACTTCAGGGTCAAATATGACGTTAAATGCAAAAAGAGGGGGTGGGGGGAGGCCATGGTTATGGTATGGTATTGAGTCTATTGACCAACATTTGTCTTATATTTATACCTAAAAATACTTTAATGGTTTATATGTACCTTGAAGTAAACAACTAAACAATGTTAGGATGGGTACCTTAAAATTCTTTAGTGGCTTACTTTTACCTTTAACATTAGGGGCGTATGTTCCACCTTTTTTCTTAGGTATAAAACACAGCTCAAACTTGTTTAGTATTTCAATGTCTTATTTAGTATTTCAATGTTGTTTGTATATACTTCCTTAAAAAAATTGTGGGTGTTGCAGTAGATCTCCTCACAGGGATGTTGCATATTAGAGCCATGCTACAAACTTGAATATAAATTCTTTTTCCATTGCTTAGCATCTTAACTATTGGAGGTTCACCTAGGAAGCTCACAATTCATTAGCATTTCCTCTGTATTTTTGCAGGTTAAGAAGGAAGATAAGAATGTTAGACGAACAGTCCTCAACAGTATAGTGGGGACTTTGGATTTAAGTGTCAAACAATTCATGCAAGGGGAAACACATCCTGGGGTACTACCTTGAGTTTGTGACTAATGCATGTTTAAAGATTGTATGGTGTTTAACTTCTTCTTGGATTGATTTTCTGATACTTCTTGGGAAGAGACTATTGGTTTTCACCCATTTCACTACTTTTTCTGCGCCATATTCTTTTTGCAGATTATAAATTTAGGTGGAACATGGAGCATTTAGCATTTAATGAAGAACCGAGCATACTCAGTCTTCTAGTTCATTTTTTATTTTGCAGGAAATAAAGAAACTGTCTGCTGTTTTAGCTAGCAGAGAGCCCTGTGATACACATAAATATGCTTATATTTCAAATGTTTGTGTGGCAAAGTTTGCTCGACGCCGGGGTATTGCTTCGAACATGTTATACTTGGCAGCTGATGCAGCTACAATGGCAGGTGTCATATCTTGAATCTCAACATTTCTTGCTCTTTTCTACTTCTTTTACCCACGCATCTCATATCTTGCCCTCTGATTTTGTTGTTACTGATATAAATATCCTTTCTCCTGTGTGTTGGTTATGGAACAGGGATGAAACAGCTCTTTGTACATGTAAATGCAAACAACAAACCTGCCCAGGATCTGTACAAAAAAACTGGCTTTAAAGTAAATTGTTTAACTTTCTTGACCTGTATGACGTGGTTTTATTTCATTTTCTTAGATATACAAAGAAGACTTCAAGTTCTTGTGCTTCTTAGTGAGAGACCTGTTCTTGCCTCATTTCGACCATATCAATTTGCATGGCTCTTTTTAACATGCTACCAGAGTAACCAGAGTGAACCTGTCTTTTTTTCCTCCTTTCTGATGTCTGCTTCCTAGTCTCTGCTCATCACTTCTCTAAATTTGCTTTTATTAGACTAATCAATTCCTGCTTATTGTAAGCACTTGAAAATTATTTATGGTGTAATAAGGCTGTGGCCAGCATCATCCTCTATATATAATCATGATTTTATTCCTCCATGATAAATATTTTCGAACAGATTGAATAGTAAATGACTTGTGCTTTCCACCTAGGTAGTTGAATAGAATGAATGATATTTCTTCAAGTGGACTGGCTTGTGCTTTCCACCTATGTAGTTCTTCACTCTCAAGAAAGGCTATTATACTTGGATCCAGTTATTCCTCCCCCCACCCGTGTGTGTGTGTGTGAAGTAGTTCAATAGCGAGCATAATTTCTCAAAAACCCAAACTGAAGCATATATGCGTATATTACATAATACACAACCTTTAATGACTTTATCATATGGTTGTCTCACATTTTCAAGCATTTTATAGTTCCTAGTTTTATAGTTTATATATACATTAATCCCTGCAGGTTGTTGAAGAGGCATCTTCTCCGATGTCAAAAGATCAGAATATTCTGATGTCCATGGAGTTGTGATTGCATGATGTTGATAGCAGCCTCCTATATACCCATTGAGCCAACAACTTGTAGGTATGTATATATGCATTACTTGTAAATGCTTTAGAAACAGTTGGCAAAACTGTACATTTGTGCAATGTGTGACAATTAGAGAGAGTTCGATTAGAGAAGGAAGGCTTGCATTTCTGTTATTAGAATCAATACGATTTTCTGTTACTAATATGTTGAATGTACCAAACTTGAAAGTTTGATCCATCAAAATCTTGGATATCATTTGCATTTTCCTACAGTTTGTCATTCTTCTGTGTGGCTTTGACATTTTATTAGGTCGTCATTGACAATTTGATCGTACTGTCATTCACGCACGATGGCCAACGAAATACTTACAGTATCTTATGGGGCAAAAGTATAACGATTTGGCTCCTCACATTTTCTACAAGCATCAATTTATAATTTTTTGGCAGCAGGTAATTTTTTATGAAAAATATATCAAATTAATTATTACTCACGATTTTTAATTTGATATTCATTTTGTATATATAAAAATTAAATATTAATATTTAAATGTAAAATATTTTTCAAAGATTAATTGTAATATATTTTAAAATTTAAAATATTTTTGTGTAGAATAAATTGTGAGATATTTTTATTTTAAATAAATTGATATTAAAATATAAAATTATATGATATTAAAATATACCACAATTTAAATCCAAAATATTATTGTTGTGTTTGAGTTTGGTTGGAGCTCTGTTACATAATTGATAATTTGATTGTTAACAACTAAAAGAATAATAAAAAATAATATTTATATTGAGCTATAATATGATAAATTATTAATGTAGGTGTTAAATAAGTATATTTTGGTAAAAGAATTTAGTTTTATCATATTACGAGAAGTGATTGTATGTAATAATTTGAAGATTATATAATAATTAAAGTTGTTATATATATATATATATTTTGAATAGAACTACATAAAAAATAGTAAATTGAATTTTTTCTGTAAAAAATTAATTACTATATTTTGAAAGTTTGAAATGTAATCAAATTTTTTTTCAATCTTATTTAACTTCAATTTTTTGAAGATTATAACTTTTTTTTGATCTTTTCTTAGTTTTTTTTAATGAAAAATACATCAAATTAATTATCTTTTTATGATTTTTAATTGATATTTATTTTGCATAGATAAAAATAAAATATTAATTTTTGAATACAAAATATTTTTACAGATTAATTGTGTATATTTTAATATCAAATAATTTTATATAAAATAAAATTGTGAGACATTTTTATTTTAAATAAATTGTTATTAAAAAATATATTTAATATAATAATGTATTTTATTAAATAAATTATAATATGATTCTATAATAACCTATTACATTATTATATTACAAACTACAATGCATAGGAGAAATACTACTATATATAATAACATGACCACAACTAAAAATAAAAAGTAGTATTTTTCCTCCCAAAACACCTTTTTATATTTAGAAAGTCTTATATTCAAACAAATGTTTTCCTTTTCATTATTTTGGCAGTTCAATTTTCAAAGACTATCTCTTTAATCTGAATTTTGTTTTTTATGTAAAAAATAAATCAAATTAATAATCTTTTCATTGTCTTCAATTGATATTCATATTACATATATAAAAGTAAAATATTAACTTTTAAATATAAAATTATTTTTTAATGTATCAAATTATGGTATATTTTAATATTAAAAGTATTTTAATATAAAATAAAATTATGAAATATTTTTATTTTTTCTAATTTTTATTAAAAATATATTTTATATATTTATGTATTTTATTTTAAGAAATTATAGAACTATATTTATAATAACTTATTACATTATAAAATTATAAATCATGCAACGCATGGGAGAAATACTAGTTGGTCTCAATAGTTCAACAAAATCTAATTTTTAGTTTTTAGTTTTGAATTATTATTTTCAAAAGTTAGTTGTAGTTTTAGAGTATTCTTATAATCTTTTGAATTTATTTTTGTTTTTTCAGAATTTAATTTAACTTTCTTGAATTTATACTGATTCTCTAAATGTATTTATAATTTTCCGATTTATTTAATTTGTTGATTTGTTAGTAATTTTCATTATTTGTTCTAAATATCTTTTAAAAGTATGTAAAATATTTGCAGATATGAAATTGTTTAAATAAATATTTTAAACCAACTGAAATTACAATAACTATTTTTGAGCAAGCTTTCCCAAATAGATATTTTTTAGTGACTTTGATCTAAAAAGATTGTAATACTTTTAGTGAAACCCTAACTTAGCAAACTCATTCATTATGTAATAATATCCAGCCAACCCCTCCTCCCTTAGCCCAATTACCACCATCTTCACCTATTCACACAATGGCATGATAATTTTTTAGTACAAACATATTTCTATTCCCTTGGATAATGATTTTTGTATCTTTTACCATTGTAACTCCAAAACAACGGTGATGCTGTGTGAAAATTTTCAATGTTTTTTAACTTGTTTCATCAATAGTGAATTTTTGGACTGATTTTGTCATGAATATATTTTTCTCAATATACATATGTCAATGGTATGTACCCATTGAGAGTGAGGGGCAGATTTCATCAAGGGTATATATGTAATTTAACATAAACTTGACTATAAATATATATATATATATATATATATATAAAATTTAGAAAGGTTGCTATAAAATCTCTACTCTCATTGAATTTGGCTTCAAAATGGTTGCCCCTAAAAAAACTTTAACTGCATCATTCTGTCTGAAAAAAAAAATTAAATATTGGTCGATGATTAGCCGACTAGTCTTCATAGAGCTACTTGAGTTTTTTAGATGTGTCAATTCCCATTTTGATTTTGTCCATAACAAGTATAGGAGATTAGGTATTTAGAACTTTATGATTTTTGGGTTTGAATGGAAGAAACTTAAACTAATTTCTTTGTATGAGAGATTTGTTTGATTCTGGACAAAATGAAAGATTCAAAGAATAATCTATTTTATATTTTGGTAGATTCTATGCTATTCTGTGGAGTAGTGCCTTAACTTCATTGAATGTATGTTATATATCATAATATTGAAGGTCAAGAAAAACGTAATAATTAATTTTCAATTATATGGCATGTGTCATACATCAAATACATTAAGATATTACTCTAAATTCTTAATAAAATGGACTGTAATGTAATTTCACATCTATCTAAATGGGATGTGAATTAATTTTTATTTTTTTTGATAAATGGGTATTAAATTGATGAATTAGTATTAAAGTTGTTTTAAGATTAATCGTTGCGGCTAGGGCTTTCAATGAGCCGAGCTGAGCTCAAGCCTGGGCAGGCTCGGCTCGAGTCGAGAAGTTGAGTTTGGGCTCCGCTTAAGCTCAAAGCTCGTCGAGCTCAAAATGTTAGGTTCGGCTCGAGCTCTTGATATGCAATTGCGAGCTTGGCTCCGCTCGAAACTCAAATTTTTTTTGTACTACACTAATACGATTTATACACGTTTCAATATTTTTTTAACAATTTTCATCATTTTCAAGAGAAGAACGTGAACTTAACATTCGAAAATAATAAATTTAACAAAGAAAATTACAATGTTCATACTTAAATGTCTCACAACCAAAAAAGTTTAAAGTTTACATCATTAAAAAGTTTCAGAATAAATAATATTTCATATTTTCATAAGTAAAACGCTATTACAAAATAATCAAGAATTGTCTTATTTATTGCAATTCTTTTTACTCCATGTCTTTTATTTTTATAAGTTTTTATTATATTTTTGAGTAACTTATTACTCATTTTTGGGTAATATATATAAATAAATAAATTAAAAATAATCGAGCTTGTTCACGAGCTTTGAGCCGAGCTTAAGTAAATTTGGCTCGGCTCATTAATGTTTCGAGTCAAGTTGGAGCTACATAAGTTCCTTGGGTCATGAACTGGTTCTGGAATGCAATGACATTGAGCTTGTTTCTCCATCAGAAAAGGTGTAATGGTGGAGGATTATTTAGAAAGACGAAGCTGCACATATTCCTAATATCTTCTTCATCTTCACCACTTTATTTCTTTCTTCCTTTTTTTTTCTTCAATGTTTTCTGCTGATTATTTTTTGTTTCTTTTAGTTGTTTAACTTTTATTTTGGTAATTTAATAAAAAGGGTATAGTTGTAATTGTGTGGGATGGATTGAGAAATTAAAAAATATTAAAATTTATTATCGGTAGTATTATCTGAGAAAAAAATTTGGACCACAAATAATTAGCGCATTAATTATATTTTGGTCTTCTAATAATCTAGAAAATTATATTTTGTTATGAGTTTTCATTAATATTAATTTATGCTAACGAAACTATATTTTAAATTAAATATTATTTATATAAATTATTATTTATCTTTATTTTTATACTAATAATATAATTTCTTTATATTTTATTAATATAAAAAGTATATTTTATCTCGTGCATTGCACGAGGGAACATCTAGTTATAAGTGAGTCTTTTGCACATTAGGTGCACGTGCAATACTATTTGAAGTATTACTTGTTTAACTATAAAGTATTACTTGTTTAACTATAAAATATCACTATTTTTTAAAAATAACTAATCAGAAGTAATGCATTTTAAATAATAAGTAATACTTTATAATTAAACAAGTAAAACTTTAAATCGTATTGCACGTACACTTTCTGGGCACATAAACTCCTGGGAAATTGATTTTATTTGCCTAATTTCTGAAGGAATGAGAAGAACTTCAACTCTCTAAGTGAGGAAGATTGAATGAATCTGATTATTTCTTCACTGGTGGAGTTGGAAATCTTAGGAAAAAGAGTATTAAGGTCATTAAATGATTCGCTGGAAGGTATTTCAGTGCTAGGAAGAGAAACGAAAACAGTTTTGATGTGATATATAGTTGAAGCAAAATTCTTGGAGACAAGGGAGCATTGACACAAAAATTTTAGGTCAATGATTCGACTTAATATTAATAGGTGTAGGTCTTTTGGGATGCGAGCAAAGTGATCCTTTTCATCGAGCTCTTCCTTGGTATTTAATCCCATCATGTCCATTTCTTCAACCCTGCAAATTATCAAGAAAATAAAAGGATACAAAATATGTCAAAAAAAAATAAAAATGTTTTCCTTAGTCTGCATTCTTGAACACAAAACTTATTGCTGAATATTCAACTTGAGGGAAAAAAAAAAAAAAGACTTGATCTTTAACTCAAGTTGAATACTTTGGAGCATAAAACTTAGAATACAAATAAATGAAAATTTAAAAATATCTAATGTTCTAATTTTCTATGTATTCATCCAATGGTATCTATCAATCACAAAGGCAAATACATTGCAGATTCTGTACTTACATGCCTAAATAAGGTTAAGAAAATATTCCCATTTTAAGTTATAGATTAAAAAAATCATTGAATGCATAATAATATGCACTTTGCCTATTTCTTTGTGGAGCAAGATTGGTGGATAGTACCACAAAAGAAGTAGAGACATAGGGTTGGAAATTAAACCAAGCTATTCGATACTCAATTCAAGCTTGTTCATTAAAAGCTCGTTTGAATTCGATTTGATAATAATGTCAAACACGCTTGAACACACTTTTACGTTTGATAAAATCTAAAGCTCGATACGAGCTCGAGCTCGTTAAGCAAAATTTGTTAAAACAAGTGTAAAATATCAAACTACTCGAGCTCGACTCGTGTTCGGCTCGAGTAAAGCTCGTTAAAGCTTGACTCCATTAATAACCAACCAATCTCAAACAAAGTTTTAGAAAATCGATAACATTTCAAACAATCTTGAACAATGGTACGTTTGACTTGACTCAACTCGTTTCCACCTCTAAGTAGACATAGATGAAACACACACAATAATTTCATATCCATTCATTCTCCCTACTAAAAAATTGTCATATCAATGATAAACGATATATATTTTCTTCATAAACACCCACTCTTATTTTATAACACCATCCTACGTGAAATTTCACTTCAATTTTGGCACCAAAATAAAACTAAAAAATGAAACACAACCAACCGCGCTTGTTTCCCTAATTTAACAAATAATGCTGGAAAAAATAATTTAAGAATATGATTTGGTAACATAAATTTCATCAAACCATGTAATTTTACAATAATTCTATTATAATTATTTGATCCCCAATAAAAGAACAATCAATTTAGAAGCCAACTCACCAATTAGTGAAGGAAAATCTTGTGTATTCGATTTGGAAAAAAAATACCTAACTAAGAAAAAAAAAAAGATACACAAGCTCAAATTCTAGTTTAATCCGCCCCCCCCTCCCCCCCAAAAAAAGGATAACAAGAGAATTAAAATCTAAGAAAGACAAACTATGAAACATTGACATTCCATAGATTAAAATGAATAAAAAAATTAACAATTATTGAAGGAAGTAAACCATTTTCATTTCAATCGAATGAAATCCAAAAAACAATGATTTTGAGGAGATATAATACACAGTCATTAACATCAATTATTTCAATAAGAACATTAGAAGAAACATATAATTATGGATAGCAATAAAAGAAAAAGAACATAAATGAACTATTTTTACCTCTTTGTTGTTGGTATATGGATGGAGATTGAAGAGAGGCTTCTCCCCTTCTGACAACAGCGGCCGGAAACCCTAACCCGAATCTTCTCAAAGATTGGACTTGAAAAGTGTGAGGTTATTAGTATTATAAATGAAATAAATAAGTTATCGTGTTCTTTTTCACTTAAACGTGTTTTAAACTTCCTTTGTAAAGACGCATTTGTAAATTTAATATCATTTGCTTCATATTTTAAGGCGAACCAAAAGTTACCCTTTTTGCTAGTATCGCAATGAATGTGGATGTGTTCAACGATTTCTTTTATTTGGGTGGGGAAGAGGTGGCATGATTGGTTTGCCTACTAGAAAATAGTTTAAAAAAAAGACAATGTAAACCTTTTTTTGGAAGGTAACAAGAAATCTATATATATAAGTAAAACACATAAGAAAGTTGGCTCCAAAACATTGGATTTCTATTTTTTTTAAATTTTTTTTTTTTATGGAGCCAACCTGCTTATATGTCTTACCACTTCAGCCTCTACTTAATTAATTTTAAATATGTAAAATTTTCATAATTTTCTTCCTTCTTTTCTCATCTTTCTTTCTTGTCTAATTCTAAAAAATTTGCCAAAACTAATAATTTTATCTTTTCTTTTCTCCCTCACGTCTTAATTCCTCTATCAAACACATTTACCATGGCAATAATTGATTTGACAATGTTTCATTGCAAATTGTTGTTCCATGTTGTGCTGCTACCTATTGTGAAACCCCCATCTCACATAGCATAGATCCACAAACAAACCTCATTCTCATGCCTTCTATATCAAAGCATGGCTTTGTTGAGTTTAGGACTAAGATACTGTAAAAATTGAAGTGCTGAACTATGAAAATATCACAAATATTATACCATGTTGTTCAATAACTCATGAATTTCATGTATGAGGTCTCAATATTGGGAAAATCTACTCCATCACAAAATCAAGGAAATATTAAACTAATTTAAATCAGAGAGATGCTACACATGGGAGCTGGAAGGCGACAATAATGGAGTTTGGTTGTGATGCAAGGTAAGATAAGAACATTTTAATGGAAAAGTTGTGGATCGAGAAAGATAAGTCGAGAAGATAGACTCTCATAGTTTAGGAAGACTTAGGTGGGAGAAATTATGGAAAATGAAAAATATGTTTTTTTTCATTTTTTAAACATATTTAATTAAGTAGAGAGTGATGTGGCAAGATACACAAGTAATTTGACTTCATAAAAAACTCAATGTTGGATACCTTATCATTACATATATAGATATCACAGAAAAATATAATTCTCTTACGCTAATTCAATAAATTAGATCACCACCATGGACGTTGTTGGCATGCTACCAGAGCAAAATAAGAGCAGTATCCCAACAGAAATGTTTGAGGAAATATTTTTGCATCTCCCCGTAAAATCCCTGCTCTACTTCTCTTCTGTTTCAAAATCAGGGAGGTGCATGATTTTTTGATTAGGGCTCACCAACAGATACCACAGTTGAGTAGCCTTCCGCGGTTGGGAAACGATTGTCATTAGTACTCTTCGCTATCAACCCAGTTTCTGCCATGAGAAACCCTACATTAACAATGTTGTTTCTTGCCCACTCTCTACCATATAATCAAATCAGCCAATTCTGGACATTGCAACCGATTTCATCTTCCCGATCAAGAGCCTCACGTATCTTCGTGTCTCTTGCAATGGATCTTGTTTGTTAAAGTTGATGACTCAATCTTCTTATGGAACAGCTCAGTCATAGCACATAAAAGCTCCCCAATCCAATTTACATCAATATATTGCTTTTGTAAATTAGGATTATCGATTTGTTAAAAACATCAATTTTTTTTTTCTTCGGAGATAACATTAATAGAAGGTGAGTCAGAGTTAGAATTAAAAATATTAATATAAGTGTCATCAACCTAAAATTTTCTTATATTTCTTTTCTTGTTATAGGAAAATTGAGATTTATGTTTATTAATTTTTTTTTGTTTTTTATTACAATTATTAGGACATGAAGATGTGGGTTTGTTATGATTCATATTAAGATGTTTTTGAAGTTTGAGATCTTGACAAATCTTAATCCTTCTTGTTAGATAATACTTACCAGTATACCATATGTATATTTATCATAACGAATAATTTGTTTGCTAGATAATTCTTTAATTTTAATGGCTTGATTTCACGTAAAAGAGTTGGAAGGCCAGTCAAGAACTTTTCTTTCCAAAAGGGTTGGTTTGAGTTATCTCGAAGCATACCTTGAGTAAGAAAGGTATTTTTATAATATTAAAAACCATTGAGTTTTTTACTTCTTAAATTAGAAAGGAGTTTAGTATTATGATCTTTAATATGTGAAGGATCTTAAATTAAATAAAGAGATATTGTTAATATAAGGGTTGAAACGAAATCTTGTTATGGATTATCATTGTCATCATATATACAATTATCATCATCATCATCATCATGAATCTTATAAGCATTTAATACATCATTTTTTGATGTGGTCAAGATAATAGTCCCACAATCCTTTTAAATAACTAGAGAAGCTAGTTATAACGAGTTCAATCAATGTTTTATCTTAAATACCAATTTTTGTTTTATAAGATTAGCAACCATTGTCATTTTTTTTAGCAGAGAGAGAATTTTGTATTCATACATACCATTAAGATTCCAATTATAAATAGAAGAGACATTAAGAAAGTTTGGATTTAAGGTTCAACTGGAACAATATCAAGAGGCATTCTTTGCAATACTTGGGGATTCCAAGAGATTTTATTTATTTCACATTCAGAAATATTTTCAGAGTATTTATCAATGATTTTTATTTTATGAATTGAAGTAGGAGTATCATGAACAACTAAATTATCAGACGAAAAACTTACTAGTACTTTTTAATTCTCTTATAAAAGTTATCTTTAGAATTTTGTATATTAGAAACAATAGAAAAAGATATTTGATATGGTTTAAAATTAGGGCTCTTCAAGGTTTAGAACACTTAGATGATTCTCGTGTTTTAAAAGAAACAAGAGGTTGTTTATGGGTATATTTTCAAGACCATCAATTTGTTTTCCAATGGTATTTAAATTAGTGTTAGTATAATTATTCTGAAATACAATACTTCTTATGTTTTTTTTTTTGTTTTTTTGTTTTTGTTTTTGTTTTTTTGTTTGTTTGTTTGTTTGTTTGTTTTTTTTTTTTCATCGTCGCTAGAGGATTTTAGAGGAGTAGCTTCAATAATTTGATTTTGAATTTGAGCTTTTATTCCCTGAAATGAAGGATGTACATATTAAATATTTTTCGAGTTAGAGAGAGATTCAAATTCAGGATTCTTATGCCTCATTGCATTAGGATTTAATATTTTTGAAAAAGGAATATGTTTTTCAGAAGAACAAATTTCAAAACACTCAAAGAAAAATACATTAATTTTATTTATTTCATGAAAATCATAGTAATGCTTTTGAAAGTCTTTTCTAGTATTGAGGAAATTTTTGAAAAACCATTCTCTTTTCTTAGTATTCTTTGTTGAATAAAATTCTTTATGAATAATTCCTTTATTAACATGAAAATTGATCTCAATAATACTTAATTCATTGACAATATTTTCAGCAATAGCATAAAAATGTTGGACTATTCGGTTCTTGTTCATTATGATATTCATTAGTATTTTCATAAACTGGTTTAAGGATATGTGAAGCATAATCAACATTCGAAGGATATTATGAGGAATGTCAGATGGAAAGAAATTTATAACAGAAGGAATTGTGAGATTCCGCCAAGATCAATAGTATTAGGAATGGATAAAAAATCATCAAATTTAGAACTGGTGCTAACTCTTCTTTCAACTGACAATTTGACTCTGCCATCATTATATTGTGTAACATTTTTAAGATGTGAATTATGTTTTGGTTGTAGAAAATATTGTTGAAGAACAATATTTTCAAGAATCCATCATTTTGGATTAATATCTTCCCATTTTATTGATCTATAAACAAAAAATTAAAGCGAGAAGATAAGTTCGTAAAAAGGAGGGTTTCTCATTTTTTACTATAAGCTCTGTCCTTGGCAGGTTGAGAAAGTAGAGATCATGGTTCTATAATGTACTCTAAAAACTACAACATAAGGGATTGATCCTTCAAGAATTTTACAATTTTGAGTGTTACTTGAAGAACAAGTTATTTTAATATATTAGGGTCAATTAATGAAATAGAGAAATTTGGCAAACAATCAATAGAGATAGGTCCGATACAAAGACGAAAAAAAAAGAACATAAAAGAGAATCTTCAAAATTAACAAATCTAGTATCATGAAAAAAAAAAAAAAAAAAAGAAGAAGAAGCATTTAGACCTTCATTATAAGGGGTTTGATACCAACTTGTATTAAACCAATATGAATGTATTTGTGGGATTTACTCCGATGTTTTTTCAAGAGAACTAGAAGAAAGAAGGAGAATTGTTTCGAAGGGTTTTGATAGTTGAATATCTCTTTCTTTAGATTTAATAGTAAAATTGAATTTGAAACTAAGGAATCTAGAGAATTCATATATCTTATTCTTATTAGCCTTAGGATTTTTTCAAACATTAAGATATCTATTAAAATCTTCTATAATTATTTCTTCTATATTTATAATCTTCTTGGGTGATTCTCGGAAGGAATTAGAAGTAGTTCTACCAAATATCGAATCCATAATTTTAAAGATTTCTATCTTATCTGATAAATTGCATCAATCCTGGACCAAAAATTGTTTGATTTGGGGGAGGGGGGGGGGGGGGGAAGAATGAAAGATTCAATGAATACCCTATTTCATATTTTTGGATATTCTATGCTACATTATGGGATAATGCCGTGGATGTATGTTATGTGATCATAGTATTGAAGATCAAGAAAAAAATAACAATTGAATTTCAATTATGTACCATGTCATACATCCAATGCATTAAGATAGTACTTCACATTTTTAATGAAAAAGACTGTCAATTCATATCTATCTAAATGGGATGTGAATTAGAATTTTTAGATAAGAATATTAAATCGGGCTTATTTGTTTAATTCTAGGTTAAAATTTTCGGGTTGGCCATATAATAAAATTGATGAATTGGTATTAAGTTGTTTTAGGATTAATTATGGTGGTGACTATTCGTAAACCACATTTTCTTGTCAACATATTCTACTCAAATAATAAAAAGTTATAAATTAACACTAAATGATCTCAACTAATACTGAAAAGTAAAAATTAAAAAAATTTCCATCCCTCCTTATCTCAGACTACAAAAGTAAATACAAAAGGCAATAGAACAATGTCTATTGCGAATAAAAGGGTCAGGAAGGTTGATATGCTAAGAAGGTTAAGGATGAACTGGTTCCAAAGGGCAATGACATTGAGCTTGTTTATCAATCAAGAAAAGTTGTAATGTAATTATGGAGGATTATTAAAAAGAATGAAGCTGCACGTCTTCCAATTTTCTTCTTCATCTTCACCACTTTCTTATTTCTTTCTCTCTCTTTTTTCAACGAAATATAATGTCACGCAATGCCTCATCAATGACTTGTTTTTCTCCCACATACTACTAAATCATCATTATCACATGCTCTACTAGGATCTGAAATTTTTGGAGACAAGGGAGCATTGACAAAAAAACTTTAGGTCAATAATTTGACTTAATATCAATAGATGTATGTCTTTTGGGATGTGAGCAAAGTGATCGTCTTCATCAACTTTTTCATTGATATTTACTCTTATCATGTCCATTTCTGCAACCCTACAAATTATCAAGAAAACATAAGGATATAAGACAAAACATTAAAATAAAATATTTTCTTTAGTCCGCATTCTTGAATACATAACTTATAGCTGAATATTCAACTTGAGCCAGAAAAATAAAAAAAAGGACTTGATCTTTAAATCAAGTTGTATAGATTAAAAAAATATCTAATGTTCTAATTTTCAGTGTATTCATCTAATGGAACCTCTCTATCTCGAAGGCAAATACATTGTAGACTCTGTAATTACATACCTAAAAATGGTTCTGAAAATATTCTCATTTTAACTTATAGATTAAAAAAATCAATGAATATGTAATAAAACAATAATTTCATATCCATTTATTATCTCTACATAAAACAAAAAAAAAAACAAAAAATTGCCATATCAATAACAGACAATACATTTGTTTTTCATGACCACTAACATTCTTATTTAATAACACCATCCCACAAGAAAATTTCACTTCAATTATCGGTCCAAAATAAAGCTAAAAAGTGAAAACACAACCAAACACACTTGTTTCCTTAATATAAGAAATGATGTTGGCAAAAATAATTTAAGAATATGCTTTGGTAACGTAAGTTTCATCAAATCATGT
Source organism: Caryopteris x clandonensis (assembly GCA_028749325.2). Lineage (NCBI taxonomy): Eukaryota > Viridiplantae > Streptophyta > Magnoliopsida > Lamiales > Lamiaceae > Caryopteris > Caryopteris x clandonensis. The sequence goes on along the minus strand of JAPYKT020000010.1, from coordinate 3,583,366 downwards.
AATTTTACAACAATTCTATTATAATTATTTGATCCCATAATTCAAAAGAATAATCAATTTGGAACCGAACTCGCTAATTATTGAACGAAAAAAATCTTTTGTATTCAATTTGGAAAAAAATTGATACGTAGAGTTGAAAAAATACATAAGCTTACAATTCTAGATTAATAAATTGATTCCCCCCCCCCAATTATATTTTGGTCCTCTAATAATCTAGAAAATTATATTTTGTTATGAGTTTTCATTAATATTAATTTATGCTAACGAAACTATATTTTAAATTAAATATTATTTATATAAATTATTATTTCTCTTTATTTTTATACTAATAATATAATTTCATCATATTTTATTAATATAAAAAGTATATTTTATCTCGTGCATTGCACGAGGGAACATCTAGTTATAAGTGAGTCTTTTGCACATTAGGTGCACGTGCAATACTATTTGAAGTATTACTTGTTTAACTATAAAGTATTACTTGTTTAACTATAAAATATCACTATTTTTAAAAAATAACTAATCAGAAGTAATGCATTTTAAATAATAAGTAATACCTTATAATTAAACAAGTAAAACTTTAAATCGTATTGCACGTGCACTTGATGCACATAAATTTTTTTGCGTCTAGTTATATATAATAGCATTACTTTTTCCAATGATCCTATGCCCGAATTTACACATGGGGTTATATCTACTGTAGATATATCATATACACACTTTATGGATGTTTATAGTAGTGAAGCCCAATCTTGTTTTTTTGTCCTATAAAACTCTAAAATAAAGTTTATATGCATACAACTAAAAAATAGAGATACAATAAAAATAAAACCAGTAACCATATCTAAATAAATATAACTTCCAAATTGTAGCTCCACGTCCACATTAAATCCAAAAAACAATATATCTAAGAATCATCCAATAATAAAGGTAGCAAGATCCAATTAAAAAAAAACCAACATTAAGGCCTTCCATTGGCAATATCTTAAGAACACATCATAATGTGATTGAAACAAATATAAGTTTGTTAAGAAAGATACATCAATAAAAAATAATCTCATGCAATGCCTCATCAAGGACATTTTTTTCTCCCACATACTCCCAAATCATTGTATCATCGTCGTCATCACCATCATCATCACACCCACTACTCGGATGAAAAAGTGAATAAAAATCTATAGCTGAAAGCAAAAAATGCACCCCATTTAACACATAACCTGACATTGGCAGATGCAATTTCAAAAACCAACCGACACTTCTCCTTCCTGGTGTTAAGTGGTCCAAAATACCCCCAGGAATCAAATTGTTTCTCCATGCCACAAGGAGTTCGTCTCTTAAAACTAGAATCCCTTTGTTCTTGCAGTTCGTAATGATAACAGATTCTAATGAAGAAAAGCATTTCACAAGCAAAGAGAGTATGATTAGCCACTCTACAGAACATCCGAAGATCAAATGTGTCCCGGAGAATTCACATATATCGAAGGTTCGTAGGGCGTCATCCTCATACTCATCATATCCCTGTTCAGTGTCCTTGCAAGAAGTGGTAGGTACTAGTGAAATTAGTCTTGAAACTAACGCCCCTCTGCTATTAAATTTTACCTTAATGTTGAGAAGTGAGGCGCTGCAAACACTTTCTGGGCACGTAAACTCCAGGGAAATTGATTTTATTTGCCTAAATTTCTGAAGGAATGAGAAGAACTTCAACTCTCTAAGTGAGGAAGATTGAATGAATCTGATTATTTCTTCACTAGTGGAGTTGGAAATCTTAGGAAAAAGAGTATTCAGGTCATTAAATGATTTGCTGGAAGGTATTTCAGTACTAGGAAGAGAAAGGAAAACAGTTTTGATGTGATATATAGTTGAAGCAAAATTCTTGCAGACAAGGCAGCATTGACACAAAAACTTTAGGTCAATGATTCGACTTAATATTAATAGGTGTAGGTCTTTTGGGATGCGAGCAAAATGATCATTTTCATCGAGTTCTTCCTTTATATTTGATCCCATTATGTCCATTTCTTCAACCCTGCAAATTATCAAGAAAACAAAAGGATACAAAATATGTCAAAAACATAAATTTTTTTCCTTAGTCTGCATTCTTGAACACAAAACTTATTGCTGAGTATTCAACTTGAGCCAAAAAAAAAAAAAAAGACTTGGTCTTTAACTCAACTTGAATACTTTGGAGCATAAAACTTAGAATACAAATAAATGAAAATTTAAAAAATATCTAATGTTCTAATTTTCTATGCATTCATCTAATGGTACCTATCAATCACAAAGGCAAATACATTGTAGATTCTGTAATTACATACCTAAATAAGGTTAAGAAAATATTCCCATTATAAGTTATAGATTAAAAAAAACATTGAATGCATAATAATATGCATTTGCCTATTTCTTTGTGGAGCAAGATTGGTGGATAGTACCACAAAAGGAGTAGACATAGGGTTGAAAATTAAACCAAGCTATTCGATACTTGATTTAAGCTCGTATTAAAAGCTCGTTTGAATTCGGTTTGATAATAATGTCTGACACGCTTGAACACACTTTTACATTTGATAAAATCTAAAGCTCGATTTGAGCTCAAGCTCGTTAAGCAAAATTTGTTAAAACAAGTGTAAAATATCAAACTACTCGAGTTCGACTCGTGTTAGGCTCGATTAAAGCTCGTTAAAGCTTGACTCGATTAATAATCAAACCAATCTCAAACAAAGTATTAGAAACTCGATAATATTTCAAACAATTTTGAACAATGGTATGTTTGACTCGACTCAACTCGTTCACACCTCTATGTAGACATAGACTAAACACACAATAATTTCATATCCATTCATTCTCCCACCAAAAAAATTGTCATATCAATGATAAACGATATATATTTTTTTCATAAACACCCACTCTTATTTTATAACACCATCCTAGGTGAAATTTCACTTCAATTTTGGTACCAAAATAAAACTAAAAAGTGAAACACAACCGACCGCACTTGTTTCCCTAATTTAACAAATAATGCTGGCAAAAATAATTTAAGAATATGATTTGGTAACGTAAATTTCATCAAACCATGTAATTTTACAATAATTCTATTATAATTATTTGATCCTCAATAAAAAACAATCAATTTAGAACCCAACTCATCAATTAGTGAAGGAAAATCTTGTGTATTCGATTTGGAAAAAAAAAAATACCTAACTAAGAAAAAAATATACACAAGAGAATTCTAGTTTAATAAATTGATCCCTACAAACCCGCTCCCCCCCCCCCCCCCCAAAAAAAGGATAACAAAAGAATTAAAATCTAAGAAAGACAAACTATGAAACATTGGCATTCCATAGAATAAAATGAATAAAAAAATTACTAATTTTTGAAGTAAGAAAACCATTTTCATTTCAATCGGATGAAAACAAAAAAAACAATGATTTTGAGGAGATAACATCAATTATTTCAATAAGAACATTAGAAGAAACATATAACAATGTATAGCAATAAAAGAAAAAGAACATAAATGAACTATTTTTACCTCTTTGTTGTTGGTATATGGATGGAGATTGAAGAGAGACTTCTCCCCTTCTGACAACAGCGGCCGGAAACCCTAACCCGAATCTTCTCAAAGATTGGACTTGAAAGTTGTGAGGTTATAAGTATTATAAATTAAATGAATAAGATATCGCGTTCTTTTTCACTAAAACACGTTTTCAACTTTCTTTGTAAAGACGCATTTGGAACCAACCTGCTTTTATGTCTTACCACATCATCCTCTACTTAATTAATTTTAAATATGTAAAATTTTCATAATTTTGTTCCTTCTTTTCTCATCTTTCTTTCTTGTCTAATTCTAAAAAAATTGTCAAAACTAATAATTTTATCTTTTCTTCTCTCTCTCACGTCCTAATTCCTCTATCAAACACATTTACCATGGCAATAATTGATTTGACGATGTTTCATTGCAAAGTTTTGCCCCATGTTGTGCTACTACCTATTGTGAAACCCCCATCGCACATTGCATAGATCCACAAACAAATCTCATTCTCACGCCTCCTATATCAAAGCATCGCTTTGTTGAGTTTAGGACTGAGATATTGTAAAAATTGAAGTGCTGAACTATGAAAATATCACAAATATTATACCATGTTGTTCAATAACTCATGAATTTCATGTATGAGGTCTCAATATTGGGAAAATCTACTCCATCACAAAATCAAGGAAATATTAAACTTATTTAAATTAGAGAGATGGTACACATGGGAGCTGGAAAGCGACAATAAATAGAGTTTGGTTGTGGTGTAGGGTAAGATAAGGACATTTTAATGGAAACATTGTGGATCGAGAAAGAAAGTCGAGAAGATAGACTCTCATAGTTTAGGAAGACTTAGGTGGGAGAAATTATGGAAAATGAAAAATATGTTTTTATTTTTATTTTTTAAACATATTTAATTAAGTAGAGAGTGATGAGGCAAGATACACAAGTAATTTGACTCCTTAAAAAACTCAATGTTGGATACCTTATCATTACATATATAGATATCACAGAAAAATATAATTCTCTTACGCAAATTCAATAAATTAGATCACCACCATGGACGTTGTTGGCATGCTACCGGAGCAAAATAAGAGCAATATTGCGATAGAAATGTTTGAGGAAATATTTGTGTATCTCCCCATAAAATCCCTGCTCCGCTTCTCTTCTGTTTAAAAATGAGGGAGGTGCATGATTTTTGGATTAGGGCTCACCAATAAATACCACAGCTGAGTGGCCTTCCGCGGCTGGGAAACGATTGTCATTAATACTCTTCGCTATCAACCTAGTTTCTGCCATGAGAAACCCTACATTAACAATGTTGTTTCTTGCCCACTCTCTACCATATCATCCAATCAGCCAATTCTGGATATTGCAACCTATTTCATCTTCCCGATCAAGAGCCTCACGTATCCTCGTGTCTCGAAAATGGATCTTGTGTGTTAAAGTTGACTCAATCTTCTTATGGAACCGCTCAGTCATAGCACATAAAAAGCTCCATGATCCAATTTACATCAATATATTGCTTTTGTAAATTAGGATTATCGATTTGTTTAAAACATCAATAATTTTTTTTTCTTTGGAGATAACATTAATAGAAGGTGAGGTAGAGTTAGAATTAGAATTATTAATATAAGTGTCATCAACCTGAAATTTTCTTATATTTATTTTTCTTGTTATAGGAAAATTGAGATTTATGTTTATTATAATATTTTTTTTTAACAATTATTAGTACATGAAGATGTGGGTTTGTTATGATTCATATTAAGATGTTTTTGAAGTTTGAGATCTTGACAAATCTTAATCCTTCTTGTTAGATAATACTTACCAGTATGCCATATGTATATCTATCATAAGAAATAATTTGTTTGTTGGATAGTTATTTAATTTTAGTGGCTTGTTTTAACCTAAAAGAGTCGGAAGGCCAGTCAAGAGCTTTTTTTTTTCAAAATGGTTGGTTTAAGTTATCTCGAAGCATACCTCGAGTAAGAAAGGCATTTTTATAATATTAAAAACCATTGAGTTTTTTACTTCTTAAATTAGAACGGAGTTCAGTATTATGATCTTTAATATGTGAAGGATCTTAAATTAAATAAAGAGATATTGGTAATATAAGGGTTGAAACGAAATCTTGTTATGGATTATCATTGTCATCATATATAAAATTATCATCATCATCATCATCATCATCATCATCTTCAATCTTATAAGCATTTAATAAATCATTTTGTTCATGTGGTCAAGATAATAGTCCCACCATCCTTTTAACTAACTAGAGAAGCTAGTTATAAGGAGTTCAATGAATGTTTTATCTTAAACACCATTTTTTGTTTTATAAGATTTAGCAACCATTGTCAATTTTTTTAGCAGAGAGATAATTTTGTATTCATTCATACCATCAAGATTCCAATTATAAATAGAAGAGACATTAAAATGAGTTTGGATTTGAGGTTCAACTGGAACAATATCAAGAGGCATTCTTTGCAATACTTGGGGATTCTAAAAGATTTTATTTTTTTCACATTCAGAAAGATTTTCATAATATTTATCAATGATTTTTATTTTATGAGTAGGAGTATCATGAACAACTAAATTATCAGACGAAAATCTTACTAGTATTTTTTAATTATTTTATAAAAGTTATCTTTAGAATTTTGTATATTAGAAACAATAGAAAAAAATATTTGATATGGTTTAAAATTAGGGCTCTTCATGGTTTAGAACACTTAGATGATTCTCGTGTTTTAAAAGAAACAAGAGGTTTTTTTATGGGTATATTTTCAAGGCCATCAATTTGTTTTCCAATAGTATTTAAATTAGTGTTAGTATAATTATTCTGAAATACAATATTTCTTATGTTTCAATTTTTTTTTTATCAATATCTCCAGGGGATTTCAGAGGAGTAGCTTCAATAATTTGATTTTGAATTTGAGCTTTTATTCCCCGAAATGATGGATGTACATATTAAATATTTTTCGAGTTAGAGATAGACTCAAATTCAAGATTCTTATGCCTCATTGCATTAGGATTTAATATTTTTGAAAAAGGAAAATTAATATGTTTTTCAAAAGAACAAATTTCAAAACACTCAAAGAAAAATACATTAATTTTTTTTATTTCATGAAAATCATAGTATTGCTTTTGACAATCTTCTCTAGTATTGAGGAAATTTTTGAAAAACCATTCTCTTTTCTTAGTATTCTTTGTTGAATAAAATTCTTTATGAATAATTCCTTTATTAACATGAAAATTGATTTCAATAATACTTAATTCATTGACAATATTTTCAGCAATAGCATAAAAATGTTGGACTATTCGGTTCTTGTTCATTATGAGATTCTTTAAGGTTATGTGATGCATAATCAACATTCGAAGGATATTATGAGGAATGTCAGATGTAGAGAATCTAGATGGAAATAAATTTATAACAGAAGAAATTGTGAGATTCTGCTAAGATCAATATTGTTAGGAATGGATAAAGAATCATCAAATTTAGAACTGGTACTAACTCTTCTTTCAACTTACCATTTGACTCTGCCATCATTATATTGTGTAATATTTTTAAGATGTGAATTAAGTTTTGGTTGTAGAAAAGATTGTTGAAGAACAATATTTTCAAGAATCCATTATTGTGGATTAATATCTTCACATTTTATAGATCTATAAACAAAAAATTAAAGCGAGAAAGATAAGTTTGTAAAAAGGAGAGTTTCTCATTTTTTACTATAAGCTCTGTCTTTGACAGGTTGAGAAAGTAGAGATCATGGTTCTATAATGTACTAGAGCATAAGGGATTGATCCTTCAAGAATTTTACAATTCTGAGTGTTACTTGAAGAACAAGAAATTTTAATATATTAGGGTCAATTAATGAAATAGGGAAATTTGGCAAATAATCAAAAGAGATAGGTCCGATACAAAGACGGAAAAAACAAAAAGAACATAAAAGAGAATCTTCAAAATTAACAAATCTAGTATCATGACAAAAAAAAGAAGAAGAAGCATTTAGACCTTCATTGGAAGGGGTTTGATACCAACTTGTATTAAACCAATATGAATGTATTTGTGGGATTTACTCCGATGTTTTTTCAAGAGAACTAGAAGAAAGAAGGGGAATTTTTTCGAAGGGTTTTGATAGTTGAATATCTCTTTCTTTAGATTTAATAGTAAAATTGAATTTGAAACTAAGGAATCTCGAGCATTCATATATCTTATTCTTATTGACCTTAGGATTTTTTCAAACATCAAGATATCTATTAAAATCTTCTGTAATTATTTCTTCTATATTTATAATCTTCTTGGGTGATTCTCGGAAGGAATTAGAAGTAGTTCTACAAAATATCAAATCCATAATTTTAAAGATTTCTATCTTAGATGATAAATTGCATCAATCCTAGGCCAAAAATTGTTTGATTTGGGGGGTGTGGGGTGGGGGGTGCGGGGCGAATGAAAGATTCAAAGAATACCCTATTTCATATTTTGGGAGATTCTATGCTACATTATGGGATAATGCCTTGGATGTATGTCATGTGATCATAGCATTGAATATCAACAAAAAAAATAACAATTGAATTTCAATTATGTACCATGTCATACATCCAATGCATTAAGATAGTACTTTACATTTTTAATGAAAAGGACTATTAAATTTGGCTAATAAATTTAATTCTAGGTTAAAATTTTTGGGTTGGCCATATAATAAAATTGATGAATTGGTATTAAGTTGTTTTAGGATTAATTAATGTGGTGACTATTCGCAAACCACATTTTCTTGTTAACATATTCTACTCAAATAATAAAAAGTTATAAATTAACCCTATATGATCTCAACTAATACTGAAAAGTAAAATATAAAAAAATTTCCATCCCTTCTTATCTGAGACTACAAAAGTAAATGCAAAAGGCAATAGAACAATGTCTATTGCGACGAAGAGAATCAGGAAGGTTGATATGCTAAGAAGGTTAAGGATGAACTCGTTCCGGGGGGCAATGACATTGAGCTTGTTTCTCGATCAAGAAAAGCTGTAATGTAATTATGGAGGATTATTAAAAAGAACAATGCTGCACGTGTTCCTATTTTCTTCTTCATCTTCACCACTTTCTTATTTCTTCCTCTCTCTTTTTTTCAACAAAAAATAATGTCACACAATGCCTCATCAATGACTTTTTTTCTCCCACATACTCCCATATCATCATTATCACATGCCCTACTAGGATCTGAAATTTTTGGAGACAAGGGAGCATTGACACCAAAACTTTAGGTCAATAATTTGACTTAATATCAAAAGATGTAGGTCTTTTGGGATGTGGGCAAAGTGACCATCTTCATCAGCTTTTTCATTGATATTTACTCTTATCATGTCCATTTCTGCAACCCTACAAATTCTAAAGAAAACATAAGGATATAAGACAAAACATTAAAATAAAATATTTTCTTTAGTCCGCATTCTTGAATACATTGCTTATAGCTGAATATTCAACTTGAGCCAGAAAAATAAAAAAAGGATTTGATCATTAAATCAAGTTGTATAGATTAAAAAAAATACCTAATGTTCTAATTTTCAATGTATTCATCTAATGGAACCTCTCTATCACGAAGGCAAAAATACATTGTAGACTCTGTAATTACATACCAAAAGATGGTTATGAAAATATTCTCATTTTAACTTATAGATTAAAAATGATAAGGTAATTATTGTTAATATTATTCGAAAATTCTAATTAATTTATTATTGATTGCAGATATTGTGGAGATATTCTTGGAAGAAAGTCAAGGTTGAATGAAAAGAGAAAAAGAAGGAAAGACACGGCTAAATACAAGGAGAGTCAAGAGGAATCCAGTAACAAATCATTGAAAGATATGATATATGCATATCAAGACCATTTATACAAAGATATGCATATTACAACCAAGATATGAGAAGATACCAGCAGATTCCTTGGAGGACATGGAGAGACTATCAATACAACCTCAAACTGTAGAGGCTGGTAACTCTCCGAGATATTCAATTACCATCATATGGGCAGAGAAAAATAGAGAGGCTGGTGAAGCTGCTGTTATATTCGGGAGAATACAACAGACTGATAAGAACTCAAGGACGAACCGATAACGAACATCACAGACTGATAAAACTTTATTTTGAGCTTCCACATGTTCATTTACAGTTCGAATTACTGTTGAACACATATACACGCACACTTATTTTGATATAATAATTAGCACCAGAGCAGGTTCCAGTTTTTTTAAAAACAGGTAGATCCAGGGACAGACACATGGGTTCATATGAAGGGACCACACTACGCCCACCTTCGCTTGATGGACAAAACTATCCGTTCTGGGAATCAATGATGATTATCAATTTAAGATCCAAACGATGTGGAGAACCAATCCAAACAAAGTGGACATGGCCTAAGATGCAGGATGGAACAGATATAACTAAGGTTGTAGACAAACCAAGAACATTATGGACGAAGGACGAAAAGTGTGCCGAAGAGGCAAACTACATAGTATTATATGCTATTCTTCCTTCGGTTGATGTCATGAGACACAAGTTGATTATACACTGCCAAACCATCAAAGATGCTTGGAATGCTCTACAAAAATAATTTGAAGGAAATGAGTTCGTAAGAAAATCAAAGTTGCAAAGATTGGCCACAATATGCGATGGAATACAAATGAATGAAGATGAAAACATTGAGATGTAGTATGCTAGGTTCAGTGACATAGTAAGTCAATGTTACACCCTCGGTGATGCTATCAAGGAAGATGTTCAAATCATGAAAATCATGAGAACACTAGCTCCTAGATTCAGAGAAAAAATCACAGTTCTAGAATCATTCATGAGAGTCACACCGATGACATTAGATGACTTGATAGGAGAGTTAAGGACGTTTGAGTTGAACAATCGCATGGACACACCTAAAAACAAAGGGATAGCTCTAAAGAGGAGACAACAACTGAATAATTCGAGTATGATGTAACAGCAGTTGCTGACAAAATGGCACTTCTCACAAAAAATTACAGCAAGCTTGTGAAAAAATACAGTCAGAGGCAGCAGTTCAACAAAAGTCCGAATTCTAGAGAGAACATGAAAAAAAGTGGAGACAAATCTTCGAATACTAGGCAGGTAAATCGGAAGGACTCTGAACAATGCAGAGGTGTAGTGGATACGGACACTATCAAGCAGAATGTCCAAATTTTGTAAGAAAGACCAAAGTACTAAAAGCCACCTGCAGTGAATGTAAATCTGAAGGAGAAGAAGAAACTGACGAACAAGAGACAGAATACCCCAGTAACTTTACCATCTATACATCATCAAAGGACCTGGGATGTCTCACATCTGTTGTTCAAACTGATGAGGAACTAGAGTACACTGAGGAACCTGATTTTGACGATCCAACTCTGGAAGATCTAGAGAAATTTTATCTAGACGTATCTGCCAGATGTACCACAGTGGAGAATCAAGTAAGGGAATACAAAAGTAAAGGCGGACTAAGCATAGAAAATCAGGAACTCAGTCAAGTGAAACATGAACTGCACATCACTAGGGAAATAAATGAAAGATTGAGAGATGACTTGATTATGTCCCAAAAGAATGTGAGAAATCTCGAACAGCAGGTCCAACTTTACGAGACAACTTCTGAAACAGCCCGGACAACTACAACAAGCAATCACCAGGTAAACTCTTCCCTTACAAATGAACTAACAAATTACTTCTCAAAATTGTAGGATAAGGATCATGAGTTAGCAGAGTTACGAGCTGAGCTGGACAAAGCAGTGCGAACGATACAAGCACTGAATAAAGGAAAAGCTAAATTTGACGAAATCCTAGCATATGGAAGGCCATAAAACAATAAAATAGGAATAGGATATATTGAAGAAAGAACATCGGGATCAACAGTCTTTGTACCAACTAGAATTCCTAGTTTGACCATGAGGGACAGAATACTACAAGACAACTTGAGAAACAAGACACAAAAGGTATGAGAAAATTTATTCCTATTTGCCATTACTGTGATGCACCTAGGCACATCTGACCAAGATGCTACAGAATGAAATGAGACCTACAATCAGGTAATATTTAAACTTAGAATTTATATGGTGTTCCTGCAAAAGATCATAGGCCTCTGGATTCCTCAAAAGTAAGAAAATTCAAAAACAGAAAATCAAATGTGAAAAAGGTTTGGGTTGTCAAGAAAAATATGTGTCTCACTTCGTCAGTAGTCTAACTCGGGGTGAACAATACTGGAACATGGTTCTTTGACAGTGGATACTCACGGCATATGACAGGTAATGCAGCATACTTATATGATATTACCCCAATAAAAGGAGAGTCAGTAACCTTTGGAGAAGGTAAGAGTGAGCGTGTCATTGGAAAATGGACCCTCAATATTAATGGCATGCCTAAATTGTCTAATGTGTTTCTTGTTGAAAATCATAAGGCAAATCTATTGAGCATTAGCCAAATTTGTGACCAAGGACTCGAATTAAACTTCACTCATAACAAATGCTTGGTGTTAAACAAAAATAATGAATGCATGCTTACCGAAACTCGGTCCACATATACACGCACACATATTTTGATCTAACAATTGGCACCAGAGCAGGTTCCAGTTTTTTTAAAAACAGGTAGATCCAGGGACAGACACATGGGTTCATATGAAGGGACCACACTACGCACACCTTCGCTTGATGGATAAAACTATCCGTTCTGGGAATCAATGATAATTATCAATTTAAGATCCAAACGATGTTGAGAAGCAATCCAAACAAAGTGGACATGGCCTAAGATGCAGGATGGAATAAATATAACTAAGGTTGTTGACAAACCAAGAACATTATGGACGAAGGACAAAAAGTGTGCCGAAGAGGCAAACTACATAGTATTGTATGCTATTCTTGCTTCGGTTGATGTCATGAGACACAAGTTGATTATACACTGCCAAACCATCAAAGATGCTTGGGATGTTCTACAAAAATAATTTGAAGGAAATGAGTCTGTAAGAAAATCAAAGTTGCAAAGATTGGCCACACTATTCGATGGAATACAAATGAACGAAGATGAAAACATTGAGATGTAGTATGCTAGGTTCAGTGACATAGTAAGTCAATGTTACACCCTCGGTGATGCTATCAAGGAAGATGTTCAAATCATGAAAATCATGAGAACACTAGCTCCTAGATTCAGAGAAAAAATCACAGTTCTAGAATCATTCATGAGAGTCACACCGGTGACATTAGATGACTTGATGGGAGATTTAAGGACGTTTGAGTTGAACAATCGCATGGACACACCTAAAAACAAAGGGATAGCCCTAAAGACGGAGACAACAACTGAACAATTCGAGTATGATGTAACAGCAATTGCTGACAAAATGACACTTCTCACAAAATATTATAGCAAGCTTATGAAAAAATATAATCAGAGGCAGCAGTTCAACAAAAGTCCGAACTCTAGATAGAACATCAGATAAAGTGGAGACAAATCTTCGAATACTAGGCGAGTAAATCGGAAGGACTCTGAACAATGCAGAGAGTGTAGTGGATACGGACACTATGAAGCAGAATGTCCAAATTTTCTAAGAAAGACCAAAGTACTAAAAGCCACCTGCAATGAATCTAAATCTGAAGGAGAAGAAGACACTGACGAACAAGAGATAGAATACCCCAGTAACTTTACCATCTATACATCATCAAAGGACCTGGGATGTCTCACATCTGTTGTTCAAACTGATGAGGAACTAGAGTACACTGAGGAACCTGATTTTGACGATCCAACTCTGGAAGATCTAGAGAAATTGTATCTTGACGTATCTGCCAGATGTACCACATTAGAGAATCAAGTAAGGGAATACAAAAGTAAAGGCGCACTAAGCATGGAAAATCAGGAACTCAGTCAAGTGAAACATGAACTGCACATCATTAGGGAAATAAATGAAAGATTGAGAGATGACTTGATTATGTCCCAAAAGAATGTGAGGAATCTCGAACATCAGGTCCAACTTTACGAGATGGAAATTGAGTCACTCAAAGCCAACTCTGAAACAGCCCGGACAACTACAACAAGCAATCACCAGGTAAACTCTTCCCTTACAAATAATTACTTCTCAAAATTGCAGGATAAGGATCATGAGTTAGCAGAGTTACGAGCTGAGCTGGACAAAGCAGTACGAACCATACAAGCACTGAATAAAGGAAAAGCTAAATTTGATGAAATCCTAGCATATGAAAGCCCACAAAACAATAAAATATGAATAGAATATATTGAAGAAAGAACATCGGGATCAACAGTCTTTGTACCAACTACAATTCCTAGTTTGACCATGAGGGACAGAATACTACAAGACAACCTGAGAAACAAGACACAAAAGGTATGAGAAAATTTATTCCTATTTGCCATTACTGTGATGCACCTAGGCACATCTGACCAAGATGCTACAGAATGAAACGAGACCTACAATCAGGTAATATTTCAACTTGGAATTTATATGGTGTTCCTGCAAAAGATCATACGCCTCTGGATTCCTCAAAAGTAAGAAAATTCAAAAACAGAAAATCAAATGTGAAAAAGGTTTGGGTTGTCAAGAAAAATATGTGTCTTACTTCGTCAGTAGTCTCACTTGGGGCGAACAATACTGGAACATGGTTCTTTGACAGTGGATGCTCACGGTATATGACAGGTAATGCAGCATACTTAGCTGATATTACCCCAATAAAAGGAGAGTCAGTAACCTTTGGAGAAGGTAAGAGTGAGCGTGTCATTGGGAAATGGACCCTCAATATTAATGGCATGCCTAAATTGTCTAATATGTTTCTTGTTGAAAATCTTAAGGCAAATCTATTGAGCATTAGCCAAATTTGTGACCAAGGACTCGAAGTAAACTTCACTCATAACAAATGCTTAGTGTTAAACAAAAATAATGAATGCATGCTTACCGAAACTCGGTCCACTAACAACTGTTATCTTCTTCATAGGAGTCATGAATGCTACAATGTTAGCTCATGAGCAATAGAGATATGGCATTAAAAATTGGGACATATAGGATACAAACACCTCATTGTTTTGTCAAAATCACATTGTGTACGAGGACTGCCTAAACTCCCAAGCAAAGATCAAGGTATATGTGGACCATGCCAACTTGGCAAACAGGTAAAAAACTCATACAAGGTAACACAAGATATTTGCACAAAACAGATCATGGCCTTGCTACATATGGACTTGATGGGTCCTGTTCAAACTGAGAGTGCTGGAGGTAAAAGATATATTTTTGGTTGTTTTGATGATTTCTCAAGATATACCTGGGTAAGATTTCTTCGTGATAAATCAGACACTTTCGATGAATTTGAAAAATTAATACGATTGATAGAAAATGAAAAACAGGATTCTGTTTTTCGAATACGAAGTGACCATGGTAGAGAATTTGAAAACACTGCATTCACTAATTTTTATGCCTCTCGAGGTATTGCTCTTGAATACTCTGCACCAAAAACACCTCAACAAAATGGAGTAGTGGAAAGAAAAAATCGCACATTGCAAGAAATGACTAGAGCTATGATGATAAGCAAGAAAGTAGCCCAAAAATGGTGGGCTGAAGCTATAAATACAACATGCTATGTTACAAATAGGGTACATATTAGGAAAGGAATGGGAATGACTTCTTATCAAATTTGGAAAGGAAAAACTCCTAATTTAAGTAACTTCCATGTGTTTGGTTGTAAGTGTTATGTATATAATGATAGACAACAGTTAGGTAAATTTGATGCCAAAAGTGATGTTGGTATGTTCCTAGGATATTCGACCAATAGTAGAGCCTATCGTGTCTATAATCTGAGAACTCAAACACTTATTGAAATCACTAACATTGTATTTGATGATTCTTTGATAAGACAGGAAGTTTACTTGGAAGAAGCAGGTTCTTCAGCTGGACGACCAATGGAAAGCCAGAATAGTGAGGACAACACAAAAACTGACCAAGAACCATCAAATAAGAACAGTGGTAGAACCAAACCCTCAACAAAAATTCAGAAAGAACATCCTAAGGAACTCATCATTGGAGAACTTAATGAAGGAATAAAGACACGATGCAAACCAAAACCTGACTATCGGAAAATGGAGGGACTGGTTCACCATACTTGCTACACTTCTATGGGCGAACCCAAAAATGTTAAAGCAGCACTCAAGGATGACAACTGGATACTTGCGATGTAGGAAGAATTGGAGCAGTTTGCTAGAAATGATGTTTTGACACTTGTACCAAGACCTGACAGTGCGAACACATCGGAACAAAATGGATCTTCAAGAACAAAACTGATGAACAAGGTAACATCACTCGGAACAAAGCACGACTCGTGGCCCAAGGATACACACAGGTAGAAGAAATTGACTTTGAAGAAAAATTCACTCCAGTTGCACGACTGGAGTCAGTAAGAATCCTTCTCTCTTTTGCATGTCTTAAAAAATTTAATCTTTATCAAATGGATGTAAAAAGTGCATTCTTAAACGGGTTCTTGAAAGATGAAGCATATGTTGAACAACCAAAAGGATTTGAAGATCCACACTTTCCGAACCATGTCTACAAACTAAAGAAAGCCCTGTATGGGTTGAAGCAAGCTCCAAGAGCATGGTATGAAAGACTAACAAAGTTTCTGGTTGCTAAAGGATACAAACGGGGAGGAGTAGATCAGACCCTGTTCATCCAGTGGTCGAATAATGAAATCATTATTGCACAAATCTATGTAGATGACATTATGTTGGATCCACATCCAAACAAAAAGTGAATGACTTCGTCCAGGTAATGTCTCGTGAATTTGAAATAAGCATGGTTGGTGAACTTTCCTACTTTCTTGGTCTACATGTCAAACAATGCAAAAGTGGAATCACGATACATCAAGAAAAGTATGCCAAGAACTTGGTAAAGAAATTTGGACTTTTGCAGCACACACACCCATGGGGACAAATACCAAGTTATCCAAGGACGAAGGTGGAATAAGTGTTGACCCAACTCTCTACAGAAGCATAATTGGAAGTCTCCTGTACCTCACTGCTAGTCGACCTGACATAAGTTTTAGTATTGGACTATGTGCTAGATATCAATCAAATGCTAAGGAGTCTCATCTTAAGGCTGTAAAAAGAATCATACGATATGTGGCAGGTACCACTAACTACGGATTAAAATACTCCTTTGAGACTAAACCTTTACTTGTAGGATACTGTGATGACGAATGGGCCGGCGACATGGATGATAGAAAGAGCACTTCAAGAGGATGCTTCTTTATTGGAAACAATCTTGTATTCTGGCTAAGCAAAAAGTAAAACAACATTTCACTATCAACAGCAAAAGCTGAATACATAGCTGCAGGGAGCTCATGCTCTCAACTGGTATGGATGATTCACATGTTGTGCGACTATGGTATGAACCTGACTTTCATGACTCTATTATGTGACAATCTGAGTGCTATTAATATGTCTAAAAATCCTGTGCAACACTCTAGAACTAAACATATAGACATTAGACACCATTACATCCGAGAGTTGGTTGAAGATGGAGTCATTACCCTTGAACATGTTACTACCATAAGTCAACTTACTGATATTTTCACAGAGGCCCTAGATGCACAAAAATTCATATCCCTGAGAAAATCTTTTGGGATCTGCTGTGCTATGTAAATGCTGTATCAATAATAAAAAAAATAATAAAAGGGAGGTGGAAGTCTTGGATTGCCTAGGATAACTATAAGTCTCGTACAGGTTCAAAATTTTGTTTGTCTTGAACTTTGAATCTTATTTCTTCTACCAGTATAAGGGAAAGAGCTACGACCTTGAAATGATGCTGTGGAATGCTGTTACCAATGTAATAGAGCACCAAGCACAGAAAATGATAGGTCCGTGAAAGCTTTCTTAATAATGTTCACCTCTAAGTTGCACCAAATATAGGGGTTACAAGGTTCTGAGCTCGTCATACAGGGTTTTCCCAGTGTGGTACTTTATTGTGTGGTTTGCGAGCTACTACACAAGGATTCGACAGAAGGAGCTATAAGAAAAAATTATATAATTCACTTAGCAATCAAAATGGGGTGAACATATACTGGAAGAGAAGGCTTGCGAATTTTTCTTAGTGCATTTTCAAACATTGTTGCTTGAGTGAGATTTGTGTTTAATATGGTGATCAATGATTTCATTCCTCCAATAAAAATAAAAAAAAAATCAGCCTCTCTTATTTTTCTCCTGGGATTATATGAATTATTTTATGCAAAAAGGGGCCCGAATGATTATACAGTCGTGACTTATTTTCGGAACACATGTCAAAATAGGGACGTGGTCTTCCCCTTTTCAACTGCCTCGACGTGTGATTGTGTTTTTAATGACTATATAACTGTAATGAGTGGGAGACGAAAAAGGGTTTAATTGGCCCACATAAAATCTCGTAACATTGACAGGAATCGAGGCATCAACCGCCCTCAATTCATATCTTTGTCAGTTTATGATTGACCGTGCCTGACCTCTTTCAAAGTTCACCTTCACGTCTGTGTTTGTGTGCTCTTTCCTCAACATCTCTTTACAGAGTTTTCATGACGGACCAAGGAGAATCACCCAGCGGAAGACGGCCAAGCTGGATCTTGGTTCCATTCTTGAACCCAGAACCACTAGAGACAATCCCTCCGCCAGAATCTGATGAGCAGCCATCGGCCGATCAGGGCAAGGACCCGTCCCCTCCCGGTCCTTCATCTCCGCCGTGCATCGATGTCCCACCAACCGAAACAGCTCCAACAGATGTTCTGCAGCCCAGTGCAACTACTCCGCCCCCTGCTACCACAGTTCCACAAGAAGGTGATCATTTGCCTATGGAGGAATCTCCACTTCCTCCTCAAGATCTCCCTTCCAGGATAACCTCACATCCGCATCCAAAGTCCAAGGTTCCCCACAAGGTAAAACCTACGGGCAAAACCCCAATTCCTATACCACGGCGTCAACATCTCATTGATGAGTTCTCATCCGAGGAAGAAGTGGCAAGATCTCCGCCTCGCTGTTCGCACCATCACAAAAAACCTTCTCCTGCTGCCTTTACTAGGTCATCTCTAGGGCGCCTTCGCAACAAAAATGATGTACTGGTCCAAGGTAAGGCCTTCTCCAAGTCGTTCTACACGAAGGCAGCTTCCGATCGCTACAAAATGTTTTCTGGTATGGACTTCTGGCCTGAACGTAATCTTGATCTTAAACGTTTTGCAAAAACATCTGTTATGGAGTTTATCAAAAAGTCTAGATTAGAGGTTACTGTGATGAATTTTGGTAGGTTTTATAGTTCCATTGTTCATGAGTTTTATGCTAATTTGGTCACTGGCATTCAGGATCCCGCATCCCCAATTTAGCATATTAGCATAAAACTCATAAAATTAGCATATTAGCATAAAATTATAGTTCCATTGTTCATGAGTTTTATGCTAATTATTTTAATTTGTTCATGAGTTCGGGAGAGTTTTTGTCCGCAATAAAATTGCTAATTTCAGTCCTAATGCCATTAATGATTATTTGGAACTGACTGGCCTGGATGAGGACGAGGAGGTTGAAGTCAACCTTGGGGAGGTGGTCGACTTCCTCAGCGACGGGAAGCTCACCAGCTGGACTAAGCCTGGGATTTCTCCCTCGATACTGACATAGGAGGCCAAATGGCTTCATAAAATAGGGAGGCAAAATTGGACACCCATGTCCAACAAGTCTCACCTAACATCGGCCCAGTGTCAGGTCATCTTCAAAGTCCTGAAGGCCATACCAATTGACTTTGGGAGGATAGTATTCGAGGCCATCATGAGTTTTGCCGAGAAGCCCGATTCTCGCAAAAAGCTTCCATTCCCTACCATCATTTGGGGCCTCTTATTGCATTAGGGCATCCAGGCTCAGTCCACTGATGTTCTTCAGAAAGCCGCCCCTCTACTGAACATGGTCTCCCGGGAGGCCAATGTTGCCTATGGGCCACGCACCATTGCACCCACCCTTCCTCCCTCGGAAGTCGCGGCCAATCTCCCGCTCTTTCTACATCAGCAACTAGAGATTCTTGATACTCTAGCTGCTGAGGTAGCTGCCCATAAGCTTTATTTTACTAATGTCTTGTAATCTCTGGATGTTCCCTCTCAAGGCGCACCACACAGAGGTTCCACTCCTTTGGCAGACAGCTCGAAAAAGGGGGAGAAGAGACCATATGCCGCGGATAAAGGGAAAATGAAGGTGTCAGGGATGATACTGAGGAAGAAGAAGAATGGGAATCTGGGAGTGATTCTGATTGAATTTGGGATGTTTTTATTAAACAATTTGAACAAATTTTTTAAGGGTCTGTAATATTGATACTACAATCTCCAGTAGCTAGGATACTAACAACAATATCCGTAGTTTAGTTATTTTTATTGACTATCTGAACATGATGAATGATGCTTCTGCTATATGTGAACATCCTTCTTTTCAGCATACAGTTCTCCTGCTTGTTTCTTTTTGCAGGTAGCATATGGCCTTAGAATTTTCGAATAACATGCCAAAGGGGGGAGATTGATAAGGTAATTATTGCCAATATTATTCAAAAATTCTAATTAATTTATTATTGGTTGCAGATATTGTGGAGATATTCTTGGAAGAAAGTCAAGGTTGAATGAAAAGAGAAAAAAAAGGAAAGGCATGGCTAAATACAAAGAGAATCAAGAGGAATCCGGTAAAAAATCTTTGAAAGATATGATATATGCATATCAAGGCCATCTATACAAAGATATGCATATCACAACCAAGATATGAGAAGATACCGGCAGATTCCTTGGAGGACATCGAGGGACTATAACTATTACCTCAAGCTGTAGAGGCTGGCAACTCTCCGAGATATTAAATTACCATCATATGGACAGAGAGAAATAGAGAGGCTGGTGAATGTGCTGTTATATTCGGGAGAATACAACAGACTGATAAGAACTCAAGGACGAACCGATAGCGAACATCGCAGAGTCTGGATTACTTTGAAAATTCACCACACGTTGATTTCGGGAGATTTCAACTTTGTACAAACAGGAGTTTGTATTCAAATCCATCTAGGGGACTAGTTGGTCAAGTAAGTGTTTTAGAATATTAAGTTACAACGAGTAGACAAGTATTTAGGGAGAGCCAAATACGTGTAAGTTCTACTTTAACATTTGTGGGAACAAATATGTCTTCTAATGAAATTACTTGAGAGGAAGAAGGGATTTCTTTCTCGCTCAAAATCAAACTTTATTTTGAGCTTCCACATGTTCATTTACAGTTCGAACTACTGTTGAACACATACACACGCACACATATTCTGATCTAACAAAAAAAATTAATTAATATGTAATAAAACAATAATTTCATATCCATTCATTATCTCTAAAAAAATAAAAAATTGCCATATCAATAATAGACAATACATTTGTTTTTTCATGACCACTCACATTCTTATTTAATAACACCACCCCACAAGAAAATTTCACTTCAATTATCGGTCCAAAATAAAGCTAAAAAATGAAAACACAACCAAACACACTTGTTTCCTTAATATAAGACATGATGTTGGCCAAAATAATTTAAGAATATGCTTTGGTAACGTAAGTTTCATCAAATCATGTAATTTTACAATAATTCTATTATAATTATTTGATCCCATAATTCAAAAGAACAATCACTTTGGAACCGAACTCGCCAATTATTGAACGAAAAAAATCTTTTGTATTCGATTTGGAAAAAAATTGAAACGTAGAGGTGAAAAAATACATAGGCTTACAATTCTTGCTTAATAAATTGATTCCCCCCCTCCCCAAAAAAAAGGATAAAGAAAGAAAAGAATGATAGAAAGGAAAACAAACAAACAGTGGCATTCGATAGATTAAAATGAATAAAAATTACCAATTATTGAAGGTAATAAATTATTTTCATTTCATTCGATGAAAAAAATGATTATTTTGAGAAAATAAAATACACAAGTGATAACATCAATTAGAAGAAACATACACCAAATGGATAGCAATAAAAAAAAAAATGAACTATTTTTACCTCTTTGTGTTGGTGTATGGATGTAAATAGTTTCAAGACTTCTCCCCTTCTAGCAATGGCGGCTGGAAACCCTAACCCGTGTGTCTTAAAGGTTGGACTTGAAAAGTGTAAAATTATGAGTATTATAAATAAAATGAATATGGTTATATATGACATTCTTTTTCATTAAAGCACGTTCTTAGTTTCATTTGAAAAAAGTACATTTACTAATTTAATATTAGTTGCTTCATATTTTAGGAAGGATAAAAACTCACCATTTCTGCTAGTATTGCAATAAATATGGATGCGTTGAACTATTTTTTTTTTTTTTATAATATAGTTTCCAATAAAGCAACGTAATTGAATATTAACAAAAATGATGTGATCTCAAGGGTATCGAGAACACACTATTAAACAAAGTACGCGGAAAACAGAAACGAACACACGACGGTAATGTAAGGGCTCAACACACGACTCAATTATACCAATCGACGACTAGACGACTCGATTAAATAAACTATGAACGACACAAAATGAAACACAACCAAATCTGAAATTAAGGCTCGAAGGGTTGAATATGGAGGAATATATGGTTTCGGTTAGGATTAGGGAAGGGTGGAGATGAGATAACTTACGGCTGGTTGTTGTTGTTGGCGAAGGCTGAAGGGTGGAGGAGGAGGGCAGGCGATTGGCGATGGTGATCGGTAGAAGATCGGCCACCTTGTTCGAACCTCGACGATTCTAACGGCGAAACCCGAACACAAGTAACTTCACGAATTGCAGCAAGTTAACCCTAGATCTTGGAAGATCTAGAACGAACCTTTGATAAAACTTAAAAGATGCTATCCTTCTAAGAGTTGATAATTTCGAACACAAGGGGTGAGATAAGATCGGAATGCAAAAGCTTTATTTCTCCAAATATTGTCCCCTAACAAAATAACCTAGATCCCTTATTTATACTAAGGGATGGACGAAAATTAAGGCTATCTAATCAACTAGGATTGTTTTCCTTAATGAAAAGCTATTTTTAAGGAAATAATTAAAAATACCAAAAATTCGATAATAAAAGTCTAACTAGGTAAAATAAATCCCAATTAGACTTGGACCTTCATAATTAATGAATTTAATCAAAGATGGGCTGATCCAAACTCGTCAATTAATTAACTTGATCTTCTTGGGCTTGATCTTCAATTGTCAACACAGTGACAATTCTTGGGCTGCATTTATCTTCTTGTTCTCCAACTTCGAACTTCCTTCTAATCAACACTTGTAAATATTGTTGAAGCTTCTTAGCACGAAGTCGGGTAACGGGTCCTTTGAATTGCAGCTCGACATCTTCTTCTTCATTGTTGCTTGAACTGTTCTCATCAATAGTGGGGACTTTGGATTTAAGTGTCAAACAATTCATGCAAGGGGAAACACATCCTGGGGTACTACCTTGAGTTTGTGACTAATGCATGTTTAAAGATTGTATGGTGTTTAACTTCTTCTTGGATTGATTTTCTGATACTTCTTGGGAAGAGACTATTGGTTTTCACCCATTTCACTATTTTTTCTGCGCCAAATTCTTTTTGCAGATTATAAATTTAGGTGGAACATGGAGCATTTAGCATTTAATGATGAACCGAGCATACTCAGTCTTCTAGTTCATTTTTTATTTTGCAGGAAATAAAGAAACTGTCTGCTGTTTTAGCTAGCAGAGAGCCCTGTGATACACATAAATATGCTTATATTTCAAATGTTTGTGTGGCAAAGTTAGCTCGAAGCCGGGGTATTGCTTCGAACATGTTATACTTGGCAGCTGATGCAGCTACAATGGCAGGTGTCATATCTTGAATCTCCACATTTCTTGCTCTTTTCTACTTCTTTTACCCACGCATCTCATATCTTGCCCTCTGATTTTGTTGTTACTGATATAAATATCCTTTCTCCTGTGTGTTGGTTATGGAACAGGGATGAAACAGCTCTTTGTACATGTAAATGCAAACAACAAACCTGCCCAAGATCTGTACAAAAAAACTGGCTTTAAAGTAAATTGTTTAACTTTCTTGACCTGTATGACGAGGTTTTATTTCATTTTCTTAGATATACAAAGAAGACTTCAAGTTCTTGTGCTTCTTATTAAGAGACCTGTTCTTGCCTCATTTCGACCATATCAATTTGCATGGCTCTTTTTAACATGCTACCAGAGTAACCAGAGTGAACCTGTCTTTTTTTTCGTCCTTTCTGATGACTGCTTCCTAGTCTCTGCTCATCACTTCTCTAAATTTGTTTTTATTAGACTAATCAATTCCTGCTTATTGTTAGCACTTGAAAATTATTTATGGTGTAATAAGGCTGTGGCCAGCATCATCCTCTATATATAATCATGATTTTATTCCTCCATGATAAATATTTTCGAACAGATTGAATAGTAAATGACTTGTGGGTAGTTGAATAGAATGAATGATATTTCTTCAAGCGGACTGGCTTGTGCTTTCCACCTATGTAGTTCTTCACTCTCAAGAAAGGCTATTATACTGGGATCCAGTTATTCCTCCCCCCACCCGTGTGTGTGTGTGTGTGTGAAGTAGTTCAATAGCGAGCATAATTTCTCAAAAACCCAAACTGAAGCATATATGCGTATATTACATAATACACAACCTTTAATGACTTTATCATATGGTTGTCTCACATTTTCAAGCATTTTATAGTTCCTAGTTTTATAGTTTATATACATTAATCCCTGCAGGTTGTTGAAGAGGCATCTTCTCCGATGTCAAAAGATCAGAATATTCTGATGTCCATGGAGTTGTGATTGCATGATGTTGATAGCAGCCTCCTATATACCCATTGAGCCAACAACTTGTAGGTATGTATATATGCATTACTTGTAAATGCTTTAGAAACAGTTGGCAAAACTGTACATTTGTGCAATGTGTGACAATTAGAGAGAGTTCGATTAGAGAAGGAAGGCTTGCATTTCTGTTATTAGAATCAATACGATTTTCTGTTACTAATATGTTGAATGTACCAAACTTGAAAGTTTGATCCATCAAAATCTTGGATATCATTTGCATTTTCCTACAGTTTGTCATTCTTCTGTGTGGCTTTGACATTTTATTAGGTCGTCATTGACAATTTGATCGTACTGTCATTCACGCACGATGGCCAACGAAATACTTACAGTATCTTATGGGGCAAAAGTATAACGATTTGGCTCCTCACATTTTCTACAAGCATCAATTTATAATTTTTTGGCAGCAGGTAATTTTTAATGAAAAATATATCAAATTAATTATTACTCACGATTTTTAATTTGATATCCATTTTGTATATATAAAAATTAAATATTAATATTTAAATGTAAAATATTTTTCATAGATTAATTGTAATATATTTTAACATTTAAAATATTTTTGTGTAGAATAAATTGTGAGATATTTTTATTTTAAATAAATTGATATTAAAATATACCACAATTTAAATCCAAAATATTATTGTTGTGTTTGAGTTTGGTTGGAGCTCTGTTACATAATTGATAATTTGATTGTTAACAACTAAAAGAATAATAAAAAATAATATTTATATTGAGCTATAATATGATAAATTATTAATGTAGGTGTTAAATCAGTATATTTTAGTAAAAGAATTTAGTTTTATTATATTAGGAGAAGTGATTGTATGTAATAATTTGAAGATTATATAATAATTAAAGTTGTTATATATATATATATTTTTTTTTTTAATAGAACCACAAAAAAATAGTAAATTGAATTTTTTTCTGTAAAAATTACTTACTATATTTAGAAAGTTTGAAATGTAATCAAATTTTTTTTCAATCTTATTTAACTTCAATTTTTAGAAGATTATAACTTTTTTTTTTTTTTATCTTTTCTTAGTTTTTTTTAATGAAAAATACATCAAATTAATTATCTTTTTATGACTTTTAATTGATATTTATTTTGCATGTATAAAAATAAAATATTAGTTTTTGAATACAAAATATTTTTACAGATTAATTGTGTATATTTTAATATCAAATAATTTTATATAAAATAAAATTGTGAGACATTTTTATTTTAAATAAATTGTTATTAAAAAATATATTTAATATAATAATGTATTTTATTAAATAAATTATAATATGATTCTATAATAACCTATTACATTATTATATTACAAACTATACAATGCATAGGAGAAATACTATTATATATAATAACATGGCCACAACTAAAAATAAAAAGTAGTATTTTTCCTCCCAAAACACCTTTTTATCAAACAAATGTTTTCCTTTTCATTATTTTGGCAGTTCAATTTTCAAAGACTATCTCTTTAATCTGAATTTCGTTTTTTATGTAAAACATAAATCAAATTAATAATCTTTCATTGTCTTCAATTGATATTCATATTGCATATATAAAAATAAAATATTAACTTTTAAATCTAAAATTATTTTTTAATATATCAAATTATGGTATATTTTAATATTAAAAGTATTTTAATATAAAATAAAATTATGAAATATTTTTATTTTTACTAATTTTTATTAAAAATATATTTTATATATTTATGTATTTTATTTTAAGAAATTATAGAACTATATTTATAATAACTTATTACATTATAAAATTATAAATCATGCAACGCATGGGAGAAATACTAGTTGGTCTCAATAGTTCAACAAAATCAAATTTTTAGTTTTTAGTTTTGAATTATTATTTTCAAAAGTTAGTTGTAGTTTTAGAGTATTCTTATAATCTTTTGAATTTATTTTTGTTTTTTCAGAATTTAATTTAACTTTCTTGAATTTATACTGATTCTCTAAATGTATTTATAATTTTCCGATTTATTTAATTTGTTGATTTGTTAGTAATTTTCATTATTTGTTCTAAATATCTTTTAAAAGTATGTAAAATATTTGCAGATATGAAATTGTTTAAATAAATATTTTAAACCAACTGAAATTACAATAACTATTTTTGAGCAAGCTTTCCCAAATAGATATTTTTTAGTGACTTTGATCTAAAAGGATTGTAATACTTTTAGTGAAACCCTAACTTAGCAAACTCATTCATTATGTAATAATATCCGGCCAACCCCTCCTCCCTTAGCCCAATTACCACCATCTTCACCTATTCACACAATGGCATGATAATTTTTTAGTACAAACATATTTCTATTCCCTTGGATAATGATTTTTGTATCTTTTACCATTGTAACTCCAAAACAACGGTGATGCTGTGTGAAAATTTTCATTGTTTTTTAACTTGTTTCATCAATAGTGAATTTTTGGACTGATTTTGTCATGAATATATTTTTCTCAATATACATATGTCAATGGTATGTACCCATTGAGAGTGAGGGGCAGATTTCATCAAGGGTATATATGTAATTTAACATAAACTTGACTATATATATATATATAATTTAGAAAGGTTGCTATAAAATCTCTACTCTCATTGAATTTGGCTTCAAAATGGTTGTCCCTAAAAAAAACTTTAACTTCATCATTCTGTCTGAAAGAATAGATTGAATATTGGTCGATGACTAGCAGACTAGTCTTCATAGAGCTACTTGAGTTTTTTAGATGTGTCAATTCCCATTTTGATTTTGTCCATAACAAGTATACGAGATTAGGTATTTAGAACTTAGACGTATGATTTTTGGGTTTGAATGGAAGAAACCTAAACTAATTTCTTTGTATGAGAGATTTGTTTGATTCTGGACAAAATGAAAGATTCAAAGAATAATCTATTTTATATTTTGGTAGATTCTATGCTATTCTATGGAGTAGTGCCTTAACTTCATTGAATATATGTTATATATCATAATATTGAAGGTCAAGAAAAACGTAATAATTAATTTTCAATTGTATGTCATGTGTCATACATCAAATACATTAAGATATTGCTCTAAATTCTTAATAAAATGGACTGTAATGTAATTTCATATCTATCTAAATGGGATGTGAATTATTTTTTTTTATTTTTATAAATGGGTATTAAATTGATGAATTAGTATTAAAGTTGTTTTAAGATTAATCGTTGCGGCTAGGGCTTTCAATGAGCCGAGCTGAGATCAAGCCGGGCAGGCTCGGCTCGAGCTCGAGAAGTTGAGTTTGGGCTCCGCTTAAGCTCAAAGCTCGTCGAGCTCAAAATGTTAGGTTCGGCTCGATGTCACGGACTTGTTCCCTCAACAACGACCCGTGCGGCCTTAGCTTATTTCTGCCCCTTGCGGTTGCTAAGTCAGCCTCTCTCAAAATGTGAAGTGTGTGCAAAAGTGTTGGCAAGAAAGAAAACAAGTAAGAGGAAGATTCACTCAAACTCTCTTGGAGAATGCTTGATAGGAAACTTGATGGTTACAAATGAAAGGAATGGCCCTATTTATACTACTCCACCTCCTTAACGGACGGTGGTGATTGATTTAATCCTACGGTAGATATTAAGTCTCCAGAATCCTCTACAATTTACTACACACTTAGAGAGTTCTACACACTCTCTAGAATGCTCCTTATCCTACCACACTATTCTAGAGAATTCTATTTACAAAGGTTGTGGATGTGGGCTAAGTGCTTGGGCTTGAAGATCGGGCTTAAGAATTGGGCTTGGGAAGGTGCAAACCTCTCAAGTCCAAGTGCAAAAATGGCCCAAGAAGCCCAATTTCGTGACATTCTCCCCCACCTATTCCAGCGGCGTCCTCGTCGCCTCGTATTGTTGAAGTTGATGCTTGAACTGCCACAAGTCATCTTCGGGTTCCCACGTTGCCTCAGACTCTAGCAGTCCCTTCCACTTGATTAAGTACTCGGTGCGGGGTGGAACGCCTCTTCTTCGAACAACTCTCTTCGATAACACCTCTTGAATCTCCTTGTCAAATGACTTGGTCACTACGGGAGGTGCTCGATGAGAATACCCACGGCTTTGGTCTTCCATGTCTCCGTTGTACGGCTTCAACATACTCACATGGAAGACCGGATGAATTTTTAAAGTGCTAGGTAGGCCAACACGATAAGATACCTTGCCTACCTTAGCAGTGATGGGAAAGGGGCCTTCGTACCTTCGTACCAATCTTTTGTGTAAACTCCGTAAGGCTTTGAACTGTTGTGGCAAGAGCTTCACAAGGACTTGGTCCCCAATATTGAACTCCCGGGGTCGCCTCTTTACATCCGCCCACTTCTTCATACGCTTGCGGGCTTTCTCTAAGCATGCTCGGGCGATGTCGGCTTGTTCCTCCCATGACTTTGCCATTTTAGTTGCCCCCGGGCTTTTCCCATCAACAAGGGGTGTTGCTAACGTGTGAGGAGTCAGAGGTTGTTGTCCCGTTGCTAACTCGAATGGACTCCTCCCCGTGGCTTCACTCCTTTGCAGCCTCTTGCCCTCCTTGGCTAGCTTCTTCAGCTCCCTAGTCATTGGGTTGTGCTCAAGTCCCTCCTTGATGCATTCGATAATGTCCCCTTTGGCTAGGGTGATGGCTACAAATTCTGCCTTCCGACTGAGGCCATCGGCCACCACGTTGGTTTCTCCCGGCTTGTACTCTACCTCTCGACTTGTTGGAAGTTTGTTGGGAAATATGGCCGGCATGATGCCCTTGTTCTCTCCAAGGACCCTTTTAGCTATAGATGGTGTCTCCTCCCTCTTCTCGGTAGCTTGATGCCCCTTTTTATCCACGGCCATGTATGGTTGTTCACCTTGTTTCACCCCCTTGGTGATTCGCATGACCGATAATTGCTTACCTCCTCGAGCTTGGCCATGAAGTAACTCGATGGTAGGAATCAAGTAAGGTGCTCCTTTCCCCAGGATGCACATCGCACTAAATGAAGGCATTGGAATAGCAGTTGCCTCTCGTAAGAATTCCATGCCAAGCACGACTTTGAAGTCGTCCATGGGTGCCACCGAAAGATTCACTTGGCCCTTCCAAGTGCCCAATTGTAGCTCTACGCCTCGAGCTACACCATTTAGTGGTTGAGCTTTGGCGTTCACCGTCTTGAGCCAACCCTGGCCCTTTATCCACCGAAGCTTCAACCTCTTGGCTTCATCTTCCGTCACGAAATTGTGGGTGGCTCTCGTGTCTACCAATGCTTTGGTTGGCACACCATTGATGTGTGCTTCCACGTACATCAGCCCCTTGTTAGATGTCGTGGCCATCGGCTTTGCCTTCAGTGCATTGAGGATTTAGAGTGAGCCCATGTGACTCGACTCCTCTTCCGTACGAGTCTCCGACTCGTGCCTTTCCACCATTGCGGACAATGACCCAAGTTTTGGGCAATTCTTCATTGCATGGGGTCCCTTGCACACGAAACATCCATCTTTGGGGACGAAGGCCCTCTTCTTCTCCTCATAGTTGGATCGGGTTGGTTGCTTGTCCCGTTCTCCGAAGTTATGCCTTCGGTTGTCCCTACCCCGATCGTCCTTATCTTTCTCGTCCCGCCTTTCTCCCCCACCATTGGTGTGGTACCTTTCTTTCCTCGGGGAAGTATCGGTGCGAGAATCTGGTTGGAAGTAGGCTATAGATTCGGCCACAGCAATGGTCTCATCTACAGATTTAACGCCCCGTCGATGTACCTCCTGCTTGGCCCAACTTTGTAATCCATCGATGAAGTAGAAGAGGAGGTCATCGTCGGTTAGGCCAGGGATTTGAAGCATAAGGGTTGTGAACTCATTCACATACTCCTGGATGGTACCCTTTTGTTTCAATTCCCTTAACTTTCTCCGAGCTTCATAGACCACATTCTCGGGGTAGAAGTGGCGCTTGAGTTCCCTCTTGAAATCGTTCCAAGTGTCAACCCGGCATGAACCCCGTTCCATGTTGGCATGTTTCCTGCGCCACCATAACATGGCAGTATCGGAAAGATATAGAGAAGCAGTTCTTACCTTGGATGCTTCGTCTATAAGGTTAAGCCCCTCGAAATATTGCTCCATACGCCATAGGTAGTTCTCAACTTCCTTGGCGTCCCTAGCTCCATTGAACCCAGTCGGCTTGGGGCATTCCACCCTTGGGGTGGCAACGGATGTGCTAGCCTCCCCGCTAGCTGCAGCCCTTTTGCACAATGCCAAGTCCTCTCGCATCCCCTCGATGCTATGACGTAGGGCTTGGATGGCATCCTCAATGTTGGCAAAGCGCGCCTCCATCTCGTTATTGACATCTTCCACGTCCCCCTTGAACGTGTCAAGTTCCCCTAAGACATGATCCTCCAACGTCTTGAAGTCGTGTTGGACCTTTTCAAGCTTTTCCCCAAGTTCAGCGGCGGCCGGTTCCCATGAGGAACCCTCACGAGTCTTGCTTTGGTCGCGCCTCTTCTTGGTTTGAACTTGAACGGTCTCTCGGCCCCGTTCCTCGGATACATTTGATTCGTTTCCAGCCATCACGTTCCCCGTGTACACTCTTAGCTCAAACCTGGCTCTGATACCACCTGTCACGGACTTGTTCCCTCAACAACGACCCGTGCGGCCTTAGCTTATTTCTGCCCCTTGCGGTTGCTAAGTCAGCCTCTCTCAAAATGTGAAGTGTGTGCAAAAGTGTTGGCAAGAAAGAAAACAAGTAAGAGGAAGATTCACTCAAACTCTCTTGGAGAATGCTTGATAGGAAACTTGATGGTTACAAATGAAAGGAATGGCCCTATTTATACTATTCCACCTCCTCAACGGACGGTGGTGATTGATTTAATCCTACGGTGGAGATTAAGTCTCCAGAATCCTCTACAATTTACTACACACTTAGAGAGTTCTACACACTCTCTAGAATGCTCCTTATCCTACCACACTATTCTAGAGAATTATATTTACAAAGGTTGTGGATGTGGGCTAAGTGCTTGGGCTTGAAGATCGGGCTTAAGAATTGGGCTTGGGAAGGTGCAAACCTCTCAAGTCCAAGTGCAAAAATGGCCCAAGAAGCCCAATTTCGTGACATCAAGCTCTTGATATACAATTGCGAGCTTGGCTCCGCTCGAAACTCAAATTTTTTTTGTACTACACTAATACGATTTATACACGTTTCAATATTTTTTTTTTAACAATTTTCATCATTTTCAAGAGAAGAACGTGAACTTAACATTCGAAAATAATAAATTTTACAAAGAAAATTACAGTGTTCATACTTAAATGTCTCACAACCAAAAAAGTTTAAAGTTTACATCATTAAAAAGTTTCAGAATAAATAATATTTCATATTTTCATAAGTAAAACGCTATTACAAAATAATCAAGAATTGTCTTATTTATTGCAATTCTTTTTACTCCATGTCTTTTATTTTTATAAGTTTTTATTATTTTTTTGAGTAACTTATTACTCATTTTTGGGTAATATATATAAATAAATAAATTAAAAAATAATCGAGCTTGTTCACGAGCTTTGAGCCGAGCTTAAGTAAATTTGACTTGGCTCATTAATGTTTCGAGTCAAGTTGGAGCTACGTAAGTTCCTTGGGTCATGAACTGGTTCTGGAGTGCAATGACATTGAGCTTGTTTCTCCATCAGAAAAGCTGTAATGGTGGAGGATTATTTAGAAAGACGAAGCTGCACATATTCCTAATATCTTCTTCATCTTCACCACTTTATTTCTTTCTTCCTCTCTTTTTCTTCAATGCTTTCTGCTGATTATTTTTTGTTTCTTTTAGTTGTTTAACTTTTATTTTGGTAATTTAATAAAAAGGGTATAGTTGTAATTGTGTGGGATGGATTGAGAAATTAAAAAATATTATAATTTATTATCGGTAGTATTATCTGAGAAAAAAATTTGGACCACAAATAATTAGCGCATTAATTATATTTTGGTCTTCTAATAATCTAGAAAATTATATTTTGTTATGAGTTTTCATTAATATTAATTTATGCTAACGAAACTATATTTTAAATTAAAGATTATTTATATAAATTATTATTTATCTTTATTTTTATACTAATAATATAATTTCATTATATTTTATTAATATAAAAAGTATATTTTATCTCGTGCATTGCACGAGGGAACATCTAGTTATAAGTTAGTCTTTTGCACATTAGGTGCACGTGCAATACTATTTGAAGTATTACTTGTTTAACTATAAAATATCAATATTTTTTAAAAATAACTAATCAAAAGTAATGCATTTTAAATAACAAGTAATACTTTATAATTTAACAAGTAAAACTTTAAATCTTATTGCACGTACACTTTCTGGGCACATAAACTCTTGGGAAATTGATTTTATTTGCCTAAATTTCTGAAGGAATGAGAAGAACTTCAACTCTCTAAGTGAGGAAGATTGAATGAATCTGATTATTTCTTCACTGGTGGAGTTGGAAATCTTAGGAAAAAGAGTATTGAGGTCATTAAATGATTCGCTGGAAGGTATTTCAGTACTAGGAAGAGAAACGAAAACAGTTTTGATGTGATATATAGTTGAAGCAAAATTCTTGGAGACAAGGCAGTATTGACACAAAAACTTTAGGTCAATGATTCGGCTTAATATTAATAGGTGTAGGTCTTTTGGGATGCGAGCAAAGTGATCCTTTTCATCGAGCTCTTCCTTGATATTTAATCCCATCATGTCCATTTCTTCAACCCTGCAAATTATCAAGAAAATAAAAGGATACAAAATATGTCAAAAAAAAAAAATGTTTTCCTTAGTCTGCATTCTTGAACACAAAACTTATTGCTGAATATTCAACTTGAGCCAAAAAGACTCGTTAAAGCTTGACTCGATTAATAATCAAATCAATCTCAAACAAAGTATTAGAAACCGATAACATTTCAAACAATCTTGAACAATGATTCGTTTGACTTGACTCGACTCGTTTCCACCTCTAAGTAGACATAGACGAAACACACACAATAATTTCATATCCATTCATTCTCCCTACAAAAAAATTGTCATATCAATGATAAATGATATATATTTTTTTCATAAACACCCACTCTTATTTTATAACACCATCCTATGTGAAATTTCACTTCAATTTTGGTACCAAAATAAAACTAAAAAGTGAAACACAACCGACCGCACTTGTTTCCCTAATTTAACAAATAATGCTGGCAAAAATAATTTAGGAATATGATTTGGTAACGTAAATTTCATCAAACCATGTAACTTTACAATAATTCTATTATAATTATTTGATCCCCAATAAAAAACAATCAATTTAGAACCCAACTCACCAATTAGTGAAGGAAAATCTTGTGCATTCGATTTAAAAAAAAAAAAAAAAAAAAAAAAAAAAACCCTAACACAAGCTTACGATTCTAGTTCCCCCCCCCCCCCCCCCCCCAAAAGAAAGGATAACAAAAGAACTAAAATCTAAGAAAGACAAACTATGAAACATTGACATTCCATAGATTAAAATGAATAAAAAAATTATCAATTATTGAAGGAAGTAAACCATTTTTTTTCAATTGAATGAAAACAAAAAAACAATGATTTTGAGGAGATATAATACACAGGCGATAACATCAATTATTTCAGTAAGAACATTAGAAGGAATATATAACAATGGATAGCAATAAAAGAAAAAGAACATAAATGAACTAATTTTACCTCTTTGTTGTTGGTATATGGATGGAGATTGAAGACAGATTTCTCCCCTTCTGACAACAGCGGCCGGAAACCCTAACCCGAATCTTCTCAAAGATTGGACTTGAAAAGTGTGAGGTTATGAGTATTATAAATGAAATGAATAAGATATCGCGTTCTTTTTCACTAAAACACGTTTTCAACTTTCTTTGTAAAGACGTATTTGCAAATTTAATATCAATTGCTTCGTATTTTAGGGCGGGCCAAAAGTTTCCCTTTTTGCTAGTATCGCAATGAATGTGGATGCGTTCAACTATTTCTTTTATTTGGGTGGGGAAGAGGAGGCGTGATTGGTTTGGCTACTAGAAAATAGTTTTAAAAAAGACTATATAAAACTTTTTTTGGAAGGTAACAAGAAATCTATACATATAAGTAAAACACATAAGCAAGTTGGCTCCATAACATTGGATTTTTTTTTTAATTTTTTTTTTAATGGAGC
The DNA here is from genome assembly GCA_028749325.2 of Caryopteris x clandonensis. Taxonomy (NCBI): domain Eukaryota; kingdom Viridiplantae; phylum Streptophyta; class Magnoliopsida; order Lamiales; family Lamiaceae; genus Caryopteris; species Caryopteris x clandonensis. The sequence goes on along the minus strand of JAPYKT020000010.1, from coordinate 3,548,869 downwards.
CAACCTGCTTATATCTCTTACCACATCATCCTCTACGTAATTAATTTTAAATATGTAAAATTTTCATAATTTTCTTCCATCTTTTCTCATCTTTATTTCTTGTCTAATTCTAAAAAAATTGCCAAAACTAATAATTTTATCTTTTCTTCTCTCACTCACGTCCTAATTCCTCTATCAAACACATTTACCATGGCAATAATTGATTTGACGATGTTTCATTGCAAATTTTTGTCCCATGTTGTGCTTCTTCCTACTGTGAAACCCCCATCTCACATCGCATAGATCCACAAACAAACCTCATTCTCATGCCTCCTATATAAAAGCATCGCTTTGTTAAGTTTAGGACTGAGATACTGTAAAAATTTGAAGTGCTGAATTATGAAAATATCACAAATATTATGCGCCTTCAATGTTTTCTGCTGATTATTTTTTGTTTCTTTTAGTTGTTTTAACTTTTATTTTGGTAATTTAATAAAAAGTGTATAGCTGTAATTGTGTGGAATGGATTGAGAAATTAAAAAATATTATAATTTATTATCGGTAGTATTATCTGAGAAAAAAATTTGGACTACAAATAATAAGCGCCTTAATTATATTTTGGTCTTGTAATAATCTTTGAAAATTATATTTTGTTATGAGTTTTCATTAATATTAATTTATGCTAACGATACTATATTTTAAATTAAATATTATTTATATAAATTATTATTTATCTTTATTTTTATACAAATAATATAGTTTCATCATATTTTATTAATATAAAAATATATTTTATCTCGTGCGTTGCACGAGGGAACATCTAGTTATAAGTGAGTCTTTTGCACATTAGGTGCACGTGCAATACTATTTGAAGTATTACTTGTTTAACTATAAAATATCACTATTTTTTTTTAAATAACTAATCAGATGTAATGCATTTTAAATAACAACTAATACTTTATAGTTAAACAAGTAATACTTTAAATCATATTGTACGTGCACATGATGCACATAAGTTTTTTGCGTCTAATTAAATATAATAGCATTACTATTTCCAATGATCCTATGCCCGAATTTACACATGGGGTTATATCTACCGTAGACATATCATATACACACTTTATGGATGTTTATAGTAGTGAAGCCCAATCTTGTTTTTGGTCCTATAAAACTATAAAATAAAGTTTATATGCATACAACTCAAAAATAGAGATACAATAAAAATGGAACCAGTAACCATATCTAAATAAATATAACCTCAAAATTGTAGCTCCACGTCCACATTAAATCCAAAAAACAATATATCTAAGAATCATCCAATAATAAAGGTAGCAAGATCCACTTAAAAAAAAAACCAACATTAAGGCCTTCCATTGGCAATATCTTAAGAACACATCATAATGTGATGAAACAAATATCAGTTTGTTAAGAAAGATACATCAATAAAAAATAATCTCATGCAATGCCTCATCAAGGACATTTTTTTCTCGCACATACTCCCAAATCATTGTATCATCGTCATCATCACCATCATCATCACACCCACTACTCAGATGAAAAAGAGAATAAAAATCTATACCTGAAAGCAAAAATTGCACCCCATTTAACACATAACCTGACATTGGCAGATGCAATTTAAAAAACCAACCGACACTTCTCTTTCCTGGTGTTAAATGGTCCAAAATACCCCCAGGAATCAAATTGTTTCTCCATGCAACAAGGAGTTCGTCTCTTAAAACTAGAATCCCTTTGTTCTTGGAGCTCGTAATGATAACACATTCTAATGAAGACAAGCATTTCACAAGCAAAGAGAGTATGATTAGCCACTCTATAGAACATCCGAAGATCAAATGTGTCCCGGAGAATTCACATATATCGAAGGTTCGCAGGGCGTCATCCTCATACTCATCATCATATCCCTGTTCAGTGTCCTTACAAGAAGTGGTAGGTACTAGTGAAATTAGTCTTGAAACTAACGCCCCACTGCTATTAAATTTTACCTTAATGTTGAGAAGTGAGGCGCTGCAAACACTTTCTGGGCACGTAAACTCCAGGGAAATTGATTTTATTTGCCTAAATTTCTGAAGGAATGAGAAGAACTTCAACTCTCTAAGTGAGGAAGATTGAATGAATCTGATTATTTCTTCACTGGTGGAGTTGAAAATCTTAGGAAAAAGAGTATTGAGGTCATTAAATGATGGCTGGAAGGTATTTCAGTATTAGGAAGAGAAATGAAAACAGTTTTGATGTGATATATAGTTGAAGCAAAATTCTTGGAGACAAGGGAACATTGACACAAAAACTTTAGGTCAATGATTCGACTTAATATTAATAGGTGTAGGTCTTTTGGGATGCGAGCAAAGCGATCCTTTTCATCGAGCTCTTCCTTGATATTTAATCCCATCATGTTCATTTCTTCAATTATCAAGAAAACAAAAGGATACAAAATATGTCAAAAAAATAAAATGTTTTCCTTAGTCTGCATTCTTGAACACAAAACTTATTGCTGAATATTCAACTTGAGCCAAAAAAAAAAAAAAAAAAAAAAGACTTGATCTTTAACTCAAGTTGAATACTTTGGAGTATAAAACTTAGAATACAAATAAGTGAAAATTTAAAAATATCTAATGTTCTAATTTTCTATGTATTCATCTATGCAACTTCTGATAGTTAAACTCATACAATAGATCTTTGAGACGTCTCTTAATCGTATCCTGTTTAGTGTCCTTATACACATAAATAGCGACCAATGATATTAATCTTTCAACTAAGGTTAAATTGTTATTGAATTTAACCTTTATGTTGAGAAGTGAGGCGCTACAAAGGCATTCTCGACAAGTGAACTCCAAGGAAATAGATTTGAGTTCCTTGAATTTTTTAAGTTGAACAAGGGTCTTGAACTGTTTAAGTGAAAATGAATGAGTAAGGTATCTTTCTTTTTATTTCTTTGCGTAGGTATTGTATTGATTTTTTGTGATCACTTAGACTCTGCTAAAAACGATGACTCATCTTAATGGTCACTTCTGGTCAAGATATGTAATTGATTTCCTGATGAAAGAACAAATGATGGCCCGTTTATATAAGTGACAAGAAGAATATTTAATTTTATGAAATTCAACTTTCTCTGTACATCATTACAGGTACAAGCACAACGTCCAGTAGACATACTTTGCAATATATGTGATTGGTTTTGTTTTATGAACCAGGTAGGCTATGATTTTTGTATACCTATTATTATGTAAAGAAAATGGCTTCTCTGTATTTTTTGGTACTGAATTAGCAAGCACATCTTTACAAATAAAATTTATAATAGATACTAACCATATTCATTTCATTTATAGCACTCCAGACCTAATAGGCTTCAAGTCCAAGCATTTCCATCCGAGCTTACCAGAAGCGAAAAGTCTATACCTGCAACAAAGAGGCAAGACTTTCTCCTTAATATTTTTGTTTCTATTGCCATCAACTCTTTTAATGTTCTGATTGAGTCCATTTATTAAAATAATTAGTCTAAAGAGCTATCTCGTCTGCAATTTGTGTGTCCTCATGATAAACATATATCATTAGATGTGAACATTACAAATTCAGAACATTAAAGAGTGTGTGTCATATACACACATTCTTTGTCTTGTTTCATGCCGGATCCACTTTACCAAAATTAATTCGTCTTGAGCTAAATATCAAGAATGATTTGGATTAGTTTTCTGTTTGCTTCCAAGGCCTAATTTCTCATTTTTGTTCATAATTGAAAGATTGGTTTCCTTTCTCCCCAAATACTTTTGCATTCTGATATGTGTAAGTAATGATGTATGCTTGTGAGATGTATATGGATCTTTGCTTTATACTATGCATGCTTCTAAGCTATATGATTGTTTTATTTCATGTCTACTTATATTTTCTTTATTAATATTTAACCTATATTAGGAATGTTTTAATTATATTCTGGAAACTATTGGTTTTCTTGCCTTTTTTTGAAATACTTGGTTGTATGTTTTGCATTGGCCAACATGCGTAACAATTGCATTTTAAAGTGTTCAATATTCTATATCTCTATTTTTGTTAACATGGTTGAAGGATTTCCGTAAAAACGATATTGCAAGGCTGAGAACCAAGCATTCAAAATGGGATATATCAGATGACCTTCTCTTGGTGATAATAAGCTTGATGGATGACCTAAAGTTTTGGTGTCGTTGCTCCCTTATCTCAAAGCGATTCACTTTGATTATCTTTCTCATTAAAAGTGTTTCCTTTAGCTTCACTCGAGATGAAATGACTAGCCTCATTCATTCATCTTCACTTGACCAGCTCAAGTTCCTCATTTTCCTTAAAAAATTCAGGCATCTTAAATATATTTCCTTGGAGTTTACTTGTGGAGAAGGCCTTTGCAGCTCCTAACTTCTCAACATGAAGGTTAAATTCAATAATAGTGTGGCAATAGTTGAAAGATTAGTTTCATTGGTAGTGATTTCTATGTAAAAGGACATCGAGAAACACTTATCAGTGTTACTATTACAAATTCCAAGAAACGACGTAAATTAATTTTGACAGAAAATCATCTTATTGGGTGGAGAAACATTGTCTTTCTAATTTTTGTCTTGGGCTTTGATGCTTTATTGTATTATTATACTTCTTCTAATTTTCACCATGGTTTATCATTAGACATACTTTATGTTGGACTTTATATTAAGTTGAAATAGTTGTAAAGAAGTTCAATTTATTTGAACTAGTCTATTTGTTTTGTGTGGAATTGGATAGTTTGAACTTTGTTATTTGGGATTGTTTCATAGGATCCTTCTGTGTTGGGACATCATGCGTGTTTGTTCTCTATCTTTGTTTAGATTTGATCTCATATCTGTGTTGCGACTGATGTTTTGTTTTTCTTGTCTTAGGGGAATTACTTTGAATGTAACTAGTACATGACCCGTGCGATGCACGAAAGATATTATGTATAATATTTTATATATTTAGTATTTTGCTTAATTTAGTGTTATATGTTTATTTGTTATATTATATTATTTTGGATAATCTTAATATATGAATTAGTATAACATTTTTATTATGAAAAATTTATATAAGTGAAATAAATTTCTATATTTCTTAATATTTTGTGAAGCTTAGTATAAAATACACATAAAATTTAATAAATCATTTGAAGAACTATTATTATAATTGAAAAAATATGATCATATATAACAACAAAGCAATCAACATGAAATAAATTTAAAATATTACAAAATGAGAAATGTAAAACAAAAATATTGTGTTACTTCAAAAAAAAAAAAATTATTCACAAATTTTGAAACACTTCTTTATATACTATATTTGTAGTAGTTCTCCTATCAAGATCCTCATCATCAAAAATCAAAATCTTCAATCCTTTACGAGTTGTAACTCTGGAAATAGCAACATATAATTTATCATGACTGAAGACAGGTTTCTTCAATAATAGTCCAACATGATTTAATGATTGTCCTTGACTCTTGTTTATCGTCATTGCATAAGAAACAATAAAAGGAAAGTCACTTTGGTAGATTTATCTAAGATATGATTTTCATATTTTTATTATTAAAATCTCGTTTGTAGGATAGTTTCTATTATTATTTTTTATGAAGAATAATTTTGTCATTAGAAATGACGGGTCTGGTTTTTTTTTTTTGTGGGAAATTTTGTAACACAAATTTAATTTCAGATAAAAAAATTCGGAGAATCATGTACATAGCAAGGCAGTACAAATCAAGAAGGTTAGTAGACATTTTAACAATAATATGCATAGAGCACTTTATCATCTATACGTGAGCTAGAAACAACCACCATATGCAAGCAAGATTGAATCACCATCAGTTTAACAAATAATTTTCAATTAAATAAATAAGAATTCCAAGGATCATATGCACGCATACAAATGTGAGTAAATGGAGAACTAATGTGTCAATAAAATATATGCACATAAGATATTTTGAGTAAATGATAGGGTGAAACATACCACCAGGAGCTTCCATCATTTTTGAGGAGTCATCTGGTCCAATTTCAGACCCAATACCTGTTTCAAAACTCACCAGGTTAGTTTAAAAGTTCAATTTCCAAATTGGGACAATATACTAATTTAACAATTTGAAAGAATATAAGTTTTTTGACTTTTCCCTTAAACTATAAAATCTCATTGTTAGCTTCTCCTCGGGCAGCAACGCGGCTACAGTAAGTCAAACATCATCAACATTTACTCTTGGAATATGATAAGAAACAAGTTCATAGCACACAATTAGCACATTAAAAATGAACATCAAAAGTTCACTATATGTAGAAGTAGAGATAATTGAATCAAAAAACGTGACTCATTGCAATAGAAACATGACCTAATCCAGCAGCCGGACCCTGCTAGCCAGTCCAAAGTCAGATAGTTTAGTATTGAAGTCTTCATCTAGAAGGATGAATGAAGTCTTAAAATCTCTAAATATTAACTGAATAAGTGTAAAAACGGATCACACTCGGGTAAACAATTCAAGACGAAGAAAAGTAATAGGAGTTACTGCAACCCTTCTAGAATTTTTCCAAATTTCCAATGAATCAGAATGAAAGACTTCTCCCAAGACATGATAATTTAATATGGGAACATTCATGGAAATAAAAAAAAAATAAAAATAAAAATAAAAATTTGATCTCATATTAATGTATTAATTCATTAATTTATCATGTTAGTGATAGAAAACATGTTAATGGATATTAATACATGTTCAATCTTCAACAAAAGCGAACTAGACTTGAATCACAACAATAAGCAAAGACGAGAATCATCCGCATTTCATGCCATCAGATCAACAATAGTAAAAACAATCCATCGTTTGATTCCAAGCATAGAACTAAATATAAGCAGGAGCATCAGAATGTTAACATCCACTCTATTTTGAATACATGTTTTGCATATTGTCGATTTTGATTCTAGTGAAATTCAAGTAAAATAATTCTAAAATAAGTTTGTACAGAAGCATTGTGCTCAGGACTATAGACTAAAAGGGAATGCAGGGAGTCAAACTAATCTACATTTACAACAAAGGAAGTTTCCAGGAGAGAGAAACATGATCACTTGAAATTCCATTTCTTCATGAAGGTATGCCAGCCCACGGGCTGCATCTTGGGCAATCATTAACCTCATTAACCATGGAAGATGAGATTCCAATCGGCATAACAAATGGTCCTCCAAGCTTTTGTTAATAATAAGTTCATAGACCAGTAGCCGTTGAATCCCCCTTTCATCATCGTCGGCACAATATCCGATCAACTTTACAAGATTTGGGTGTTCCACCACACCCAGAAAATTAACTTCATTTATCCATTCATTGTGCCCCTGATTACTAGAATGCACAAAATGAAAACGCGTAAGGTTGTCTGAAAACTACATTTGTTCAAATATGCAATGCCAACTGATTTAGAATGCTCATTTTGTACATATGAGATTTAATTAAAAAGATATGTTTATGCTACAGACTATGAATGGAGAAGGGCATGCCTGAATACATTGCGGTTCAGCTGTTTGACAACAACATCCGTCATAGGCTCCTAGCCTGACCCAAAATTTGGTATCTTGACTTGGCCCCGACAAACACACGCAAACCCGCTTTCTCCGATCTGCGGCTGAAACCTCGGGTAGCCGATTTCAGATCATGATAAGTGAATACATGCAGATCTTTGGTGCGTCCCTGAGTTAAGAAATCCTGAAACATCAATATTTAGTGAGATATAGAGATACGTATACACACACATGTGAATTTAATACCACAATTATTTTCAAATTTCACGTATCTACCAAATAATTTTAAATATCTTGAAATCCCTATAGAGAACATATCAATATATAGAAACATGCAATAGTTTGTAAATTATAAAGGTCACTTCTGGTCAAGATATTTAATTGATTTCCTGATGAAAGAACAAATGATGGCCCGTTTATATAAGTGACAAGAAGAATATTTAATTTTATGAAATTCAACTTTCTTTGTGGACATCATTGCAGGTATTAGCACAACGTCCAATAGACATACTTTGCAATATATGTGATTGGTTTCGTTTTATGAACCAGGTAAGCTATGATTTTTGTATACCTATTATTATCTAAAGGAAATGGCGTCTCTGTATTTTTTGGTACTGAATTAGTAAGCACACCTTTACAAATTAAAATTTATAAAAGAATTGTATTACCACTTAAATACGATACCTAACCATATTTATTTCATTTATAGCACTCCAGACCTAATAGGCTTCAAGTCCAAGCATTTCCATCCGACCTTACCAGAAGCGAAAAGTCTATACCTGCAACAAAGAGGCAAGACTTTCTCCTTAATATTTTTGTTTCTATTGCCATCAACTCTTTTAATGTTCTGATTGAATCCATTTATTAAAATAATTAGTCTGAAGAGCTAACTAGTCTGCAATTTGTGTGTCATCATGATAAACATATATCATTAGATGAGAACATTACATATTCAGGTCATTAAAGAGTGTGTCATATACACACACTCTTTGTCTTGTTTCATGCCGGATCCACTTTACCAAAATTAATTCATCTTTAGTTAAATATCAAGAATGATTTGGATTAGTTTGTAGTTTGCTTCACCATTATATAGGCCTAATTTGCTAAATATATGATATTGTTCTATTTCATACTGTGGAACTATTCTTGTGATTTTAGTATAATGTTTTTTTACATAATTGAAACATTGGTTTCCTTTCTCCCCAAATACCTTTGCACTCTAATGTGTGTAAGCAATGATGTATGCTTGTGACATAAATATGCATCTATGCTTTGAGTTTCTTCTCTCTCTCTCTCTCTCTCTCTCTCTCTCTCTCTCTCTCTCTCTATATATATATATATATATATTATGCATGCTTTTAAGCTATATGACTGTTTTATTTCTTGTCTCCTTATATTTTCTTTATTAATATTTAACCTATATTAGGAATGTTTTGATTTTGTTCTGGAAACTAATGGTTTGCTTGCCTTTATTTGATATACTTAGTTGTATGTTTTGCATTCGGAACATGCGTAACAATTGCATTTTAAAGTGTTCAATATTAATATCTCTATTTTTTTAACAGGGTTGAAGGACTTTTCCTAAAAAGGATATGGCAAGACTAAGAACGAAGCATTCAGAATGGGTTATATCAGATGACCATCTCTTGGTGATATTAAGCTTCATGGATGACCTAAAGTTTTGGTGTCAATGCTCCCTGATCTCAAAGTGATTCACTTTATCTTTCTCATTGAAAGTGTTTACTTTAGCTTCACTCTAGAAGAAATGACTAGCCTCATTCATTCATCTTCACTTAAACAGCTCAAGTTCCTCGTTTTCCTTTGAAAATTCAGGCATCTTGAAACTATTTCCTTGGAGTTTACTTGTGGAGAAGGCTTTGCATCTCTTCACTTCTCAACATGAAGTTTAAAAACAATAATAATGTTGCAGTAGTTGAAAGATTAGTTTCATTGGTAGCTACTTCTATGTAAAAGGACACCGAAAAACACTTGTGAGTGTTACTATTACAAATTCCAAGAAACAATGTAAATTAGTTTTGACAGAAAATCAATTTACTGGGTGGAGAAACAATGCCTTCTTACTTTTTGTCTTGGGTTAGATGCTTTATTGTATTATTATACTTCTTCTACTTTTTACCATGGGTTATCTTTAGACATACTTTATGTTGGATTTATATTAAGTTGAAACAGTCGTAAAGAAGTTAATTCTATTTGAATTAGGCTATTTATTTTGTGTTGGGATTGGATAGTTTCAACTTTGTCATTTGGGATTATTTCATAGGATCCTTCTGTGCTTTGATATCGTGAGTGTTTATTCTCATATTTGTTTCAATTTGACACATATTTGTGTTGGATGTTTATTATTCTTGTCTTAGGGGAATTACTTTGAATGTAATATGCACTATCCACCATTTTTTTAAATAGATACCATCATAGTTTTTTAAAATTCTTAAAACTTGATAATAGTAAAATGTTTATTTGCAAACACATTTGTTAAGTCTATTTTACTAGGAATTACAACAAAAATTATTGAAGTTAAAAAAACAAATGAATAACATATTATTTTAAGGACTCCATTTTTTTAGATTTACAAAGGGATGCCAAAACAATTTTTTTCAAATTCTTAAAATGTAAAAATAGTAAAATTTTTACTTGCAAACAAAATTTTCAAAAGTATTTTATTTGGAATTACAATAAAATTTATTTAAAGTTAAAAAAATAGAGGATTAATATATTAGTTTAAAATTCTTAAAACTTGAAAATGGTAAAGTTTTCACAAACAGACACATTTATCAAGTACATTTTACTTGGAATTACAAGAAAAGTATTTAAATAAAGGATTAATATATTATTTTACAGACTATTTTTTTAGAATTTTAAAATGTTACCATCATTTTTTTCAATATTCTTAAAATTTGAAAATAGTAAAAATTTTACTTACAAACATATTTTTCAAGTGAATTTTACTTGGAATTACAACAAAAACTATTTAAAGTTAATAAAAAATTAACATATTATTTTACAAAACTCCATTTAAAAAAAAAAAAATCAATGGGATGCTATCACAATTTATTTTTAAATTCTTAAAACTTGAAAATAGTAAAATTTTGACTTCCAAACACATTTTTCAACTTATTTTACATAAAATTACAACAAAAGCTATTTGAAATTACAGAAATAAAACATTAACATGTTGTTTTACATACTTCTATAAGAAATTGGTAGATCAATCACCAATCATGAGTTGTTAACATGCGCGATATCGTACTAAATGAATAGTTGTCTGTTATTGACAATGGAAGCACTGTCTATTGGAATCCAAATTTTAAAATGATTGATTCATTAGATTCATCCAAATCCTCTCATTTAGATTGTCGGTTATTCAACCATTATCAAATATTAAATTACAAATTAATTAAATTAATGAATCTATTAATAGATGATAAAATTCTAAGCAATGTATGCATAAAAATATAATTTTTAAATCACATTACGCGAAAGCAAATTTCACGTAAAAATTTAACTTTCTTGATGAAAAATGCACCATATCTCTTACACATTTGGTCAGAACATTTGTAATTTTGAGAATATCACTAAAATAATGTGTGGAATCTACTGTAAAAATTTCAAGAAAAATTAAATTTCATTAAAAATTACAATTTTGACCCTATAAGGTAAAAAATGAGTATTTCTTCAATTTTATAATATGTCATCAAACATTAGATTACAAATTAATTAAATTCAGGAATTTATTAGTAAATGTTCTATTCTAAGCAATGTATGCATAAAAATATGATTTTTGGACCGCATTACGTGTAAGGAAATTTCAAGTTAAAATTTAACTTTATTCACGAAAAATGCACCAAAACTCTTACAATTTTGGTCAGAGCACTTTGTAATTTTGAGAATATCACTAGAATAATGTGTGGAATCTACTATAAAAATTTCAACAAAAATTAAATTTCATAAAAAATTACGATTTTGCCCCTATAGGGTAAAAAAATGAGTATTTGTTAAATTTGATAATATTTCACCAAACATTAGACTACAAATTGATTAAATCAATGAATTTATTAGTAAATGATCTAATTCTAACCAATGTATGCATCAAAATTATGATTTTTGAACCACATTACGCGTAATAGGGTAAAAAAACTGAGTCTTTGTTAAATTTTATAATCATTCATGAAACATTAGATTACGAATTGATTAAATTGATGAATTTATTAGTAAATGATCTAATTTTAAGAAATGTATGCATCAAAAATATGATATTTGGACCACATTACGAATAAGAAAATTTCACGTTAAAATTTAACTTGATTGACGAAACATGCACCAAAACTCTTACACCTGGGTCAGGATAATGTGAGGAATCTATTGTTTATCATAGTTTTTTGTGCGCCTGTATCAAGGACTCCGATCACGTTGATAGGCCATTATAGCCATTCAAAATGTAGAATCTTTCAGACATTTGTTTGAAATGCCTGTCAAGATCATTTTTCAATAGCGAGTAGCACCTCACAGAGAAGTATTCTTGAGATGCTCTATACTCGCCTCTTATGAGGATCTTGGATATCAGAAATATACTATAACCTAGAAAAGAGTAACGATCCCTATAGTTCACACGAAGATCACAAACCAAGCAATGGATCTGAGCTTTGCTACACCAAGAAACCTTGATGTGAATTCCTTGAGAACTGTTCTTAAATCAGCTCGTTCTCTATTTAGCTGATTATCTATGCATCTTTTCTCTTCGCTTTTGAATAGGTACATCAACAAATGAAAACCAAGGACCAATGGAGGGTTTAGTACCTTTCTTTTTAGTAGGATGTGTCACATATGGTCTATCAGTATTCTCTTGATCCGAGTCATCAGAAATAGGTTGAGTGAAGGGTTGACTTTCTCCTGCATCAGCCATCAGGATTGCTGAAACATCAGCTATCTCTTCCTCTATTCCACTTGATGCTGGAAAGGTTTCAGTTGATTCTGATGTATAGCTTTGACTTTCTTCCGGATCACTTAGACAACACAGTCTGGAAGGATTTGAATTCCAACGGGTTGTTTAGATATCAACGGATTTGAATTCCAACGGGTAGTATGATAGGTTTAGCCATCTACAGCAAAGAAATATTCATGATGAGACTCCCAAGCTTCATCTGGAGGATGTCTAGGTGTAAAAATTTCAAGAAAAATTTTGACTTTGCAGCTATAAGGTAAAAAAAAAACTTAGTATTAATTAAATTTTATAATATTTCATCGAATATTAGATTACAGATTGATTAAATTAATGAATTTATTAGTATATGATATAATTATAATCAATATATGCACAAAAAATACAATTTTTGAACCACATTATGCGTATGTATATTTCACGTTAAAATTTAATTTTATTGATAAAAAATGCATCATAATTCTTACATCTTTGGTTAGAAGACTTTGTAATTTGAAAATATCACTAAAATAATGTGAGGAATCTACGTTAACATTTCAAGAAAAATTAAATTAAATGAAAAATTAGATTTTGCTCCTATAGGGTAAAAAAAACTGAGTATATGTTAAATTTTATAATATTTCATCAAACATTAGATTACAAATTGATTAAATTAATGAATTTATTAGTAAACTATCTAATTCTAAACAATGTATGCATCAAAAATATGATTTTTGGACCACATTACGCGTTAAAAAATTTCATGTTAAAATTTAACTTTATTGACGAAAAATGCATTATATCTCTTACATCTTTGGTCAGAATACTTTGTAATTTTGAGAATATCACTAAAATAATGTGTGGAACCTACTATAAAAATTTCAAGAAAAATTTTGATTTTGCACTATAAGGTAAAAAAAAAAAAAAAAAAAAAAAAAAAAAAAAAAAAAAAAAAAATTGTTTATTTATTAATTTTTATAATATTTCATCAAACCTTTGGTCAGAACACTTCATCATATCGAGAATATAGCTAAAATGATGTCTGGAATCTACTGTAAAATTTTTAATAAAAATTAAATTTCATGAAAATTACGATTTTGCCCATATAGGGTAAAAAGATTGAGTATTTTTTAAATTTTATAATATTTTATCAAACATTAGATTACATATTGATTAAATTAATGAAATTTTCAGTAAATGATCTAATTTTGAGCAATGTATGCATTAAAAATATGATTTTATAACCAAATTACGCGTAAAGAAATTTCACGTTAAAATTTACCTTTATTGATAAACAATGCAATATAACTCTTACACCTTTGGTTAGAACAATTTGTAATTTTGAGAATATCACTAAAATAATGTGTGGAATCAAAAATTAAATTACAGATTGATTAAATTAATGAATTTATTAGTAAATGATCTAATTCGAAGCAATGTATGCATCAAAAATATGATTTTTGAACGACATTAGGCGTAAAGAAATTTTGAGAATATCACTAAAATAACTCTTACACTCTTACACCTTCGAAGACTTTGTAATTTCGAGAATATCAAAAAATAATGTTTGGAATCTATTGTAAAAATTTCAAGAAAAATTAAATTTCATTAAAAATTATGATTTTTCTCCTATAGGGTATAAAACTGCGTATTTGTTAAATTTTATAATATTTAATCAAAAAATAGATTACAGATTTACTAAATTAATGAATTTATTAATAAATGATCTAATTCTAAGCAATGCATTCATCAAAAATATGATTATTAACCACATTATGCGTAAAGAAATTTCACGTTAAAATTTAACTTTATTTATAAAAAAAAATGAAACATAACTCTTACACTTTTAATCAGAACACTTTGTAATTCCAAGAATATCGCTAAAATAATGTGTGGATTCTACTGTAAAAATTTCAAGAAAAATAAAATTTCATGAAAAACTACGATTTTGCCCGTATAGGGTAAAAAAACTGAGTATTTGTTAAATTTTTTAATATTTCATCAAACATAAAATTACAGATTGATTAAAATAATTAATTTATTAGTAAATGATCTAATTCTAATCAATGTATGCATGAACAATATGATTTTTGAACAACATTACGCGCAAAGAAATTTCACGTTAGATTTAACTATATTGAGGAAAAATGCAACAAAACTCTTACACCTTTGGTCAGAATACTTTGTAATTTCGAGAATATCACTAAAATAATGTGTGGAACCTACTGTATAAATTTCAAGAAAAAATAAATTTCATGAAGAATAATGATTTTGCCCTTATAGGGTAAAAAAAACTGAGTATTTCATAATTGTTTAAAGTTTCATCAAACATTAGATTACAGATTCACTAAACTAATGAATTTATTAGGAAATGATCTACTTCTAAGCAATGTATGCATAAAAAATATGGTTTTTGAACCACATTACGTGTAAAGAAATTTCACGTTAAAATTTAACATTACTGACAAAAAATGCAACATCACTCTTACACCTTTGGTTAGAACACATTGTAATTTTGAGAATATCATTAAAATAATGTGTGGAATCTACTGTAAAAATTTTAAGAAAATTTTAATTTCAAGAAAAATTACAATTTTGCCCTATAGGGTAAAAAATACTGAGAATTTGTTAAATTTTATAATATTTCATCAAACTAATATTACAGATTGATTAAATTAATGAATTTATTTGTAAATGATCTAATTCTAAGCAATGTATGCATGAAAAATATAATTTTTTAACCACATTACGTGTGAAGAAATTTCACGTTAAAATTTAACTTTATTGACGAAAAATGCAACATAAATCTTAAACCTTTGGTTAGAACACTTTGTAATTTCAAGAATATCACTAAAATAATGTGTGGAATCGACTGCAATAATTTCAAGATAAATTAAATTTCATTAAAAATTAGGATATTTGCCACTATACGGTAAAAACTGAGTATTTGTTAATTTTATAATATTTCATCAAAGAGTAGATTACAGATTGCTTAAATTAACTAATTTCTTAGTAAATGATCTAATTCGAAGCAATGTATGCATCTAAATATGATTTTTTAACCACATTATGTGTAAAGATATTTCACGTTAAAATTTAACTTTATTGACGAAAAATGCAACATAATTCTTACACCTTTGATCAGAACACATTGATATTTCGAGAATATCACTAAAATAATGTATGGAATCTACTGTAAATATTTCAAGAAAAATTAGATTTCATGAAAAATTATATATTTCGCCACTATAGATTGAAAAATTATATATTTTAAATTTTATAATATTTCATCAAACATTAGATTACAGATTGATTAAATTAATGAATTTATTAGTAAATGATCTAATTCAAAGTAATGTATTTCTCAAATATGATTTTAGAGCTACATTACGCTTAAAGAAATTTTACGTTAAAATTTAACTTTATTGATGAAAAATGCAACATAACTCTTACACATTTGGTCAGAACACTTTATAATTTTGAGAATATCACTAAAATAATGTGTGGAATCTACTGTAAAAAATTCAAGAAAAACTAATTTAATGAAAAATAACGATTTTGCCCCAATAGGGTAAAAAACTGAGTATTTGTTAAATTTTATAATATTTCTATAAACATCAAATTATAAATTGATTAAATTAATGAATTTATTAGTAAATGATCTGATTCTAAGCAATGTATGCATCAAAAATATGATTTTTGAACCACGTTACGGGTAAAGAAATTGCACGTTAAAATTTAACTTTATTAATGAAAAATGAAACATAAATCTTACACCTTTGGTCATAACACTTTGTAATATAAAATATATCTCTAAACTAATATGTGGAATCTACTAAAAAAATTTCAAGAAAATTTAAATTATAAGAAAAATTACAATTTTGCCAAATAGGGTAAAAAACTGATTTTTTTCTTAAATTTTATAATATGTCATCAAACATTAGATTACATGAATTTATTAGTAAATGGTCTAATTCTAAGCAATGTATGCACCAAAAAGATGATTTTTGAACCACATTATGCGTAAAGAAATTTCACGTTAAAATTTAACATTATTGCCGAAAAATGCAACATATCTCTTACACCTTTCTTCAGAACACTTTGTAATTTTGAGAATATCACTAAAATAATGTGTGGAATCTACTGTAAAAAATTTCAAGACAAATTAAATTTCATGAAAAATTACGATTTTGCCCCTATAAGGAAAAAAAATTGAGTATTTGGTAAATTTTATAATATTTCATCAAACATCAGATTACAGATTGATTAAATTAATGAATTTATTAGTAAATCATATTATTCGAAGCAATATATGCATCAAAAATATGATTTTTGAACCACATTACGGTTAAAGAAATTTCACGTTAAATTTTAACTTTATTGATGAAAAATGCAGCATAACTCTTACACCTTTGGTCAGAACACTTTGTAATTTCGAGAATATCATTAAAATAATGTGTGGAATCTACTATAAAAATTTCAATAAAAATTAAATTTCATGAAAAATTAAGACTTTGCCTCTATAGGGTAAAAAAACTGAGTATTTGTTACATTTTATAATATTTCATGAAACAAGAGATTACAGATTGATTAAATTAATGTATTTATTAGTAAATAATCTGATTCTAAGCAATGTATCCATCAAAAATATGATTTTTAAACCACAATACGCGTAAATAAATTTCACATTAAAATTTAACTTTATTGACGAAAAATGCAACAAAACTTTTACACATGTTGTCAGAACACTTTGTAATTTCTAAAATATCAATAAAATAAATTATAGAATTTACTGTAAAATATTTCAAGAAAAATTACGATTTTGCCTATATAGAGTAAAAAAATTAAGTATTTGTTAAATTTTATAATATTTCATCAAACATTAGATTACAGAGTTATTAAATTAATGAATTTATTAGTAAATGTTCTGATTCTAAGCATTGTATGCATCAAAAATATGATTTTCAAACCATATTACGCGTAAAGAAATTTCATGTAAAAATTTAATTTCAACATAACTCTTATACATTTGGTCAAAACACTTTGTAATTTCAAGAATATCACTAAAATAATGTGTGAAATCTACTGAAAAAATTTTCAAGACAAATTAAATTACATGAAAAATTACAATTTTTCCCTTATAGGATAAAAAACTGATTATTTGTTAAATTTTATAATATTTCACCAAACATCATATTACAGATTAAATAAATTAATGAATTTATTAGTAAATGATCTGATTCAAGCAATGTATGCATCAAATATATGATTTGTGAGCCACATTACGCGTAAAGAAATTTCACGTTAAAATTTAACTTTATTGACGAAAAATGCAACATAACTCTTACACCTTTGGTCAGAACACTTTGTAATTTCGAGAATATTACTAAAATAATCTATGGAATTGACTGTAAAAATTTCCAGAAAAATTAAATTTCATGAAAAATTACAATTTTGTCCCTATAGAGTAAAAGAACTGAGTATTTGTTAAATTTTATAATATTTCATCAAACATTAGATTCTAAGCAACGTATGCATCAAAAATATAATTTTTGAACCACATTACGCGTAAAGAAATTTCATGTAAATATTTAACATTATTGCCGAAAATGCAACATATCTTCTACACATTTGGTCAGAATACTTTGTAATTTCGAGAATATTACTAAAATAATGTGTGGAATCTACTATAAAAATTTCAAGAAAAATTAAATTTTCTGAAAAATTACGATTTAACCCATATAAGGAAAAAAACTAATTATTTGTTAAATTTTATAATATTTCATCAAACATCAGATTACAGATTGATTAAATTAATGAATTTATTAGTAAATGATCATATTCTAAGCAAGGTATGCATCAAACATATGATTTTTGAACGACATTATGCGTAAAGAAATTTCACTTTAAAATTTAACTTTATGACGAAAAATGCAACATAACTATTACACATTTGGTCAGAACACTTTGTAGTTTCGAGAATATCACTAAAATAATGTGTAGAATCTACTTAAAAAATTTCAAGAAAAATTAAATTTCATGAAAGTTTACGATTTTGCCCTATAAAGTAAAAAAACTGATTATTTGTTAAATTTTATAATATTTCATCAAACATAAAATTACAGATTGATTAAATTAATGAATTTATTAGTAAATGATCTGATTATGAGCAATGTATGCATCAAAAATATGATTTTTTAACCACATTACTCGTAAAGAATTTTCACGTTAAAATTTAACTTTATTGATGAAAAAGGCAACATTCTTACAGTTTTGGTCAAAACACTTTGTAATTTTGAGAATATCACTAAAATAATGTGAGGAATCTACTTTAGAAATTTCAAGAAAATTTAAATTTCATTGAAAATTACGATTTTGCCCAAATAGAGTAAAAAAGTGAGTATTTGTTAAATTTTATAATATTTCATCAAACATTAGATTACTGATTGATTAAATTAATGAATTCATTAGTAAATATTCTAATTCTAAGAAATGTATGCATCAAAAATATGATTTTTCAACCATATTACGTGTAAAGATATTTCACATTAAATTTTCACTTTATTGACGAAAAATGCAACATAACTCCTACACCTTTAGGTAGAACATTTTTTAATTTTGAGAATATCTCTAACATAATGTGTGGAATCTACCGTAAAATTTCAAGAAAAATTTAATATCATGAAAATTTACGATTTTGCCCCTATAGGGTAAAAAATTTGAGTATTTGTTAATGATCTGATTCTAAGCAATGTATGCATTAAAAATATGATTTTTGAACCACATTACTCGTAAAGAAATTTCATGTTATAATTTAACTTCATTGACGAAAAATGCAACATATCTCTCACACAATTAGGAAGAACACTTTGTAATTTTGAGAAAATCACTAAAATAATGTGTGGAATCTACTCTTAAATTTCAAGAAAATTTTAATTTCATGAAAATTACAATTTCGCCCCTATAGGGTAATGTGGTTCAAAAATCATATTTTTTATGCATACATTGCTTAGAATCAGATCATTTACTAATAAATTCATTAATTTAATCAATCTATATGATTTTTGAACCACATTACTAATAAATTTATAAATTTAATCAATCTGTAATATGATGTTTGATGAAATATTATATAATTTATTAAATACTCAGTTTTTTTTTTACCCTATAGGGGCAAAATCTTAATTTTTCATGAAATTTTAATATGATTTTTGAATCATATCTACTGTAAAATTTCAAGAAAATTTTAATATCATGAAAATTTACGATTTTGCCCCTATAGGGTAAAAAATTTGAGTATTTGTTAAATTTTATAATATTTCCTCAAACATCAAATTACAAATTGATTAAATTAATGAAATTATTAGTAAATGATCTGATTCTAAGCAATGTATGCACCAAAAATATGATTTTTGAACCACATTACACGTAAAGAAATTTCATATTAAAATTTAACATTATTGACGAAAAATGCAACATAACTCTTACACTTTTGGTCAGAACACTTTGTAATTTTGAGAATATCACTAAAATAATTTGTGGAATGTAATGTTAATAAAAAATTTCAGAAAAATTAAATTTCATGAAAAATTATGATTTTGCCGATATAGGGTAAAAAGTGAGTATTTGTTAAATTTTATAATACTTCATCAAACATCAGATTACAGATTAATTAAATTAATGAATTTATTAGTAAATTATCTGATTCTAAGCAATGCATGCAACAAAAATAAAATTTTTGAACCACATTACGCGTAAAGAAATTTCAAGTAAATATTTAACATTATTGTCGAAAAATGCAACATATCTTCAACACATTTGATCAGAACACTTTGTAATTTTGAGAATATTACTAAAATATTATGTGGAATCTTCAAAAAATAAATTTATAATAAAATTATTTATTTTTATTTTATAATATGTAAAATACAAATTTATTGAAATTTCAAAAAAAGAAGTTTTTAAAAAAGTACTTTCTATACTCAGTTTTGTTTCTCGTATTTTACTAAGACTTATATCAATATTTTTAATAATTAATAAAAAATTAAATTTCAAAAAATAAATCTATACTAAAATTATTTATTTTTATTTTACAATATGTAAAATACCGATTTAATGAAATTTCAAAAAATAAAGTTTTTATAAAATTATTTTCTATACTCAGTTTTGTTTTATAAATTTTACGAGGACTTATATCACTATTTTTTAATAATAATTATAAATCTTTTTTAAAATTATTTATTTATATTTTATAATATGTAAAGTACTAATTCATTTAAATTTCAAGAAATAAAGTTTGAAAAAAATTACTTTTTATACTCAGTTTTGTTTCATTTACTTTACTAGGACTTATATCACTATTTTTTAAAAATTAATTAAAAATAAAATTTCAAAAGATAAATCTATAAGAAAATTATATATTTTTATTTTAAAATATGTAAAATTCTAATTTATTGAAATTTCAAGAAATAAAGTTATAAAACCTTACTTTCTATACTCAATTTTGTTTCCCTTTTTTACTAATACTTATATCACTATTTTTCAAAAATTAATTACAAATAAAAATTCAAAAAATAAATCTATAATAAAATTATTTATTTTTATTTTATAATATGTAAACTAAAAATTAATTAGAATATCAAGAAATAAAGTTTAAAAAAATTATTTTCTATACTCAATTTTGTTTCCCGTATTTTACTACAACTTATATCACTATCTTCCAAAAATTAATTAAAAATAAAATTTCAAAAATAAATCTATAATAAAATTATTTTTATTTATTTTATAATACGTAAAATACAAACTTTTTTAATTTCAAGAAATATAGTGTTAAAAAATTTACTTTCTATACTCAGTTTTCTTTCTCATATTTTATTATGACTTATATCACTATTTTTTAAAAATTAATTAAAAATAAAATTTCAAAAAATAAATCTATAAAAAATTATATATTTTTGTTTTATAATATGTAAAATTCTAATTTATTGAAATTTCAATAAAAAAAGTTCTAAAAATTACCTTCTATCAGTTTTGTTTCCCGTATTTTAGTAGGACTTATATCACTAATTTTCAAAAATTAATTAAATATAGTATTACAAAAAATAAATCAATAATAAAATTATTTATTATTATTTTATAATATTTAAAATGCTAATTTATTGAAATATCAAGAAATAAAGTTAAAAGAAATTACTTTATGTACTCAGTTTTGTTTCCTGTATTTTACTAGGACTTATATCACTATTTTTAAAAAAATTATTAAAATAAAATCTCAAAAAATAAATCTACAAAAATATAATTTATTTTATTTTATAATATGTAAAATTCTAATTTATTAAAATTTCAAGAAATAAAGTTTTAACAAAATTACTGTCTATACTCAGTTTTGTTTCTCGTATTTTACTATGACTTGTATATCTATTTTTAAAAAGTTAATTAAAAATAAAATTTCCAAAATAAATCTACAAAAATATAATTTATTTTATTTTATAATATGTAAAATTCTAATTTATTCAAATTTCAAGAAATAAAGTTCTAAAAAATTACCTATTATACTCAGTTTTGTTTCGCGTATTTTAATGGGACTTATATCACTATTTTTCAAAAAATAATTAAATATAAAATTACAAAAATTAAATCCATAATAAAATTAGTTATTATTATTTTATAATATGTAAAATCCTAATTTATAGAAATTTCAAGAAATAAAGCAATTAGAAATTACTTTCTATACTTAGTTTTGTTTTTCGTATTTTACTTGCACTTATATCACTATTTTTCAAAATTAATTAAAAAAAATTCAAAAACCAAATCTATAATAAAATTATTTATTTTTATTTTATAATATGTAAAATACAAATTTATTGAAATTTGTAAGAAAAGAAATTTAAAAAAAATTACTTTCTATACTCAGTTTTGTTTCTCGTAATTTACTACGACTTATACCACTATTTTTAAGAAATTAATTTAAAACAAGCGCGTAATGTGGGTCAAAAATTATATTTTTTATGCCCACATTGGTTAGAATCAGATCATTTACTAATAAATTTATAAATTTAATCAATCTGTAATATGATGTTTGATGAAATATTATATAATTTATTAAATACTCAGTTTTTTTTTACCCTATAGGGGCAAAATCTTAATTTTTCATGAAATTTAATTTTTCTTGAATTTTTTACAGTAGATTCCACACATTATTTTAGTTATATTCTCGAAATTACAAAGTGTTCTGACCAAATGTGTAAGAGTTATGTTGCATTTTTCGTCAAAAAAGTTAAATTTTAACATAAAATTTCTTTACACATAATGTGGTTAAAAAAACTTATTTTTGATACATACATTGCTTAGAATCGTATCATTTACTAATAATTTATTAATTTAATCAATCTGTAATCAGATGTTTCATGAAATATTATAAAATTTAATAAATACTCAAATTTTTTACCCTGTAGGGGCAAAATCATAATTTTTTCATGAAATTAAAATTTTCTTGAAACTTTACAGTAGATTCCACACATTATTTTAGTGATATTCTCAAAATTTCAAAGTGTTCTGCCTAAAGGTGTAAGAGTTATGTTGCATTTTTCGTCAATAAAGTTAAATTTTAACGTGAAATTTCTTTACGAGTAATGTGGTTCAAAAATCATATTTTTGATGCATACATTGCTTAGAATCATATCATTTACTAATAAATTCATTACTTTAATCAATCTGTATTCTGATGTTTGATGAAATATTATAAAATTTAACAAATTCTCAGTTTTGTTTACCTTATAGGGGCAAAATCGTAATTTTTCATGAAATTTAATTTTTCTTGAAATTTTTTACAGTAGATTCCACACATTATTTTAGTGATATTCTCGAAATTATAAAGTGATCTGACCAAAGGTGTAAGAGTTATGTTGCATTTTTCGTCAATAAAGTTAAATTTTAACATGAAATTTCGTTACGCATAATGTGGTTCAAAAATCATATTTTTGATACATTCATTGCTTAGAATCATATCATTTACTAATAATTTCATTAATTTAATCAATCTGTAATCCGATGTTTGATGAAATATTATAAAATTTAACAAATACTCAAAGTTTTTACCCTATAGGGGCGAAATTGTAATTTTCATGAAATTAAAATTTTCTTGAAATTTAAGAGTAGATTCCACACATTATTTTAGTGATTTTCTCAAAATTACAAAGTGTTCTTCCTAATGGTGTGAGAGATATGTTGCATTTTTCGTCAATGAAGTTTTACAGTAGATTCCACACATTATGTTAAATTAATGAATTATTAGTAAATGATACGATTCTAAGAAATGTTAAAATTATGTGTAAAGAAATTTTATGTTAAAATTTAACTTTTTTGACGAAAAATGCAACATAACTCTTACACATTTGGTCAGACCACTTTGTAATTTCGAGAATATAACTAAAATAATGTGTGGAATCTAATGTAAAAAATTCAAGAAAAATTAAATTTCATGAAAAATTAAGATTTTGCCCTATAGGGTAAAAAAACTGAGTATTTAATAAATTATATAATATTTCATCAAACATCATATTACAGATTGATTAAATTTATAATTTATTAGTAAATGATCTGATTCTAACCAATGTGGGCATCAAAAATATAATTTTTGAACTACATTACGCGCTTATTTTAAATTAATTTCTTAAAAATAGTGGTATAAGTCGTAGTAAATTACGAGAAACAAAACTGAGTATAGAAAGTAATTTTTTTTAAATTTCTTATCTTACAAATTTCAATAAATTTGTATTTTACATATTATAAAATAAAAATAAATAATTTTATTATAGATTTAGTTTTTGAATTTTTTTTTTAATTAATTTTGAAAAATAGTGATATAAGTGCAAGTAAAATACGAAAAACATAACTAAGTATAGAAAGTAATTTCTAATTACTTTATTTCTTGAAATTACTATAAATTAGGATTTTACATATTATAAAATAATAATAACTAATTTTATTATGGATTTAATTTTTGTAATTTTATATTTAATTAATTTTTTAAAAATAGTGATATAAGTCCCATTAAAATACGAGAGGGGCGCCTCTCCTCTGCTTCCATCTTTCTCGATGAAATTTGTATTTTGGATGCCGTGGATTATCAATTCTTAGCCTAATCTACATTGACAAAATTTTGTTAAAGTTTAAATTAATTCAATAAATAAAAAAATAAAAAATCATCAATAATTTCTCTCAATAAGACACTACTTATAGATAATTTTGATTCGTATTAACTACCATACCATAATCATTATTGAAATTGTATTTGTTTAATTTTATAATTACATGCTATAATTAATATAACTTTTATTAATTAATTGTCATGTGGCATATTTATAATTACATGCCATAGTGAAACTTTTTCGATAGTGAATTTTTGTTTCCCATTATATGATTATTATATGTTATTTGCTACCAGTATAGATGCCTAGATTCGAAAATGAGTAATTATTTGGTTATACCAAATACTTTCAAATTTTATTTAATATTCTTGTGCTTAAAATATTGATTAATATTTTAAAACTAATAAAATTGATGAGATATCAAAAAAAATTGAAATCAAATAAAAGTTTTAACACTATAATAATTTTAGTTAATAAGCATAATAATTCATTAACAACAATTTATCTAATAATGTCATCATATTTATATATATATATATATTTTATTTTTTTTTTTGTTATAATAGTGAGTTAAATTATACAAAAAGAAAGATACAAGTATGTGTATTATGAGATGATATCATATGGCTTATTTATAAATAAATCAAGTAAATATAGGAGATTGATCAAAACGGAAAATATAATTGATTTGTCGCAATTTTATGATACAAGCACATTTGGTTTTCTTATTAATACGAGTGAGACTTTTGTGAATCGGGTGTATATGAACCCCATCCAAGTATTTTTTATTTAATATTCTATATATTGTTATACGATGAATTCAATGCATATAAATTTTTACGTATTAAGGTGCATCTAAAATTATTTATGACAGGGTAAACTATTTTGAGACCAAAATTAGTAAATTTTCTTTTGGATATGCATGATATCCCTACTAATTATTGAGGACAATAGTGATCTCATTTCCTTTTTAAGAATCTTTAAAGTTTATAACTTAATTATTATTCTTCATAAAAAATCTTTAATTGTGATATTCTCTTTTTACTTGCTGACAAAGTTTAATTTTGTTTTGACAAAACGGTGTGAGATATGACTTTATTGTTTATTAGATCAGTTCACTTTCCTTTTTGGACATTTACCATATGCACACTCACTCATTTAGTATTTAATTAAACTACTCTTTCCTTTCTCAAATTTTAACCATTATTATCAATCTAACATCGGGGAGATCATACATTCACCATTTTTTCCCATTTCCAAACTTAGAAATAATGCCTTCCCGCCTTCCTCGTACTAAGTTCCCCGCCGCTAACGGTGGCGTTTGAAGAGGTACTCATCCCGTTAACTTTGCCGCTGCACATGGTGGCATTTGGAGGGGTGCTCACCTCCTGCAACCGTTGGTGTCGGTGGTTTTCAATTGCCAGCCAATATTTTCTCAGGTAAAGTGTTTGTTCCTTCTCCACCACTCATGCATGGCTATGATGGATTATATCCGCTAGTTCCTTCACGGAACTCTGAGAGTAACGATGAGGGTGGATTATCAGAGGAATTCATTGCAAAAAACCAAAAGGCAACCAACGATGAAGATAACGATGACTCGAAGATATATGTAGTGTGTCAAGATCATCTAGGTCTAGACAATTTGCAACTTAGATGTAGACATGAATATTACTTTTCCTCCATCCAAATATGGTCGCAAGTGAAGAATATTTGCCTTCTATGTAAATGCATTGTACAAATATATCAGCGGTAGAGTGTCACCTTAACGTGATGGAAGTCATCAATTCGAGCTTTCCACACCCTTTTAAGGCCCCCGAAAAATGATTTCGGGCAAGCCCGTAAGCTTACTGACAAGCACAATTGGGCTGCTGATTACAATTGTAATTTCTTCATCTCATTAATATTTGATTATTTTCAATGTTGGAAAAAAATAATAATTCATTTGAAATAGATTTAAAGAGTTCTTAAATAATATGTTAATATAGTTTTAAAATTTTAATTGATAATCAACTTCAGTTAAGCTTTAATTGATAATTAGATTTTTTATATAAATTTTTATTATTACTTTTAATATTTCAAATAATACTTTATTTAGTTTTTCTATTTAATTTCATTTGGAGGATTTTATGACATCATTTATTTAATCATTAATTATTATTTTTAATGTAATAAAATTAAATATTCGTTTTGTATTATAGAAAAAATTTCAAAAGTCAATATACACTACCTTAAATCTTTCCCGATTCTTAATCTCAAATAAATATGAAAACATGTTGACTATCCAATATTTTTTATATATAAAATCTTGCTAATTGTTTTACTATTAATTAAAGATATAAATTTCTTTGTTGCATTCAAGAATTAATGATATGTTTCTAAATTTTGAGAAAATATTCCAAGATTTGTGCAACAAACTTAATCATCAAATTAATTAAACAAATTTAATAAAATGAGGTCATCAATTTTCAATCCATAATTTATTGTGACTACAATAATATCTCTAAAAAAGATGATCGATTAATTGTCATAAATATTAATTATGTCATATATGTATTGATTATGATTAATTACCATAAATATTGATTTGACTTAAAATAGCCATTAAAATAATAATAATTTGAGATCTTTACTAAAATAAAAAATAATTGGAAGGTGTCGATTTACCAGTTTTCATATTATGATTTTGAAATCATATATATATATATATATATATATATATACACTAATTCTAGACATACACAACCACATCTACTTAAACTACTTTATATATTTAATTTTTTATTTAAAATAAAATTATTTAGTAGTTGCCTTATTTTCCAAAAAATTTTATTTAGTTGATTGCATTCAATTTTATTTTTGTTATTAATTAATTAGTCAAACTTGGAAACATCTAATTGGACTACTTTTTATAGTTAATTATGTATTTTAAGTAAAAATCTTAAATATTGATATTAAATATTGTATAGATATATATATATATATGTACATATATTTTAAATTAGTATCATTGATGTTGATGTTACTTATATTGTTTTTATTGTTTAAAAAAATTATATATATATATATATGTATAATAGAAGAAGTAGAACAGTTTTTTGTAATCCTCTTATTTTCTGCCAAAAATCCTTTTTATTTTTAGTATTACAAGTGGCTTAATACAATTAGTCATTATGTATCAATAAATTTATATGAAAAATTGTTACCTAAATTTATTATCGAGTTAATAGGCATATTCCATGAAAATTTGTTTAGTAGTGATGAATTTAAACATTGTATTAAACTAATTGGCTAATCAGCTGTAATTTTTTAGGAAGATTTGTGTATATGAATTGTAATATTAAACAATTCCTACTTTCTCGAAGCATTATTATATTCTGCTTTTTTTGTAGTAGTAGTAGTAGTAGTAGTAGTAGTAATAATAATAATAATAATAATAATAATAATAATAATAATAATAATAATAATAATAATAATTGATTGTATATTTCATGACCAATATGTTAAATATATAATAAATGTAGATAACAAATTTATATAATATACAATAAATTTACAAAAATAATTTTTATATGCAAACAAATTTATCTACATATATAAATTAAAATTTGCAAACAAAAATTGATGTTCAACCGAAATCAACCTCTACAAAAGTCAAAACGTATTAAATAAGTATCTATATTTGAATTAATTAAAGACAAATTCCCATGTTAGATAAATTTTCCTTTGTTATTTTAGTTATGTCAAATATTACCATATATCAATTTAAAATCGGAACATTTACTCATTTTTGGTCTTATGAAATTTATTAGGGCAACAAATTCATCATTGAAAATTGTGAAGAGAAAAGAATATTATAAATTAATTACAATAGGTTTAATATATGAATTGTAGAATTATTATAAATAAATATTCGCAAATTTTAATATTACTTTTATATCATATTTAAAATTTCATATTATAAATTATTGCAATAATTTTAATATTTATTAATGTATTATCATATATACGTATTTTTTATTTCTTATATATTATTTAAATATTATATTTCATATACATAATATATAAATTATTTAAAATAATTATGTGTAATATTAATATTTTTTGTTTTTATAGATTAGCAAAATCAATTATTCAATTTTTATCTTTCCAATAATAATTTTAATCAGTAGTTAAAGTTTTCAATAGCGATTCAAATATTTATCAAATAAATCATGTGGTCAAACATATTAATATAAATTAATTATTATAATTTTAATATTTATTAATGTAATATTAATTATAAATTAAATAAAAATTTAATGCAGCTATTTATACATATTTTATGTCATATATATTATTTATTTATTATATTTAATAATTTAACCTTATGAATTAATTATGATAATTTTAATATATTAACTTATTATTTATATATAAATTAAATACGAATTTTATGGAATCATTAATAAATATTTTATGTCATATATATTATTAATATATTATATTTAATATATTAATTATTTAATAATTAAGGGAAATATTATCAGTCTTGATTAGTATAGATTACTAAAATCAAATATTTTCCTTTTATCTTTCCAATAAATAATTTTAATCAATAATTAAAAAATTTCATTTTTCAAATATTAATGGCTAATTGAATCTTGATGATTATTAGCAAAAACAATTTGTCAAATAAATCATGTGGTCAAACACATTTATTATTATTATTATTATTATTATTGTTGTTGTTGTTGTTGTTGTTGTTGTTTTGGATTATTTCAATCTTTTCAACATTAAGAATACCACTATTATTGATTTTGGTTTTCAAATTTTAATTTATATATTCCATAAATTCTATGCATATAATAATTATTATTTTTATTATAATAAGGGAAAAATATAAATTAACATATTTAAAAAACATGAGGTGAATATTCATAAATGTTAAGGGTTGTTTCTTTCGCTCAAATTGTTCAAAGTATGATATTAGTGGACATATGAGGTGAGTAATCTTTCTATGATACATGTTCAATAAATAGATTTAAAATTTTATTAATATAACTTTATGTAGGTATAAAGTTCGTGTTCTGATTTTGGGTGCGAGTAGCAACACATCATTCATTTTGTGGGATACCATTTGTAATGAATTATTTGAAAAAATGCAAGTTTATAAATCAAATAAAAAATTAATTTATGTATTTTACAAAAGTTTATGTAAATGTATTCTACATTTGGATTTTTCTTTTGTATTTGGATTAAAACGTCCTTTGGTAAATTAATTAATTACTTTACAACTGTTAAATTTGAGATAAATACCTATATATTAAATTAACAAGTTCGTTACACTTATACTACGGAATACTACATATTATAGATTTTAATATTAATAAATTTAATATTTATATTCAAAATATTATCTACATATTAATATTTAATATGTATAGGTTAATTGGCATGACCTATTTCTTTAGTAAAAAGTATCCAATGATAATAATGCCTTTTTATCAACAAATTTAAAATTTTTAGATCTCAAAATTATTGCGTTAGATAAGAAATTTCTTGAAATGACAAGCAATTAAAACAATCAAATATAGAAGTAATTGATTAAAATAAATCCGAAGCAATTTAGTTGGGACCTTATTTGTAATAATTAAAGATTATGATTTCAAGAAATAAATGAGAATCAAATCTTCCATATTCTTTCTTTCAAGTTCTACCCTCTCTTTCTATCTTTTCACTTTCTCATTATATGCATTATCTTCTACCTTCGATATCATTATATATTAATATAATAATAATAATAATAAAAATAATAATATAAATATATTTTTTATATTTAGAATTGAATAACGATAACAAATAAAATATATTAATAAATTATATATATAATTTTTTATTAATTTTATTTACAAACCCAGCAACGTATAGGTGTTAAATCTTCGTAAATATATTTAGTCTGTTAAATTTGTTTTTTATTACTTGTATTATATAGGTTTAGCATTATTTTATTTTATTTAACACACATATGTATTATGTTTATAAATTAATTATTTTTAATTTTATATAATCCAATAGTATTGTATTTATAATTATTTTTTTAATTTTTATTTTTAATATTAATATTAGTAATTTAAAATATTTTTATTTTTATCTTTCGTCACATTAACTGAATCAATAATATAAATGGATATATGATAATTTAATATAGAATTGTTAATTAAAAAATTGTTCCATACAGTATAGAGATTCGATTGTATATATACTAAATATTTATATATATAATTTTATAAATCACCCATCTTTGTATTTTCAGATTTCACATTTCAAATAACTCTCAACATATTTCATAAAGGTTTGATTCATTCTCTCAAAATTTTGGTATTTTGTTTATTCTTCGTTCTTTTTCAGTTCTTATTACTGATTATGTAATTTATTCTTTTGTTTTCTCCCCATTTTATTTAAATCATCAGAATCAACAAGAAAAATATTTAGATTTGTCTTTTACTTTTATATTTATGTTTTTACATGCATTCAACATTTTTTTCAAATTTATATAAGCTTTTTTGTAAGTTATTTAATATTTTAGAAATATCAATTCAAGAAAATAACATATCGACGTATATTTTCATTTCTGTATGAAGTAATATTGTCCTCTTTTTTTTTTTTATAAATAGAGGTGAAATCTTTCACTCAACTCACAACCACTCAAACATCTAACTATGAGTTGTTTTTTTTTCTTTTCGTTTTTTCATGTTATGAACCATATGTTCTTCATTGATTTGTTCAATTACATTTTTTTTTATGCAGCTTGATTCGACAACAATATTAATTGGAGGTAGAAAATTAAGGTATTTTTTTATTATTCTTTATTTTTTTTATTAATTTATGCAATTTGTTATTCAGATGTCATAATTTCTTTCATACCATTATTTTTTAATGGTAAGAAAAAAAATTACATTTTAATAATATCTCTACACAAAAATTAAGCTTATTTTAATAATATTTTTAAATAATATTTCTTATTATTTTATAATTGCGGGTGGATTCTAATGACGATGAAGTAAACTATCCAGATAAAATTGGATTTGCAAAGG
This sequence comes from Caryopteris x clandonensis, assembly GCA_028749325.2. Taxonomy (NCBI): domain Eukaryota; kingdom Viridiplantae; phylum Streptophyta; class Magnoliopsida; order Lamiales; family Lamiaceae; genus Caryopteris; species Caryopteris x clandonensis. The sequence continues at coordinate 3,517,207 of JAPYKT020000010.1, read as the reverse complement.
TTGATATTATTGATTTAATTGATGAATAAATTGTGCACAAAATTTTATTTAATTATCTTTCATCAAATTGTTCATCCAAAAAATTATTTATTAGTCAGACATTATTAAAAAATTCGTACAAATTTAAATTATGATTGATCTCCAGCAATTATTCCTATACATAATTAGTTTCTAAATAATTGTTTGGTCAAATTTGCCAATATATATTAGAAATTTAATTTTTTTTTCAAATATCTTATAAATTTATAAGTTATGATTGATCTCCATAATATATTTTTATACATATATAACTAATAAATAGTAAGTAAAATCTATAAAATTTATCATATAATATATAAGTTATGTTTTAATACAATTACATAATGTTTAGGTAATTTAGGAAAAAATGGACACATGTAGATTTAAAATGGAAACAAATCAAAAGTCAAAGTTATACCTATAATCTTTCCAAATCATTTTTCTACATTAAAAATGAAATCTTCCTTTTATATATTTGTAATTAATAAGTCGTTCATAGAGTTTAGGGAATTATCCATATATGTGTAACAATGATAATTTGTATTTAAATTAGAACATCTCAAATTAAAACCTAACTAAATAATCAACTTGATTTCTCTCTAATTTTGATTGTATAATAATTATGTTTTATGCAAATACATATGTCTTCATATAATTCTTACATTGATTCATTTTGTTGGTTTATAAATAAAATGAAAAATTAATTTATTTATTTTATGAAAGTTTATGTAAATTTATCGTACATTCATATTCTTCTTTTGTATTTGAAATTAAAATGTCCTTTGATAAATTTATTAATTAATTGGCAACTGTTAAAGTTTAGATAATTATCTATATATTTAAGTTAAAAAATTTGTTACACTTATATTATATGTATACCATATAATATAGATTGTAATATTAATAAATTCTATATTTATATTAAAAATATTATCTAAAAATTAATATTTAATATTTAAAAAAAAAGTATCTATTGAAAATAATTTGTTTTTATCAGTAAATTTTAAATTATTAGATCACAAAATTATTGTTTCAAATAAGAGATTTTTTGAAATGACAATCAATTAAAATAATTAGTTGAAAAAGTATATGATAAAAATAAATCCAAAGAAAATCAGTTGGGACCTTATTTGTAATAATCAAAGATTATGTTTTCAAAAAATAAATGAGAATCAAAATTTTCATATTCCTTCTTTACTTCTTTCAAGTTCTAACCCTTCTTTATATCTTTTCACTTTCTCTTAATATGCATTATCTACTACCTTTGATATCATTATACATTGATGTAATAATAATAAATTAATATAAATATATTGTTTATATTTAGAATTGAATACAAATAATAATTAAAATATATTAATAAATTATATATAATTTTTAATTATTTTTATATTACAAATCGTATAACGCACGGGTACATTACTAGTAACTACAAAAGCAAAAAGATAGTAGTTCTCGTCGAAAAGATTAAATAAATGGGAAATATAAGGTGCAGAAGAATTAATTATATTAAAAATAAAATTTTATCAATTAAAAATACGCAAAATTTCCTACTTATCGCTCTTTAAAAATTCTCAAAAAAAAGAATCTATAAAATAATATGTTAATATTTTATTTTTAAAAAATTTATATAACTTTTCATGTAATCCTAAGTATAATGCACTTAAAAAATGTGTCTATAAGCAAAAAAGTTACTATTTCCAAGTTTTAAGAATTTTAGAAAACTATGATGGTACTCCTTTGCAAATTCTAAAAAATGGAGTTTGTAAAATAATATGTTAATCTTTTATTTCTTTAACTTTAAATAAACTATGATGGTACCATTTTAAAATTCTCAAAAAATGAAGTCTTTAAAATAATATTTCAATCTTTTATTTCTTAACTTTAAATTATTTTTATTGCAATAACAAGTAAAATACACTTGAAATTGTCTGTAAGTAAAAAATTTACTATTTTTAAGTTTTAAGAATTTTTACAAAAATGTGATTGTATCCATTTTAAAATTCTTAAAACATTAAGTCCGTAAAATAATATGGTAATCCCTTATTTCTTTACCTTTAAATATTTTTTTTTTTTTTGCATTACGAAGTAAATTACACTTGAAAAAGATGACTGTAAGTAAAAACTTTATTATTTTAAAGTTTTAAGAATTAAAAAAAATGTGATGGTATACCTTTGAAAATTCTTGAAAAATGGAGTCTGTAAAATAATATGTTAAACATTTATTTCTTTAACTTTAAATAATTTTAGTTACAATCCCAAGTAAAATACACTTTAGCAATGTGATTGCAAGTAAAAAATTTACTATTTTCAAGTTTTAAAATTTTAAAACAATTGTGATATTACTCATTCAAAAATGAAGTCTGTAAAATAATATGTTAATCCTTTGTTTTTTAAATTTAAATAATTTTTTTTTTTTGCAATCCCAAGTGTAATACACTTAAAAAATATGTGTGTGAGTAAAAACTTTACTATTTTCAAGTTTTATGAATTTAAAAAAAAAACTATGTTGGTGCCCTTTGAAAATTCTCAAAAATGGAGTTTGTAAAATAACATGTTAATGCTTTATTTCTTCAAATTCAAATAATGTTTTCTGTAATCCTAAGTAAAATACACTTCAAAAAAGTGTTCACAAGTAAAAACTTTAATATTTTTCAAGTTTTGAGAATTTTGAAAAAAAAAAAAAAGGTATGATGGTACCCCATTGAAAATTCTAAAAGATGGAGTTTGTACAATAATATGTTAATCATTTATTTCTTTAACATTGAAAAATGTTGTTGTAATCCAAAGTAAAATACTTTGAAAAATATGTTGTAAGTATAAACTTTACTATTTTTTAAATTTTAAGAACTTTAAAAAAACTGTGATGGTACCCCTTTGAAAAAACTAAAAAAATGTATTCTATAAAATAATATGTTAATCATTTATTTTTGTAACTTTAAATTATATTTTTTGTAATCCCAAGTAAAATACACTTGAAAAAAGTGTTTGCAAGTAAAAACTTTACTATTTTCAAGTTTTAAGAAGTTTCAAAAAAATTGATGGTACCCCTTTGAAATTTTTCAAAAAGTGAACTTTGTAAAATAATATATTAATTATTTATTTCTTTTACTTTAAATCATGTTTGTTGCAATACTAAGTAAAATACACTTGAAAAAGGTTTTTTGAGTAACAACTTTATATTTTCAAGTTTTAAGAATTTAAAAAAAAAAAAAAAAACGGTGATGGTTCTCCTTAGAAAATTCTTGAAAACTGGAGTCTAAAAAATAATATGTTAATCATTTATTTCTTTAACATTAAATAATTTTTGTTGCAATCCCAAGTAAAAGACATTTGAAAAATATGTTTGTATTTAAAAACTTTACTATTTTTAAATTTTAAGTATTTTAAAAAAATGTGATCGTACCCTTTATAAAATTCTAAAAATATTGAGTTTGAAAAATAATATTGTTAATCCTTTATTTATTTTACTTTAAATATCTTGTTGTAATCCAGTAAAATACACTTGACAAATATGTTTGCAAGTAAAAAATTTACTATTATTATGTTTTAAAAATTTTAAGAAAAGTGTGATGGTACCCCTTTAAAAATTCTCAAACAATGGAGTCTAAAAAATTTGTTAATCCATTATTTCTGTCACTTCTAATATTTTTTTGTTTCAATCCCAAGTAAAATACACTTGAAAAATGTGTCTTTAATTAAAAACTTAACTATTTTCAAGTTTTATGGTAACACTTTAAAAATTCTCAAAATATGGAATCTCTAAAATAATATGTTAATCCTTCATTTCTTTAAATTTAAATAATTTTTCTTCTAATCCCAAGTATAATGCAAATGAAATTTTTTCTATAAGTAAAAACTTTACTATTTTCATATTTTGAGAATTTTAGAAAGATTGTGATGGTACACCTTTAAAACTTCCCAAAAAATGGAGTCTATAAAATAATATGTTAATCTTTTATTTCTTTAAATTTAAATAAATTTTCTTATAATCTCAAGTAAAATTCACTTGAAAAATGTGTTTGTAAGTACAAACTTTACTATTTTTAAATTTTAAGAATTTCTTCAAAAAAAAAAAAAAAAAAACCTCAAATGGCACACCCCTTTTCAAAATTCTCAAAAAATAGAGTCCGTAAAATAATATGTTATGTGGCTGTAATTAAAAACTTTTTTATTTTAACATTTTAAAAATTTTAAGAAAACTATGATAGTAAATCCTCAAAAAAAAAGAGTCTGAAAAATAATATGTTATTCATTTATTTCTTTAAATTTAAATAATTATTGTTGTAATAACAAGTAAAATACACTTGATAAATGTGTTCTCAATTAAAACATTTACAATTTTAATGTTTTAAGGATTTTTAAATAAAACTATGAAGTTATCCCTTTAAAAATTTTCAAAACAAAATAGAGTTTGTCAAATAATATGTTAATCCATTATTTATTTAACATTAGATAATTTTGAAGCAATCCCCAGTAAAATACACTATAAAAATGTGTTTGCAAGTAAAAACTTTACAATTTTCAAGTTTTAAGAATTTCAAAAAAACCATGATCCCCTTTGAAAATTATCAAAAAATGAAGTATGTAAAATAATATGTTAATCCTTTATTTCTTTAACTTTAAATAATTTTTGTTGTAATTTAAAGTAAAATACACTTGAAAAATATGTTTATAAGTAGAAAAACTTTACTATTTTCATGTTTTAAGAATTAAAAAAAAAAAACTATGGTATCCTTTTGAAAATTCTCAAAAATTGGAGTTTGTAAAATAATATATTAATATTTTATTCCTTTAACTCTAAATAATTTTTGTTGTAACATCAAATAAAATACACTTGAAAAATGTGTTTGCAAGTAAAAACTTAACTATTTTCAAGTTTTAAGACTTTTAAAAAAACTATGATAGTAGCCCTATAAAAATTCTAAAAAAAAATTGAGTCTCTAAAATAATATTTTAATCATTTATTTCTGTAACTTTAAATTATTTTTATTTCAATTCCAAGTAAAATACACTTGAAAAATATGTCTATATGTAAAAACCTTATTATTTGAAAATTTTAAGAATTTTAAAGACTGTGATTTCACCCCTTTGAAAGTTCTCAAAAAATGAAGCAAGTAAAATAATATGTCATTCATTTAACTTTAGTTAATTTTTCTAGCAATCTCAAGTAAAATGCACTTATAAAATATGTTTATACACAAAAAATTTACCATTTTCAAGTTGAAGGAATTTTGAAAAAGTTGTGACGGCACTCCCTTCGAAAATTCTCTAAAAATGGAGTCTATAAAATAATATTTTAATTCTTTTTTCTTTAACTTAAAATAGTTTTTATTGTGATCCCAAGATGTGTTTGCAAGTAAACACTTTTCTATTTTCAAGTTTTAAGAATATTTGTTATAAAAAAAATAACTCTAATGGTAATCTTTTGAAAATTCTCAAAAAATAAAATCTGTAAAATAACATGTTAATCTTTTATTTCTTTAACTTTTAATAATTTTTGTTGCAATACCAAGTAAAATACACTTGAAAAAGGTGTTTGTAAGTAAAACATTTGCTATTTTCAAGTTTAAAATTTAAAAAAAACAAAATTTGATGGTACCCCTTTAAAAATTCTAAAAAAATTGAGTCTCAAAAATAATATGTTAACCCTTTATTTATTTAACTTTTCAAAAAAAAAAAATTGTTACACTCCTAAGTAAAATACACTTGTTGTCTGTAAGTAAAACATTACTATTTTCAAGTTTTAATTTTTTTTAAACCGTGGTGTAGCCCTTTGTAAATTCTCAAAAAAAGGCGTTTGTAAAATAATATGTTAATCATTTATTTCTTTAACTTTAAATATATTTTGTTGTAATCCTAAGTAAAATACACTTGAAATGTGTTTGCAAGTAAAAAATTTACTATATTCAAGTTTTAAGAATTTTAAATAAAAAAAACTATGATAGTTCCCCCTTTAAAAATTCTCAAAATATGGAGTCTATAATATATTATGTTAATCCTATTTCTTTAACATTAAAATTTTTGTTGTAATCCCAATTAAATATACTTGAAAAATGTGTTTGCAAGTAAAAACTTTACTTTTTTCAAGTTTTAAAGATATTCAAAAAATGTGATAGTACCCCTTCGTAAATTCTCAAAAAAATAGAGTCTGTAGAATAACGTGTTAATCCTTTATTTCTTTAAATTTAAAGATTTTTTCTTGCTATCCCAAGTAAAATTCATTTCGAAATGTGTGTATAAGTAAAAACTTTACTAATTTCAAAATTTTAGAATTTTAAAAAATTGTGATGGTACCTTTTCAAAAAAATTTAAAAAATTGAGTATGTAAAATAATATGTAAATACTTTATTTCCTGAATTTTAAATATTTTTTGCTTGTAATCCCAAGTAAAGTCCACTTGAAAATGTGTCTAAAGTAAAAAGTTGACTATTTTCAAGTTTTAAGAATTCTAAAAAATTTGTGATGATATCTTTGAAAATTCTCAAAAGATGTAGACTATAAAATAATATATTAATCCTTTATTTCTTTATATTTGAATAATTTTTCTTATAATTCCAAGTATAATGCACTTGAAAAATGTGTCGATAATTAAAAACCTCACTAATTTCAAGTTTTAAGAATTTTGAAAAATTGTGATGGTAGTACTGCTTCAAAAATTCTCTTATAATAGAGTTTGTAAAATAATATGTTAATTCTATTTTCCTTTAACAATGAATATTTTTTGTCGTAATTACAGGTAAAATACACTTGAAAATTATGTACGTTAGTAAAAACTTTATTATTTTAAGGTTTTAATAATTTTAGAAAAACTGTGATGGTACCCTTTTGAAAAAATTTCAAACAATGAAGTCTATAAAATAATATGTTAATCCTTTATTTCATTAACATTAAATAATTTTTTTGCAATCCCAAATAAAATATATTTGGAAAATATGTCTGTAAGTAAAACTTTACTATTTTTAAGTTTTAAAAATGTTTTTAAAAATGTGATCGTATCCCTTAGAAAATTCTCAAGAAATAAAGTTTGTAAAATAACATGTTAATACTTTATTTCTTTAAATTTAAATAAATTGTTTTGTAGTCCCAATTAGAATGCACTTGAAAATTTTGTCTATAAGTAAAACTTTACTATTTTAAAGCTTAAAGAATTTTAAGAAAAAAATATGAGATCGTACCCCTTTGAAAATTCTTAAAAAAATAAAGTTTGTAAAAAATACGTTTATCCTTTATTTCTTTAACTTTAAATAATTTGTGTTGTAATCCCTAGTAAAATACACTTGAAAATGTGTTTGCAAGTTAAAACTTTGCTATTTTTAAGTTTTAAGAATTTTAAAAAAATTGTGATGTTACTCCTTTGAAAATTCTCTAAAAATGAAATCTCTAACATAATATGTACTCCTTTATTTCTTTGACATTGAATAATTTTTGTTGTATTCCAAAGTAAAATACACTTGAAAAATGGGTATGTAAGTAAAAACTTTATTAAAGATTTTTAGAACTTTAGAAAAACATTGATGGTACTCGTTTGAAGTTCTCAAAAAATGGAGATGTAAAATAATATGCTAATCTTTTATTTTTATCTTTCAATGATTGTTGTTGTAATCCCAAGTAAAATACACTTGAAAAATATGTTTCAACTAAAAACTTTACTATTTTCAATATTTAGGAATTTTAAAACAATTGTGATTGCACCAATTGTGATTGCACCCCATTGAAATTTCTACAGAAATGGAGTCTCTAAAATAATATGGTAATCCATTATTTCTTTAACTTCAAATAATTTTTGTAGCAATCACAAGTCAGATACACTTGAAAATATGTTAGTAAGTAAAAAATTTACTATTTTCAAGTTTTAAGAATTTAAAAAATCTATGATGATCCGTCATTGAAAATTCTAAAAAAATGAAGTTTGCAAAATAATATGTTAATACTTTATTTCTTAAACTTTAAATATTTTTTGTTGCATTCTCAAATGAATACACTTCACAAATGTGTTTGTAAGTAAAACTTTACTATTTTCAAGTTTTAAGAATTTTAGAAAAAACATTGTGATGGCCCCTTTGAAAATTCTAAAAAAAATGGAGTATGTAAAAAATATGTTAATTCTTTATTTCTGTAACTTCAAATAATTTTTGTTGTAATCCCAAGTAAAATACACTTGAAAAATATGTTTGCAAGTTAAAACTTTACTATTTTCAAGTTTTTAAAATTAAAAAAAAAAATGGTGGTGTTATCATTTTTTAAATTCTCTAAAAACGGAGTCTGTAATATGTTATTTCTTTAATATTGAATTTTTTTGTTGTAATCGCAAGTAAAATACACTAGAAGAATGTGTGTGTAAGTAAAAACTTTACTATTTTAAGGTTTTTAGAATTTTAGAAAAACTGTGATTGTTACCTCTTTGAAAATTCTAAAAAATAGAGTTTATAAAATAACATGTTAATTTTTTATTTCTTTATCTTTAAATATTTGTTGTTGTAATTCCAAGTAAAATACACTTGAAAATATGTTTTGAAGTAAATTTTAATGTTTTCAAGTTTTAAGAATTTAAAAAAAAAAAATAGTGATGGTCCCTTTGAAAAATCTCAAAATGAAGTATGTAAAATAGTATTTTAATCATTTATTTATGTAACTTCAAATAATTTTTGTTGTAATTCCAAGTAGCATAAACTTGAAATATGTGTTTGCAAGTAATAATTTTACGTTTTTTAAGTTTTAAATTTTTTTTAAAAATTGTGATAGTATCCCTTGAAAATTTTCATAAATGAAGTCTTTAAAATAATATGTTAATCTTTTATTTCTTTAATTTTAAATAATTTCTGTTACAATTCCAAGTAAAATACACTTGAAAAATGTGTTTAGTAAGTAAAAACCTTATTATTTTCAAGTTTTTAAAATATTAAAAAAACTGTGATGGTATCTTTTTAAAATTCTCAAAAAATAGTCTATAAAATAATATGTTAATTTTTTATTACTTTAAAATTAAATAATTTTTCTTGTAATCCCAACTAAAAAGCACTTGATAAATGTCTATAAGTGAAAACTTTACCATTTTCAAGTTTTAAGAATTTTAAAAAATTTAGATTATACCACTTTGAAAATTCTCAAAAAATGGACTTTGTTAACTAATATGTTAATATTTATTTATTTAACTTTAAATAAGTTTTGTTGTAACCAAGTAAAATATAATTGAAAAATATGTTTGCAAGTAAAAAATTTACTATTTTTAAGTTTTAAGAATTTTAAAAAAACTGTTACCCTAAATAAATTCTAAAAATATAGTCTTGTAAAATAATATGTTGATCATTTATTTCTTTAACTATATTAATTTTTTATTGTAACTAATAAAATACAGTTTGACAAATTTTGTTGCAAGTAAAAATTTTACTATTTTCAAGTTTTAAGAAGTTTAAAATAATGTGATGATACCTTTTTTAAAATTGTAAAAAGAGTAATTTTGTCACACAAACACACAGCATGCAGGGGTGGGTGGAAAGAACGGTGGATAGTGCATATTACATTCAAAGTAATTCTTCTAAGATTAGAATAATAAACATCAGTCGCAACACAGTACGAGGGAAATCTAAACAAAGATGAGAACAAGCACGCACGATATCAAAGGACACAAAGGATCCTATAAAACAATCCCAAATAACAAAGTTGAAACTATCCAAATCCCTACACAAAACAAATAAATTTAACTTCTTTACAACCGTTTCGACTTAATATAAAGTCCAACATGTATGTCAAAAGATGTTTGGTGAGAAGTAGAAGTATAATAATACAATAAAGCAACTAATAAGACAAAACGTAGAAAGACGTTTCTCCACCCAAAAAAATGATTTTCTGTAAAAACTAATTTACATTGTTTCTTGGAATTTGTAATAGTAACACTCATAAGTGTTTTTCAGTATATTTGTGTAAACATAGCTACCAACAGCTACCAAGGAAACTAATCTTTCAACTACTGCTGGAATTTGTAATAGTAACACTCATTAAGTGTTTTTCAGTATACTTGTACATAGAAATAGCTACCAAGGAAACTAATCTTTCAACTACTGCAGCACTATTATTGAATTTAACCTTCATGTTGAGAAGTGAGGAGCCACAAAGGCCTTCTCCACAAGTAAACTCCAATGAAATAGATTTAAGATGCCTGAATTTTTAAAGAAAAATGAGGAACTTGAGCTGTTTAAGTGGCGATGAATGAATGAGGCTAGTCATTTCTTCTCGAGTGAAGCTAAAGGAAACACTTTTAATGAGAAAGATAATCAAAGCGAATCGCTTCGAGGTAAGGGAGCATTGACACCAAAACTTTAGGTCATCCATTAAGCTTAATATCACCAAGAGAAGGTCATCTGATATAATCCCATTCTGAATGCTTCGTTCTCAGTCTTGAAATATCCTTTTTAGGAAAAATCCTTCAACCCTGTCAGAAAAAATAGAGATATATAATACTGAACACTTTAAAATTCAATTGCCAGCAAACCATTAGTTCGCAATGCAAAACATACAACTACGTATTTCAAATAAAGGCAAGCAAACCATTAGTTTCCAGAACAAAATCAAAACATTCCTAATATAGGTTAAATATTAATAAAGACAAGAAAAAAAACAATCATATAGTTTAGTATATATATAAAAGAAACTCAAAGCAAAGATGCATATTTATCTCACAAGCATACATCATTGCTTACACACATCAGAATGCAAAGATATTTGGGGAGAAAGGAAACCAATCTTTCAATTATGTAAAAAAGTATTATACTAAAATCACAACAATAGTTCCACAGTATGAAATAGAACAATATCATATATTTAGCAAATTAGGCCTTTATAATAGTGAAGCAAACTACCAGCTAATCCAAATCATTCTTGATATTTAACTCAAGATAAATTAATTTTGGTAAAGTGGATCTGGCACGAAACAAGACAGAGAGTGTATATGACATAATTAGCATCTAATGAGCTGAACATATCTACATATGGCATTCCCCAAATTAAATATAGATATAGATAATAAATAACTAATTATTTTACTAAATGGATTCAATCAGAACATTAAAAGAGTTGATGGCAATAGAAAGAAAAAGATCAAGCAGAAAGTCTTGCCTCTTTGTTGCTGGTATAGACTTTTCACTTCTGGTAAGCCCGGATGGAAATGCTTTGACTTGAAGCCTATTGGGTCTGTAGTGTTATATATGAAATGAATATGGTTAGATATCGTATTAAAGTGGTTACACAATTCTTTTATAAATTTTATTTGTAAAGGTGTGCTTACTAATTCAGTACCCAAAATATACAGAGAAGCCATTTTCTTTAGATAATAATAGATATACAAAAATGAAAAATCATAGCCTACCTGGTTCATAAAACAAAACAAATCACATACATTGCAAAGTATGTCTACTGGACGTTGTGCTTGTACCTGCATTGTACACAAAGAAAGTTTAATTCCATAAATAATATATTCTTCTACTCACGTATATAAATGGGCCATCGTTTGTTATTTCATCAGGAAATCAGTTACATATCTTGACCAGAAGTGACCATTTACATGAGTCCGCTATTCTAGCAGAGTCAAAATAATCAAGTGATCACAAAAAATCAATACAATACCTAAGCAATGAAATAAATAGGAACATACCTTGCTCATTCATCTTCACATAACAGTTCAAGATCCTAGTTCAACTTCAAAAATTCAACCAACTCAAATCTATTTCCTTGGATTCACTTGCCGAGAAAGCCTTTGCAGGGCCTCACTTCTCAACATTAAGGTAAAATTCAATAACAGTGGGGCCGTAGTGGAAAGATTAATATCATTGGTAGCTATTTATGTGTATAAGAACACTAAACAAGATACAATGAATAGACGTCCCAAAGACCTATTGTAAGAGTTTAGCTATCGGATGTTGCATTGATTGGCTAATTGTACTGTCGTTCCTCGTAAAATCTCTTATCTTTACTTGAGTGTTTTCATTCAAATTCCAAAACAACAAGAAAAATTATTTTTCAAAGAATCTTGTTGCATGAAGAAAAAACTTGTTTCACACAGCTTTGTGGACAATTTAACATTGGGGAATGAGCATGATCAACTTCCATTTGTTAAACCATCTGGAAATTGACTCTAAATCTTGACCATGAGTGACCACCATTAAGATGAGTTCTCTGCAAGCAAGGGCAAACAATCAAAGTGATCAGAATAAATAAATACATGATCTACTTAATGAAATTACAACGAATAGCATCAACCAGAAATATGTGAAATATGACATATCGAACAACATAATGAAGCACTTTTGAGACACTCCTGTGTAAAAAGAGAACAAAAGCTTTCCTCAAAACATTACATGAATATTTGTGTCGAGCCCTTAAGCTTGGTCCATCTAAAGAATTTTTAGTTGGCAAACAAATATTACTAATTGAAAGTTCAGTTCTCAAAGAAAATCTTGAATTAGTAATTTGTGTTTTTACCTAAACATAAGAACAATTTGATATGATTATAATATTCCATATTTTGTGTTCAAATCCTCCGTATTTTTGTCTCAAAAATTGCAATTAATTGATCTAATTAATCGGTTCTTTATTTCAGAAAAATAATTAATTGCAGTTGGAGAAAAATCGAGAAAAAAATGGCAATTAGTGAAAAAAAATGAGCCAACGTGCAAATAGCCCAAAAGCCCAAGAAGAAGTCCAAAGACTCAAGAAAAAAAGAGGGGAGGCCCAAGGCCCACTTTTGGAGCCCAAAAAGTTAAAAATAGGGAAAAGAAAAATCCCCACTTCCACTTTTATACAATCAGCCGTAAGACATTTTGGGAGGAGGAGAGAGAAACATTTTTGCTTTCTTTTCCTTCTTTTGAGCAACTTTTGTAAGGAGACAATTTTGGGAGAGAATGAACATATTTCTTTCTTCCTTTTTGTAGTAAGTATTCTTCTTGTTTTATCTTTTCTTCTTTATTTTATTTCTTGTGTTAAATGATGTTATTTATGTTTAGGATTTATTATAATATGAGTGGCTAATTTCTTAGTTTGATTTGAGGGTTTCGTATTTCGATTATATTATTGTGAGGCTTTGGGATATGTATTGATTATCTTGATTTATATTCAAGTACTAATAGGTTCAAATGATTATTAATGGAGGTTTGTATTAATTTGAATTGACAAATCAAATGAATATTTATTCTCCTAAAGCTATTCATGAGTTTATACTCCTAGTAGTGTAAATTGATGAAGAATCGTAGCATTAGAATAGGTAAATTATGCTATCATAAATTGCCTATCCTAATTGAACCTATAGGACTAATATTGATAATTATGGCTATCCTAATTATTGATATTAGTATTAACCTGTTTTCACTAAGATTAATGCTATTATTAATTAACATGGAACGCTATCGTGCCCAGTTGATTAATAATAAGAATTGACCGGATGCTAGGTTTGGTTAATGAATTAGGAAAACAAAGGATTTAGAAGGCTATCCTAATAAATCCAAGGTTAATTGCTTGAATTTGCAAGAATTTATTTGTTAAGTCTATGATCAATAGTATAATTGAATATCGAACCCTTAAATCAAATTTCTCTCTTCTTAGTATTATCTCTATTTTAATAGTTTTCTTGACAAATTGTTTTGTGTGCATTAATATCGTGTAAGCTTGTAGTTGCTAGATTGATTAATTTAGTATTTAGTATATTAGGTGAAAATCTTCAAAACCCCCTGTTTTTGTTTTATTTTATTCAAAAGAATTTAATTCCCGTTCCCTGTGGATTCGACCCTGCTCGCCACTATACTCGTATTTTGGAAGTAGGTTAATTATATTTGGTGGATTGACAACCTATCACAATTTCAATTGAATTTCTGAAATCTAATTATCTTAGAAATTAACAAATCTAGAATCACATAGAAAACTCAAAATTGACAACTGGTGAGACAGATAAAATGTCCCATTTTCGAATGATAATAACATATAGAAAGAAGTTTGAAATAGATAAATATAATATTATAACTATGTTACGATAACAAACATGTATAAAAACACTTGTAGTTTAAAATGCCTCAAGGCCCCACCTAAGCGCTAAGGTGCCAGCTCGTCTCGCGCCTTTTAGAAGCCTGATATGGACTATTATTACTTCAAAATTAGCAGAATGAATTTACTGCTGATAATTTAAAGCTCTAGAAACTAATAACAGTGTTACAGAACATTATACGAGCAAAGACCTAAGCTCACCGAAAATTCACCAACTACTGGAGAACACAAAAAAACAAAGAGATGTTGCTTCCATTGATACAAAACCGACAACAGCATTAATTTAGTACAGTGTACAGCATGTCAATAACTAATGAAGCAAGGATACAAATTGTGAACCAAAACATAAACACGAACAAAGCTAAAGAGTAAACGGAGAAGATACCGCTGGTCTGGGTTGTGGCGGCCGGAGGAGTCTGCTTGAATTCTTGCCGTTTGGGGGGGGGGGGAAGCCAGAAGTGGCGGACTGGGGTCAGGCACGGACAGACGGAGGCGTCGAAAACTTCTGGTGGTGGCGACGATAACTCGTCAATGAGGGGGAAGGTTTGGGGTGGCCGATTGGCTTCTTGCTTCTGGGTTTCTTCAAGTCTTAAGGGTGAAGAAGGGCAGTTTGAAGGCAGAATTAATTAAATATGGCCAAAAAAAAAAAAAATTAATAAAATATAGTGGGAAAAAAAATTAAAAAAATGAGCAAAGTCGCCCCTGCGAGAGGCGACTTTGCTTACTCGGTCGGGCACTCGGTCGAGTCACCACTCGGCGGGCCGAATGGTACCTGACACTCGGCCCAGGCACTCGGTCTGCCACTTTACTCGGCTGGCCGAGTGCGAAGGAAATCCTGAAACCTTCGCACTCGGTCGGGGCACTCGGTTACTCGATCTCTCATTTTACTCGGCCGATCGAGTGAATTTTCTGATTTATTCATCTTCTCGATTTTTCGTTCGTTCTCCCGTTTTTGTACATTCTTTTATTTTTATTTTATCGTGTTGTAGTCGAACTTATTAATTTTTTTAGTTTGGTAAAAAGTCGATGAAATTGTTAAATGAGATTGTTATAATTTTTTGAAATGTGTTGATGAATTGATTTTCCAACAAATAATAATAATTATGCTTTATAAGGAAAATTTTCAAATCAAATTTAATACTACTACTCGAAATCATCAATAAACATCAAAGTAAAGAGGTTCAAATGAAAGCAATACATTCTTAAAAAGTAGTCACTGAGGGGGTCGGTACGGTGTGTTGGATGGGCCGAATGGTCGATAAGCTGGATATTCTCTTTCTTGAAAATTGCCTTGTTGCACATGCCACTCATATTGTTGCCTTTGCATGTCCAGTGAAATTTGAGAATTGTAGGCTTCACGATTCACATACTCTTGTATGTTGGCAACATCCCCTTCTATGTTGGCAAGACGCGCATCCAAAGCGTTTCTCCAATCCGACCAATCGTTCCACCCCCCTTGATACTGAGGTGGATACTGTGGATGCGGTGAAGAAGTTCCTGCCTGATCGTATGAGGGCAGTTGTGCTTCACCCATCATTTCATCAGCCTGTAGTTGTTCAATATCAAGGTCCATTGGCTCTGTTCTGGCATCCGTAGTTCTTCTCCTCCTCTTCCTCCGTTCCTCCTCATTCTTTAATTCATTCTCACTCTCCTCGATTGCTTCTATATGAACCGAGCCATTCAGTAAAATATTAGGGACCTTCCCTCCAGCAATATTGGTGAGGCGAGAATTGAGTAGTGCAAACCTCTTTTTATCTGATAAAATCAGATACAATTTTCTGGTGCCGGGATGTAACTGGCACATCTTCATGTTACACAGCAATTCGAGGTTTATACTTCTCTCGCCTGGTGTCTCTTCCATGCCTTCCAAGTTGACCCCGTAGTGCCGAGCAATTGGAGTGATCAAACCTCCAATATGATTAGCCACCTGATGTTTTGTTCGGACAAACTGCTTCAAGAGCATTGGTGCCACATTGAACTTCTTACCTTTCACCAAGCACCATAGCACGAACAACTCATCCAAGGTGACCACTCCAGGCTCAGGTTTCGCCAAAATTGTATTGGAGACGAACCTCTGAAAATATCGGATCACCGGGACTCAAATACTGGATGCTTTCGATCTACTAGAGTGGTAGACCGATGGGGTATCTGGATGAGACTGTGTTATTTCCTTCCAAAAACTCACTGCATTGAACTCGGGAAAGTTGATCCTCTCATTTGGTAGATTGGAGTACTTCTTCTTGGGAAATCCATAAATATGATTGATCTCTTCGGTTGTAAGATGGTGGCACTCGTTTCCCACATAAAATATCATCGATTCTGGCACCGTTTCATTGTAGCCTACTTGAAGCTGTGAGAAGAATTCGAGAACTAGGGGCTCATACGTCTTCTCATGCATTGCAAAGAACTTAGACCACCCGATATTCTTGAACAATTTTTTCAAATCTTCGTATATGCCCATTTCCTGCATGCATTCTACATCGGCCCAACGAGTGGCTCGCCTTTTCTTCCTTTGCACTTCAAACCACCTTGCACTTTCATTCTCCCAATTTGCAAAGTGTATGCCGTAGGCATCCGGCATGGTGGATAAAATTCTTTGGTACTCCTCTTGTTGTTCTTCAATGGAGTGTTGACTCCATTCGAAGGTAGTATCGACAACATCCATAGTATGATCCATTATTGGTACCTAGATGACATGGAATTCATATTACATTCATGTCAACAAGTTCAAGAGTCATATAATACAATATTCATCTCCCATACTTAATCATTCAAAAAGTTGAAGAGTAGTATAATACAATATTCATCTCAAGCAATTTTATCATTCAACATTGAAATTCATGGGATTTCATCATTCAACATTCAATTTCATGGGATATTAAGATCATTTCATCATTGTTCTACACTAAGTCATGGCACATTCCCAATTTATATGATGCATACCAAGTGTTCGATAAAAAACTTCAATGAAAACTTACAAAAAAACATAACTTCTTTCATGTCATAATGCTCCAAATTAGTCCCTCATCAATATATTCAAACAACAACCTCAATGTTAAATGAAAACATATCTAAATAGAAGATTATATCATGCATACCAAGTGTTCGATAAAAAACTTCAATGAAAAATTGCAAGAAAACATATCAAGTTTCATGTCAAAATACTCCAAATAAGTCCATCATCAACATATATAATCAACAAAAGCAATGGTTAACGAAAATATACCTTAGGAGTGAAAAGATGAAAATTGTTGTTCTTGCTTGAATCCTTCAAATCTCGACCAATTTCTTGGAAGATTGGAACAATTTGTTGTTTAAAATGATGGGTTAAATGATTTCAATGCAAAAATTCAGTTGTATGCTGGTAATTTTTCGGATTGAAGAGGAGAAATTTGAAGGGGCTAGGGTTTCGAATGATGAGAGTTTGAGAAAAATGAGGGGAAGTCCTCTTTTTAAAACTGTTCGACCCTTCGCACTCGGTCAGCGCACTCGGTCGCGCACTTTACTCGGGCGGCCGAGTGCGAAGGAAATGCTGAAATTTGGCACTCGGTCAGCTTACTCGGTCGCGCACTTTACTCGGGCAGCCGAGTGCGAAGGAAATCCTGAAACCCTCGCACTCGGTCGGGGCACTCGGTCGCGCACTTTACTCGGGCGGCCGAGTGCGAAGGAAATCCTGAAACCTTCGCACTCGATTGGGGCACTCAGTCGCTCGATCGCGCACTTTACTCGGGCGGTCGAGTGCGAAGGAAATCCTGAAACCTTCGCACTCGGTCGGGGCACTCGGTCGCGCACTTTACTCGGGCGGCCGAGTGCGAAGGAAATTCGAAAATAATTATATGTTGATTTTTTAAATAATAATAATAATAATAATAATAATAATAATAATAATTAGAATATCACCACTAAGTAATTGAACGTTTATTTACATAGTGAACAAATTAAGTCATGGTACGTTTAATTACATAGAGAACAAATTAATACTCATAATGTGATCCTGTAAAACAACGACGCCTTGTTTTTTTCCTTTTGCCTCTTCCTCGATCTTCTTGTGGCTCAGGTTCGCCATCTGATTCATTATCATCTGTTGTAATATTCAATCTAGAAGATGATGATGCAGTGCCAGCTCGAGGATATGAAATGGGGGATGAATTGAACTGTGGCCGAAAATTCCCATAATGGCATGATGCTGGAGGTTCTAGGCTATATTGTGATGTATGTTGTGGTTCAGGATCATGTTGTGGTTCAGGATCATGTTGTGGTTCAGGATCATACTGTGAGTGATGGCGTTGGAATGATGGTCGACGATCATGAAAGTGAGCTCTAGCCTGCGAGTATATGTCTTCTACTGATCGTCTGAAGGGCTCCCTAAGATACGGTTGCTCGTCTATGACAAGTTGAT
Source organism: Caryopteris x clandonensis (assembly GCA_028749325.2). Lineage (NCBI taxonomy): Eukaryota > Viridiplantae > Streptophyta > Magnoliopsida > Lamiales > Lamiaceae > Caryopteris > Caryopteris x clandonensis. The sequence goes on along the minus strand of JAPYKT020000010.1, from coordinate 3,498,762 downwards.
TCAAATTTTCCCATAGACTTTCCTGTAGTAAATTCACAATATAAAACATAAACATGAATTACATAATCAAGGCATATAGAAATTTGAATACCAAAATACAGCCACATACCAAAACTTCTATAGATGCATTCGATTGCGGTTGGTACCCTACTTGCATATTTAACCCTGGAGTTATTAGACGTCGTGTTATTCTTTCATACCATCTCACATAACCATCTTCGACGTCTGACTCATTCCAACCAATAGCAGGAGCGGAGACAATATGATCATTTCTGTTAAACCACCATTCTATAAATGAAGCATGTGTTTCAGCCCAATTTGTAGTGGAGCGCCCTCTACGGCATATATTATGCAATGTATCGTGCACATCAATAATGCCTAGTGGAATTCGTTGTCTCATCCCAAACTGTCTCAATATCCGATCGGGGTAATATAACACAACAATCAAATAATGAATCATAGGGCATCTTGACATCCACATATTCGTGACTCTGATAATTCCAAGGTCAATATATGTCCTCACAGTAGTTGGGTATGGGTCGTAAGGTTGCCAATTGAACTGCATAAATATAAAGTTAAGTAAAATCTAATAGAAATATAGCATAATCTCATCAAATACATATCATACCTCTTGTGGAGTTTGCATGTCCAAACTCTCCCGAATAGCCCTTAAGTTGTTCGTCAAATTATTTGTAAAGTTGTGGTATTGTAACCACTCAGCACCATACGGTGCAACAGGAAGAACTCCATCCACACCAACAATTGCCGCTGTATTTAGGCGTCTACCTCCCGACATTTGCGGCGTAAGGAAAGTAATTCTTGACCAAGCCCATATCTATCATGAAAAAATAATATGTAAAATTATTTCAACATTTTTATATAACATATTTATATTTAAAATATAGAAACATATTTACCTGCAGTAGTTGCATGGGCCCACCAATTTGTGTACGACCTCTATGTGATGCATTGCATAGCTGATGGTACAAATAACCTAGTACCGCTGAACCCCAACTTAAATTACAGCATTCATCAATATCTTCTAGCTGATTCAAATAGACCAATGACCCCATATTCCCCGAAGTATCTGGGCACATTATGGAACCTAACAAAATCAAAGCACATCCACGTGCATATTGCACAACATGTTGTTGTGGGCTGTTATCGGTAACAGGGTGCATGCTTAGGTGTGTACCTAATGCTAAAAGTGAAAATCGTGATCCTTTTAAGTCTTCTGCATTAGGGTCCCATCCCAGAAGCACTTGACAACGTGTAGTCCAATATGACCTACCGGTTGAATTATCTGAACTTATAACGGCCCCACCTTCAATTGGCAAAACCCAAATAAATGCGACATCTTGTAATGTCACGGTCGCCTCTCCAACTCTAAAATGAAATGTATGAGTTTCAGGTCGCCACCTCTCAACTAGTGCAGTGATTAATGATTTATTAATTGTATAATCACCACATCTGTAGACACCATAGAATCCCATACGATACAACATTTTTATGACTCGGTAATGCAACCTCTGTGTACGTCTGAGTATTTCCCTGCCATCATCGTTTGGGTCATCCTCATAAGGATCATGGTCATCAAGTCTCCAAAAGATACCACTTCCTTGTCTGCACCTCAATTTTTGGTCAACTTCTCCTGCAAATACATCCTCAGATCGGTGTATGTGTTGTTCCCTTAAATCTCACCACTAATAGGGCCATATTCTCCGAAATACTCCATACTGCAATAAGATTAAATCTTGTAATGGAACAAATTACATAAAATTTGAAATGGTATACATAAAAACAGTGGAAAACTAACATCAATCTTAATTCAAAATTGAATACACATAATCCCCATACATATCAAAAATTGATTACATCTAAAACAAACAACATTACAACTTTCTAAACACAACAATCTCATCCACGGTCATATGAAGTTCCAGTCTGGGAAGCAGCTTGATTTTGTGCACGATATTGTTGCCTAGCACGTGTTTGTGCCCAATCCATTTCATTTTCAATTCTCGTCGTCTTGTCTCTACCTTTATGCCTCTTCTCACACAATGCCGGATTATGACACAATTGGAAGGAAGCCTCATCCCAATAATATTTATCAGGCAATGGCTCAAACTTACCACTATAGGTGTCCACATACGCACTTGTATTGAAAAATGAGTTCATGTAAATCATCGGATTGACTCCAAAATGTCGACAAGTTTGCATTGCATGTGAACATGGTATGCCGTTTTGCTTCCAGTCTCCACAGCTACACTCTCTTAGCATCAACTTGACAATGTGGGTATAGCATCTCGTTGTTCCTGGCACAAATGTTTTCACGGAAGCACTTTGATCAGTAAAATCAACCTTATAGACTTGATGTTCCATTGCCTTCCGCTGTCGTTGATCATACTTCTTAAACACCTCATCAGGCCATGGTTGGTTCCTTTGTTGCATTTCACGGCCCAGTGTCAATCGGTCAAGAAAATATTTTATCGATCGATAAAATGAAGCCTGCACAATCGCACAGATTGGGAGCCGTCATGCACCTTTCAACACGCCATTCATGCACTCAGACAAATTTGTTGTCAAAATTCCATTTCTCCAGCCTCCGTCATATGCAAGAGTCCATTGATCCTTTTCGATTTTCGAGAGGTAATCATATGCCCTCTCATTCAACGCCTTTATCTGATCCATTATATTTTCAAACTCTCTGATTGTGAACGATGAGCCGGCTTGCCAACACATGTCCTTTAACTTCACGTTCTTGACCTTGCTATTGAAATTCGAACAGACATGTCTCAAACAAAAATGATGGACTCCAAGAGGTGGCTGAAAATCTGCTATTCTTTCCACTGCTTTCAAAAGACCGACGTGTCTATCTGAAATCAGACACATCCTTCTCTACCGCGAACAATATGTTTCAATATCATACGAAGAAACCATGTCCAAGAAGCAAAACTTTCTTCGTCCACAAGTGCATAAGCCAAAGGTAAAAGATGTTGATTTGCATCCATGGAAACAGCAATTAACATCTTGTGCTTGTATCTAGTGTAAAGATGAGTTCCATCAACACTAATAATTTTACGGCAATGCTGGAACCCATCTATACATGGCTTGAACGCCCAAAACACATATTTCAACATTTTTACACCATTTGTCTCTTCGGGCATGTGGCGCCACTCGACAACTGTGCCTAGATTCCATTTTTGTAAAGATCCCAAAAACTTGGGTAGTTTTGAAACTGAGCTCTCCCATGTACCATACACATTTTCTCTTGCTCGTTTCAAACCATGCCATGCCTTATGATATGAGATTTTATATTGAAATTTATCATACACTTGTTGTTGAACACACTTAATCTCATATCCGGGATCTGTCTGAACCATTCCAGTTAGCAACGCAGCAATCATATTTTTGCACAAGTTTTGATGGTCAACAGACACCGCGTTCATTAGGCACGTATGAGGGCCTCCATACTTAGTGATTTCCCACATATCAATCTTTTGTTTGTAACCTGCGCGCAACCACCAGTTGCAATGTGTAATCTCACCGACATTTTTGCATTTGATTTTCCATATACGAGGTGTGCTTTCCTCTACTCGATATTCACGCCTCGCTATACGAATTGAAAAGTCTTTAACTGCAGACTGCAAATTCTTTTTATCTTTGAATACCATGCCTTTTGTGAGCACTCCTTCAGAAGCATCATAATATCTAAAAAATTTTGGAAGATCAAATGAGTCCACAAGCATTTCATGTGACGATGCATTGAAGAACGGGATATTCGGATCCATGGAATATCTCTGAGCAGTTGATGGAAATGGTGGTTGTTGATTGGATGGTGATCTCTGTTGATTTGGGGAATACAAAGTTTGAATATCACCAATATCCACCCCATCTTCATCTGATTCACTTGATAACTCGTCTTCGTCAGGTTCAGAGTCTTCTACTTCATTCACACCAAAAGTGTCAATCAATGGATCATGTGTTTGATCCTCTGTATGAGCATTTTCTCTTTCACTTGGAATACCCTCATTATTGGACCTTGAGGTTCCAACAGTATGCTCTTGCCTGACGAGTGCTGAATTATTAATGTCATCACCTCTTAAGTAAGAAGCATATTGAAAATACTCATTGCTTGGGAGAATATCTGGAAGAGCATTATCTTGCAGTTTTTCTGGATCAATATGAAATTCTACATATTGATTATCCGCATCCGGTGCAAAGAAAAACCATAGATTATTATCGTTGTTGATTGGTATACGATGATATCTGTTGTTTGCATATAGTGAAGCGGATATGTTGAATTTATATTCATTGCTATCAATCCTTGTCAGTTGAAAGAATTTTGACACCAAGCCAGAATATCCGATGTCGCGAGGTACCCTTGTTGCACAAACAGGTGGAACATTGCTACTATCCCCAATATAAACAACAATACCGACATTGTTTGAAGACTCCATATCTTAAATAATAAAGATGTATTAATGAACTTAAAATATGGCGTTAACCATTTTTTTGCATGCAAGAGGTATTATTAAGCTATATAATTACAAAGTAAAATGAAATTAATTTCAACTAATAAATTAGTAAAATTCAAACCTGATATTGAAATGAAGCAATATCTCAATGCAACGGCAATAATTTGAGGGTTGCGATAAATGCACAACAACGGCAACAATTTCAACAGTTCCTACATCAAATAATTTAAAAAATAAAATTATTAACGGTAAATCTATATCAATTTATATAGCAAAAAATTAAACAAAATTTATTACAAATTATTCATTATAATACCGACCGACATACACATACCCAAAACACGGCACACACGCACACATCAAACAACCACACACAAGCACCCATCACACACACAAATGCAAGCCACACACAACACACAAACACACAAACACACACACCAGCACACATACAAGCACAAGCACACACCACAACACACATCACACACACAACAACACCCATCACACACATACAATACAAGCACACAACACACACTCCAGCACACACAAAGCACCACACACACACACCATACACACACACAAAAACACCACACAAAAACCACATACACACACACAAAACACTACACACACACACACCACCCACACACAAAACAACACACACACATAAAATGTAGAAAAAAATTACCTCAACAAATTTTTGAGAAATAGAGATAAGCGAACCGTGAATATTGAAGAAAAATTGAAAGGAAAGTGAAGTAGAAGTGAAGAATGAGATGAGGAAGAGAGAAATGTGTGGTGTGGGTGGGTGGTAATAGATGTGATAGAGAGAGAAATATTGAAGAGGAAATTAAAAAAAAAAAACCGGACGGATTTAGAAATCCAAATCCTCTGCGTCACTCGGCCAGCCGAGTAAAGTGGCAGACCGAGTGCCTGGGCCGAGTGTCAGGTACCACTCGGCCGACCGAGTGCCCGACCGAGTAAGCAAAGTCGCCTCTCGCAGGGGCGACTTTGCTCATTTTTTAAAATTTTTTTTTTTGACTATATTTTATTAAAAAAAATTTCTTTTGCAATAATTTGACAATTCTGCCCAGTTTGAAGGTGGTGGCAATTTTGATATAATATAATAGTTTTTAAAAAAAATTAATCAAAATTTTTAAAATTATAAGTAGGGAGGGGCGACTGTCAAATTTAACTGCAAGAGGCGACCAACAATTAAATTTTTTTTTTTTTTGGTTGAGTCGCCCATGGTATGGGCGACCCTTCTTTTTTTTTTTTTTTCTTTCTTTCTCCTTTCCTCGTCTGTTTCAGGCACTTCTCTCTCTCTCTCTTTTTTTTTTTAATTATCTTTATTTATATGCTTGTGTATTGTGTGTTTGTGTTTGTGTTTGTGTTTGTGTGTGTTATATGTGCTGTGTGTGCGTGTGTGATAATAATAATAATAATAATAATAATAATAATAATAATAATATTATTATTATTATTATTATTATTATTATTATTATTAATTAATTAATTAACAACAATAAAATTGAGCTTTAATCGTGTGTACATGTCTTCTACGGATCGTTTAAAGGGCTTCTTAAGATACAATTGATCGAAATGATGAGTTGATTCAATTTTTTACATAATAAAAAAAAAGTGTAGCTTTGATAAACTATTGGAAGAATTATTAAAAATTTTGAATCTACTCGTTATTGACGAACAACTGTATCTTATGGAGCCTTTTAGACAATCCGTAGAAGACACACGCGGGTTAGAATTCATTTTTATGGCTGTTTATTAATTATTATTATTATTATTATTATTATTATTATTATTATTATTATTATTATTATTAATTCATCAACTTATCATTTCGATCAATTGTATCTTAAGAAGCCCTTTAGACGATCCGTAAAAGACATGTACACACGATTAAAGCTCAATTTCATTGTTGTTTATTAATTAATTAATAGTAATAATAATAATAATAATAATAATAATAATATTATGTGATAATTATTATTATTATTATTATTATTATTATTATTATTATTACTACACACATGCACACACAAACACACACAATACACAAACACGCACAATTTATAAATAAACATAATTGAAAAAAGAAAAAGAAATGCCTTGAAACAGGCAAGGAAAGAAAAGAAAAGAAAAGAAAAGAAAAAAAAAAGGTCGCCCATGCCATGGGCGACAAAAAAAAAAAAAAAATTATTTAATTAATTGTTGGTCGCCCCTACGAGGGGCGACATTTAAAATTTGAGAGTCGCCCCGGATACAATTTTAAAATTTTTAAAAATCTTATATTTGATTAAAAAAAATTTAAAATACTATATTACATCAAATCTGCCGAAGGTGGTGGTAATGGTGGAAGAAGGGCGGCCGGATTTGGAGGCTACAGAGAATTTACATTTCTTTTTGTTGGAATTAGGGCCGAGTGTTTTGCGGTATTTATAGTCCCTATTTGTAATTAGGATTACAATTTCTTTAATAATATTATTGAAATTACAAAATGAAATAATCCCTAAAAAGCTTTAAAAGATATAACACTACACATAACGCTAACATATAGAGTAACCTATTTGTTCCGACAATAACTTAATAATATTTAAAATGGGAATAAAATAAAAATATTTGTAATACAACATATTGTCTGATAACCGTTCAAACTTTAAAAAAAAAAAAAAAAAAAAAAAAAATTATATGAGTAAGTTCAATTATCAAAGTATATATTTTGCATGTGTTTTATATTTTGTAAAGCAAATTTATCAAGTTTAATAATATGTTAACAGAAAATAAAGTTGTACAAAATTTCTACGTAAATTCTGTTAACAAAATAATATGTTGGAAGCCTACCTTGGTACAAAATTTCTACGTAAATTTCATAATATGAATTATCTCAATTTGGCCAATCTTATTAGTGTTTGTTAGACAGGATATAATTTAATTTAGATATATTGTTCTCTTTACGTGAGTTTTGTTAAAAGTTATCTCTACTGAAAGCATGACAAAATAATAATAATAATAATAATAATAATAATAATAATAATAATAATAATAATAATAATAATAATAATAATAATAATAATAATAATAATATAAATTGTAATGATTTTTGGGAGAACTAAATTTTTAGTTTCTATGTATAAGACAACTCTACATGCTAACTATAACAACTTTACAAGCTATGTGTCTAATTGGCATGTATGTTAATATGTTGTGATATTTATTAAATGTAATTGTTGATATTGTAACGTAAATTATTGCAAATCTTATAACATGTGATAGTCTTGTTGCTCGAATCCTTCACTAGGAATGTTTGTAAGTTAAGACGACAAATGACATCACTATAAATAAAACGATCTTTTTTTAAGATTCAAAGAATTTGAAGGACAAAGATAGAAAAAAATGTCATATTTGATCACTACGGGATTGGCAACTTCATTTTAAAATAGTATTATGTTATAATTGATATAAAGACAACAACACGTCTTTAACCATGCTTCAAGCCTTCAACGAATCAATCGATATAAATTCAATGTAAATTTTATATTATGTATTTTATATATTTTTTAATTGAAAAATAAAAAATAACTATAAAGAGGTTAGTTTTTTTCTAATTAAATTTTTTTTAGGATGATACTCCATATACTTCATTGTATTAGGTGGCATTATGTTTTGGGAAAAAATATTACTTTTAGCATAAAAATCATTATATGTTTACCTAATGATGGCAAATGAGTTGTGTGAAAACGAGTAAGCCAAGTGGATGAAGTGTTAAAACACTAGATCATTCGACACAAGAATGCAATAAGGTTAGAGAAACGACATTTAACCAACGACTACAACTCCAAGACCTAAAATTCTAGTATTTATGTATATTGTTGCAAGATTTTGGATGTACACTACAAGTATCACATGTTGTATTCATCTATATATATATATATATATATATATTTATAATAGTAGAAATTCACCTATTTATAATAACATATCTTTTTTTATCTTTTTTGTTTACAAAAATAGTAATTGCAATTTTTATATTTATTATATTATTAAGAATGAGTGTTGTTTGTTAAGATTTTTTAGAGAATTTCGTAATCTGCTAGAATATAGTTGTTCAAACTTTTTAGGAAATTTCGTGATTTGTTTTATAGTAAATCTTGCATATAATATATATAATATACAATATATAAAAGGCTTGTACCAACTTTTATATATATATATATATGATTTTCACGCCTTTTTCATTCACCAAAATAGTAATATTAATTTTTTTAATTTTATTAATTTTATATTTATTATAATATTAAGAACAACTGTTGTTGTTAAGATTTTTTTAGGAAAACCATGATTTGCTAGAATAATACTTGTTGTTCAGATTTAAAAAAAAAAAAATTCATGATTTGTTTTATAGTAAATTTGACATACAATATATATAATATATAATATATAAAAGATCTATGCCAATCTATATATATATATATATATATATATATATAAAGATATGCATACATATATATATGTAAAGAGAAGTACTAGCTAAAATAATTTTCAAAATTTGGATATGTTTGTTTTTAAACCATATATAATATATTTTTAATTATTGAACAATATTATTATTAGTAAATAACTAATTCATTTGTAAATTAAGAAAGTTAATCTCACACTAAAAAAATAAAGGATATTATTTTTCTTATATTGGAATTTCTGTAAGTTGGGAAAGGTAGTAGATTTATTATATTTGACCCATTATATGGTTATATGATTTATGTATAATATTCATATATCTTATCATAATCATTCTATACATATAAATTATTAAATATAATTATATACCTTTTAAAAATATTAATATTATGTATTTTTTATTTAATAATATTATACTATAAAATTATATAAAAATAAATTCATAAAAAAATTAATATATTTGTGAGAGAATAGACTAATTATATGTAATTGTGAATGTCATAGTCTTTTGGGAGCATTTAATAGTTCAACTTCACGAAATGTCTAACTCATTAGATTAATCATTTACGTAAAATTCCTGGAACTTTGTGCAACAAATGACATTACTATAATTCAGTGATTTTTGTTCTTCACTATATTAAAAGAATTGGATAGAAAATTATGTTAGATACAGTTCTAAATAGCATTATGTTGGAGTTGGTGTTAAGGTATCAATACTTGTAGTTTGAGATTGCATGGTAGCCTTAGACTTTTTATATGTGTTATTGTCGATACGGTTATGTATCTGGTGGTTATTTTTATTATATTCAGATATAATTTTAAACAGTAAATAGTTAATTAATTATCGTATAACACCATATTATTATTAGTGAATATAATAATAAAAGTTTTTTTGTTGTGAAGTGTACAATTAATTGGATTTTATCTCATAGAATTTTAATTTAATCAATTGTATACATAGTTTACTATAGTGCTTATTGTGCATGATGTGATGAAACAATTGAGAAAACATAACTAGAGAATATAAGTAATATTGTAACTCAAATAATTGAGAGGAAAAGATTAATTTTTTTGTATAGATGATTGCAGAATATATATAATACAATGAGGAAGTATCTACAAGGATATACATGAAATTATGAAAGATACAATCGTTATTTTTTATGGTAATGGTAAGTAGGATCTGGAGAATCTGTAATAGAATGAGGTAGATCCTTAATATGCCCCCGCAAAATTGACGTACCATCGGCTACGGCGATTTTGGAACGAAGGAATTCAAACCGCGGACGGGTAAGTGGTTTGGTGAGAAGGTCTACGAGATGGTTCGTTGTGCTAACGTATGTGACTGTGAGCAGTCCTTTGGAGGCGAGATCTCGAACAAAGTGAATGTCGACAACAATATGTTTCATGCGAGAGTGTTGAATCGAATGGAGAGGCAAACGAGTCGCGCTAATGTTGTCACACAGAAGGCGCGGAGTCGCGACCAAAGGAATGGATAATTCCCAAAACAGGTGTGTAATCCAAGCAACCTCGGAGGTTGCTGAAGCCAAGGCTCGATACTCGGCTTCGGTGGATGAACGAGCAACACCGGTCTGTTTTCGAGATCGCCAAGAGATAGGGTTGCCTTCCAAGAAAACAATGTAAGCTGAGGTGGATTTGCAGTCGCGGGAGTCGCCGGCAAAATCTGAATCAGTATGAGCTATAAGCCACAAGTGAAGAGGTCGCCGAAGGAGGAGACCATAGTGGAGAGTGCCTTGAGGTATCGAAAAAGTCACTTTACTTCAGTCCAATCGGATCCGGAAGGAGACGACATTCGTTATGCTAACCGATTGACAATAAATGAAATGTCGGGGCAAGTAAATGCAAGGTACTAAAGACCACCAATGGCACTGCGATATTCTGTCGGACCAACATAGGTTAGTGGAGCAGAGGCCTTCGGATTACTTGGTGTCCGAAGGGCTTTTGCACCATCCATGTGATGCCGACGAAGGAGATCAACGATATATTTATGTTGCCATAAGAAGAGCCCTTCTTTGCAGCGGGTGACTTCTACTCCAAGAAAATTTGAGAGGTCACCCAAGTCTTTGACTTGAAAATGTTTCTGAAGATGGAGAATAAGTCGCTGAATGTGAGAAGTAGTGGAACCGGTGACAATGATGTCATCAACATAGACGAGAACCAAAAGCCGAACACCATTGTGAGAGTAAATAAACAGAGAAGTGTCAGCTTTGGACTGTGTGAAGCCAAATGCTTGAAGGCATGATCCAAGAGCAAGATACCATTCCCGAGATGCCTGGCGAAGTCCGTATAAGGATTTTCGAATGAGACAAACATGAGATTTCCGAGTAGGGTCATGAAATCCGGGCGGTTGAGACATATAGATAGGAGTGGTGAGAGTCCCATGGAGGAAAGCATTGCTAACATCAAGTTGCTTAAGAGACCATCCGACAGATAGAGCAAGAGTGAGAACAGTGCGGATGGTAGCAGGCTTAACAACTGGGCTGAAAGTTTCCTGAAAGTCCATGCCATAACGTTGATGAAAGCCTTTGGCAACCAGACGGGCTTTGTATCGATCAACCGTGCCGTCAAGCTTGCGCTTAATACGGAATACCCATTTGCAACCGATAATATTCGCCTTAGGAGGCGGGGAGACAAGATCCCAAGTGCCATGACGCTGTAGGGCAGTGAATTCTTCGGCCATGGCCTGTCACCATTGTTCTGAACTAAGAGCTTGGGAGACGGTGGTAAGCTCGACATTATCCGGGACGGGGTGCTTAGAAGCTGCATAGAGACGTTTAGGATGAAAGATGTTGTTGAGGGCTCGGGTGCGCATAAAGTGTGTGCACTCCAGTTTTTGTGGTGTTGCCGGTGCTGTCCGTGCTGGTGGGGAAGACGGCAGTGGCAAGGAGTTTTGCCGGTGATGTAACCATGGAGATCCAGGCCGTGTAGGAGAGCATCAAGGTGAGTTCGCCATGCTGCAAAATTCGTGGATGTTAGGGTGATAGGGAGATGGTGATGGGCGGTGATCGGAAAGAGTGAAGGGGGTGGTGCAGCGGTGGCGGGTGCAGGGAGTTGTGGTGGTATAGCCATTGAAGCAGAAAAGGTGGAGGGTGATGTGTTACTGCTGGGAGAGAATGAAGAAAAAAAAAAGGGTTTGAGGATCCATATTACAATTCTCTTGAGAGAACATATAAGTAATATTATAACTCAAATAATTGAGAGAAAAATATTAATTTTATTGTATAGATGATTACATTATATATAATACAATGAGGAAGTATCTACAAGGATATACACGAAATTATGAAAGATACAATCGTTATTTTTTATGGTAAGTAGGATCCGGAGAATCTGTAATAGAATGAGGTAGATCCTTAATAGAGAAGTCATTTTCTAGAGTTGTTTTATCCATATGTAAGTAATGTCATACTTAATAATCAACACAAGCACTTCTTATAGTAGTTGTTCTTACAAATATTGAAATTTTTGGGAAATACAAACGAATTTTAAATATTATAAATAAAAAAATATTAAAAAATAAAATGTATTATATTATAAAATTTGATAACCTAAAAATAATTAAAATTTTAAAATAAATAAAAAATTTCAAATGAATTCAACAATTTACAAATAAATAGAAAATTATAAAGAAATCATAAAACTTCACATAAATTTAGAAATTTACATATATATTAAAATTTTATAGTTCTTGTGAATCTTTTATTAATTTTTAGAATATGTTAATACTATTAATTATTTATTTGTTTTGGGTTATTTCTAATTTTTCAAATTTATTATTTTCAATTATTTAATTATTTTTTTAATTTATGTGTAATTTTATGAATTCTATGTAATTTTCTGAATTTATGTGATGTTTTCTTAAATATTTAGTAATTTTTTATTTTATTTTGTTTATCTTCAAAATGTTTGCTACTCTAAGCTCTAAACTCTCATGAATTTCGGAATATGTCAAAAAATTCCAAGCTCTCCCATATTTCAGACCTCGTTTAATCTATCTCAGTTATAGTTGTAATTTGGGCCATGGCCTGTCGGAAGCCCAGACATGCAGCCGTAATTGGGCCCAGGTCCAAGTAATTCTGTAGGCTCCTTTCCATCATCGAAGTACGGGAAAAGCTAAACCAGACGCAAATTCAACGCAACGAATACTCAATCCTACCCCACTCCAAAACCCTAGCCACTACTGTCCGGCGGCGTTGCGGCGGCGATCATCCATCAATGGAGGACGTTTGCGAAGGCAAAGACTTTTCATTTCCAGCTCAAGAAGAAAAGATCCTGTCATGGTGGGACGAAAATGATGCCTTCAAAACCCAACTCGAGCGCACTAAGCATTTGCCCGAGTACATCTTCTACGACGGCCCGCCATTCGCCACCGGCCTACCTCACTATGGCCACATTTTGGCCGGAACAATCAAAGACATCGTGACACGCTATCAGTCCATGACTGGTCATCACGTGACTAGAAGATTCGGATGGGATTGCCATGGATTACCTGTGGAACACGAAATTGATGTGAAGTTAGGGATTAAGAGCAGAGAGGATGTGATCAAGATGGGAATTGGGAATTATAATGAAGAGTGTAGGGGGATTGTGCAGAGGTATGTGAATGAGTGGGAAAAGACCGTTATTAGAATGGGGAGGTGGATTGATTTCAGAAACGATTATAAGACTATGGATTTGAGTTTCATGGAGTCTGTCTGGTGGGTCTTTGCCCAGTTGTTTAAGAAAGATCTTGTCTATCGAGGCTTCAAGGTATGAAGTACTTCATCTTTCGGAATTATTTATCTGCTGGTGTGTATTCAAATTTCTTGTTCTTAGTTCTTAAATTCTGGATTTATTTGTCTTGTTGGGAGCTACTTTTGGGAATGATGATAATATGAAATTCAATTTAACTACTGGTTTTGAATGGCTATGTTCCTTTTTCAGGTGATGCCCTACAGCACTGGTTGTAAAACCCCATTATCAAATTTTGAAGCCAATTCCAACTACAAGGAGGTTCCTGACCCTGAAATTATGGTGGCTTTTCCTGTTGTTGATGATACAGATGGTGCATGTTTTGTTGCATGGACCACAACACCATGGACCTTGCCTAGTAATCTTGCACTTTGTGTCAATGCAAAATTTGTATACGTGAAGGTCCGCAATAAGTTCAATGGAAAAGTCTATGTGGTTGCTGAATCTCGTTTGACTGAGCTTCCTGTTGAGAAGGCAAAGAAAGGCTTACCTGATGGAGCTGTTGGTGGTCCGGAAAATTCAAATTCAAAGCCAAAATCCTCTGGTGGCAAAACCAAGAATGTTGATACATATGAAATTTTGGATAAGTTCAGTGGGGAATCGCTTGTGGGAAAGAAGTATGTACCCTTGTTTGATTACTTCAAGGACTATTCTGATGTGGCTTTTAGAGTTGTCTCAGATGGCTATGTAACTGATGACAGCGGTACTGGAATTGTTCACTGTGCTCCGGCATTTGGTGAAGATGATTACCGTGTTTGTATGGAGAATGGCGTAATTAGCAAGGGGGAAAACCTGGTTGTAGCTGTAGATGATGATGGATGTTTCACTGAGAGAGTGGTTGACTTTAGAGGGTGCTATGTCAAGGATGCAGATAAAGACATTATCCAGACTGTGAAAGAGAAAGGCAGGCTTGTCAAAGCTGGGAGTTTTACACATAATTATCCGTTTTGTTGGAGATCTGATACTCCCCTCATCTACAGAGCAGTGCCCAGCTGGTTTGTGGCGGTGGAGAAGATTAAAGATCAACTTCTAGAGAACAACAAACAGACATATTGGGTACCTGACTTTGTGAAGGAAAAACGGTTTCATAATTGGCTTGAGAATGCTAGAGACTGGGCTGTCAGTCGCAGTAGGTTTTGGGGCACTCCTCTTCCTTTATGGATTAGCGAAGATGGTGAAGAGATTGTGGTTATGGATTCCATTGAAAAACTGGAAAAACTTTCTGGTGAGAAGGTGACAGACTTGCATCGTCATAAAATTGATCATATTACTATCCCTTCAAGTCGTGGTCCGGAATTTGGTGTCCTTCGACGAGTGGAGGATGTCTTTGATTGTTGGTTTGAGAGTGGATCCATGCCTTATGCTTATATCCACTACCCATTTGAGAATGTTGAGCTCTTTGAGAACAACTTCCCTGGTCATTTCGTGGCTGAGGGTCTGGATCAGACTCGTGGATGGTTTTATACTCTCATGGTTCTGTCAACTGCGCTTTTTGGAAAACCTGCTTTCAGAAATCTCATCTGCAATGGCCTTGTACTGGCTGAGGATGGGAAGAAGATGAGTAAGAGATTGAAGAACTATCCTCCGCCCTCTGAAGTCATAAATGATTATGGAGCTGATGCATTGCGATTGTACATCATCAACTCTCCAGTTGTGCGTGCAGAGCCTTTACGTTTTAAAAAGGATGGTGTATATGGTGTGGTTAAGGATGTTTTCTTGCCATGGTATAATGCTTATAGGTTCCTTGTGCAGAATGCTAAAAGACTTGAAGTCGAGGGACTTGCACCATTTACACCAGTTGATCAGTCCATTCTTCAGAAATCTTCAAATGTCCTTGACCAGTGGATCAACTCAGCGACTCAGAGTTTAGTCCATTTTGTGAGGCAAGAAATGGATGCTTATAGACTGTACACAGTGGTTCCTTATCTGTTGAAATTCTTGGACAACTTGACAAATATCTATGTAAGATTCAATCGGAAGAGACTAAAAGGCCGTACTGGAGAAGAAGATTGTAGAACTGCTCTTTCAACTCTCTATTATGTGCTTCTAACAGCATGTAAATCCATGGCTCCATTCACACCGTTCTTCACAGAAGTTCTTTATCAGAACTTGAGAAAAGTTAGCAATGGATCTGAAGAAAGCATTCACTACTGCAGTTTCCCTACAGTAGAAGGAAAGAGGGGAGAACGCATTGAAGAAAGTGTCAATCGCATGATGACCACTATTGATCTTGCACGCAATATCCGCGAGCGTCACAACAAACCTCTGAAAACACCACTTAAGGAGATGGTCATTGTACATCCTGATGCAGATTTCTTGGATGACATTGGTGGTAAGCTGAGGGAATATGTGCTTGAGGAGCTTAATGTCAAGTCTTTGGTCCCGTGCAATGATGCTCTGAAGTATGCTACCTTGCGTGCAGAGCCTGATTTCAGTGTACTTGGAAAAAGGCTGGGAAAATCAATGGGAGTTGTTGCAAAGCAAGTGAAGACAATGTCAACAGAAGATATCTTGGCTTTTGAGAAAGCTGGAGAGATTACCATCTCAGGGCATGTTTTGAAGCTTAGTGATATCAAGATCACTCGGGAATTCAAGCCTCCAGGTAATGCAAAGATTGAAGATATTGATGCTAAAGGAGATGGTGATGTCTTGGTGGTATTGGACTTGCGTGGAGATGAGTCTTTGTATGAAGCTGGAGTTGCCCGTGAGATTGTGAATCGCATTCAGAAAATGCGGAAGAAAGCTGCCCTTGAACCCACTGACTTGGTTGAGATATTCTTTAAATCATTGGATAAAGACGAAAGAAATGCTCAGGAGATTTTAGAATCACAGGAAGTGTATATCAGAGAAGCCCTCGGGTCTACATTGCTTCCCTCTGCTTTGATGCCTCCCCATGCTGTGGTTCTTGCTGAGGAAAGTTTCCATGGTATCTCAAATCTCTCTTTTGCCATCACTTTGGCCAGACCAGCTCTAGGTTTCAACTCGGACGCCCTTGCTGCATTGTATGGTGGAAATACAAAACATGCCCATGGATTGCAGACCTATTTGTTGACGAGGGATCACCATAATTTGAAGGCAGAGTTCCAAGCTGGAAAGGGTAAGATCCAGGTCGATTGCATCGAAGGTCAGCCTCCGGTAAATGTTGTGTTGGGCGAACACGTATTCTTGACGGTAGGTGATTATTTCTCGAGCAAGAAGGGGAGCCTGTGATTTTGACTGGGTTTATATCAACCTGGATATTGTTACTGGTAATTGTTTTCTGTGAGATTGTTTTCTTGCACCCTATAGTGATCAGAACAAAAGCACTACTTTGCTTACTTTGATTCTACCTTACTTTTTCAAATATTGTCATCCAAAATATTTGACGTTATTAGTTCCTGTAACATCAGAAATTTTGCCTTAATTGATGCACTCTTTTGTTTATCAAAGGGAAATGTTGCACTTCCAACTTTTATGAATTAGTAAAACTAAAGCTTCGTTTGATTTTGCAATTAAACCTAAATTTGTATTGCTCTTTCTTTTTACGGTGACCCAAAGCTGCTGCATAAATTCCTGAATATATTTCTTCAGGGACCCAAGGATGTCAGAATATGGGCCAATTTAGAAATGGACGATTATCGGTTTAGAAGCAAATAAGAAGTGCACAGAATTAGAAAATCAAATATACCTTACTAACATATGATCCAAGGAAAAAAAAAAAAAAAAAAAAAAGCCCCTAATGACATTATTATGTCGAGTTGAAAAACTAGGATTTCAGTATATCTTTCGCTACCAGTTAGGAATCTAGGTTCAAATATAAAAAGTTTTTTAACACATAACTCACAAAATTGAAAACGATTTATGGGTAGGAGAAATCAGAGACGACATACTGAATTCATCGGCATGCTTCCTCTATCAACAAACTAAATCTTTATCGAAAATATATTAACAAAATATTAATAAAAAAAATGCAGGGTGTGGTTGGAGTCTGTGTACACAACAATCATGAATACTACGAACATAGGGGTGGGTGGGCTTTGTGCAATAAAAGCAAGCATTCTCCACAAGTACAGTGACAGTGCAGTGAATCAGTAATAGAAACTCAAGGCCAACTTTGAAAAGGCTTTACCAACAATATTAAACAAGTATTTTTACTAAGTTATGCATCATGTATGGCAGCACAAAAGCATCAAATTCTCTCCTCTCTCCCTCTCAGGAATTCCTTGAGTTTATGATTCTCCTAGCAGCATCCGAGGTCAATTCCTCGTACACCTGAAAGAGTGAAGATCTTTGATTATTGGGATATTTTAGGCAGCAACAGCAAAGGAAAATCAATTAAATACACTTACAAGTTTCTTATAAACTTGTTGAAAAGCCCTGCAAAATCTCTCCGCATCAGCTGCTCCCACCTAAAAAATGCAGCATCCAAAATTGATTACATTTGTGCTTTTATATTTGTTGTTGGCATGGCTTATTTTGGTTTCTCCCAAAAAAAGGGGAAAAAAATCATTTTGTGTATAACAAGATACACCATAGTCCATAAAGAAGATGATAAATCTCAAGCTTAAGCCTGCAAATTTTACAGAGAAACAATAAGAATAATGATGGGCTCAAATCAGACTTAGATAATGGTATTGCATCAGAATAATGGTGCATTATAAGTGTAAATTAACATGTAAGCTCTGATAACTCAAAAGTCTGAAAGACCAAAAGATGCCTATGTCAGAACAACTTAAAGATTGGTATCACAAGGTCAGATTCCAAATACAAGGCATACCTTCTGCTCAGCAGCCGACTTTAATTTTCCCCAGAAAGCTTCTGCCATTGCAAATCAACATAAACATGATCATTCACTATTCTACAACAAAAGAAAGCTTGGCTCAACAGCATCTAAATTCAATGCTAACAACTCCATTTGCTTATTATTTTCATACGGTTCTGCACATCATTCCACTATATGAATTTATAAATAGGAAGAACAAGAACCCCTCCCCCCGAAGAGAATCGACTCATTAGTTCCTTGTAACATCATGAAAAGAGAGAAACAGATAATTTTGAGGTTATATATAGTGAAGTTCAAAGAAAAAAGACTACTGAGATAAAAGCCTTAAAAGGTGTGACAGATAAATAGAAAAGGTTGAAAACTACCTCGGATATCTTGTAGACAAGGTGGGTCAAAAACTACTGAATACGTTAGCCACATGAAAACTTAGAGATAAACATATACAAAATATTTCATACGAAGTTACTGGAGAGGAACCTAAATCATGTTCTCTTGAAGAATGGCTACAAAAATGAATATTTTCTAGCATTGCAAGTCATTCAGAGAAGAAGGATAAGAAAATAGATTGTCATGGCCCTAATGCATAAAGATCTGGTTGGAAAAGAAACTAGTATCTCATCTCAGTAAAACCATCATATACGGTGAAGTAAGGAAGCAACATTTCATCATGCTCAGATGAGTTGGTACTTGATTCCATTCATACCTCTCTTATCGTCAGTGCTCCATGCATCTTGCCACTCCAGTGCCTGGAAACATATTTTAATGTTAGGTAACAGCAGATAAGTAGTCACGACAGCATTGTGTAGGAAAACTATGCATTACCTCCGTACTTGGACCAGATCTAGATGATTGTCTTGAAACATCCAAGTCCGCCTGAAAATAGAACTCGAATAAACATACAAGTCCAAACTAAATAAAAAACAAATAGAATGCACATATTGGCTCAACCCATACAACGTCCAATGCATACAATTATGTCCATTACATGGTTTATATACTGTTTGTCAAACCTATGATTTTAATTGGCCAGAAAATTTGTATTCTAGTCAATACCAATACTACCCAAAAATGCAAATTAAAAACAAAGCAAAGTACATGCTAGAAGGATGATCACAATATAAAAAGCAGAGGAACTTCAGATGTTGGGACCTGAAATCACAATGGGACCAGCAAAAATAAGTACAAAAGGGTGGCAATCAACACTTTCAAGAATTAATCACCAACAAGAGTTCAAATCTGTGTTGCTTTCAAATAAGTTTACCAGCAGAAACTCTGGCATTTAGTCATGGCGTTGCACACTCTTTCACCAAAACTCTCACATAACCCAAACAACAAATTCAATCAAAACACCTACCCTACAAAATGATAATTATATAGCAATATAAACTGCAGATATAATTATTAAAAGAAAAACATTCATATGCAATTCATTTTATAGATATCTACCCACTAGAGGAATCTTTACTTCAGACCCAACAAAATAAATAGTAGCTTTGAACACTGAAAACTCAACAAGAAATAGTTCAAAGAGTCCAATACTGTAAGAAGATGAAGGGAGGAAGTGTCAAGTAAATCGACAAAACACAGAACTTTTTTTTTTTTTTTTTTTTTGTATGTGTTTTCTGTTTTCCTGGAAACATAACCGAAAATCAACAAACTCAACAACAAGCAAGCACTAGCTGAACAGAACAAGCACGCGCAAGAGCCAGTGTCTATCTACTTAAAACAAATTAATGAAGAAATGACATATATTTTTTGTGTGTGCGTGTGTGAAGGCTTACGTGAAAATCGCGAGATCGGACAACGGGGAAGAGGTCGAGGAGCCGTCGGAATTCGTTCTCATCCATCGGGACTTCACTTTTTGGTTCGCCGGTGGAAGCAGATTTCGAAATCCGAAAGTTTGAGAAATCAGGGGCCCTTGCAGTTTGGGTTGTGAGTTTTGGGAAATTTTGAATTTTGGTCGTTGGCAATTTGCACCCTCTAGTATCTATTTTCGCGTTTTGCGCCCTTACATGCTTACATTTGACAGTAAATAAATATATATATATATATAGACACTAGTAACTTTTCATTTGCGTTGAACGAATATTTATTTTTTATTAGTTATATGTTTAATTTTTTATTATTTTATTAATTTAGAAAATTTTAAATTTATAAATTTAAAATTAAAAGATATTATATAAATAACATGAGAAGTTTCAAGACTCTTGATCCCAATATATATATTTCTTTATTGTTTAAGTTCAGGAATCTTTCTTCTTTCTCTATATAAAAGGAGAATTTATGGCCTCGTGTCATTATTAAATTTATTTTTTTCTTTCTTGATATATGTTTCAGTTATTTATTTAGATTTGTATTTCACGTTCTTCTATTTTTTATGTATTACTAAAATTTATAAACTCAAATAATTTTTTGTCTTAAACCTATTTTTTATGTATGATATATCAAATTAATTAATTTTTTTTTGTAATCATTAATTTGACATCAATATTGCATATTTTAAATAAAAATTATATTTAAAATATGATATATAATTTTTTTATGGATAGAATATAATTTTTTTATGAATTTAATTATTTATTTTTATTTTGAAATATATATTAAATTTAAATAAATAAATTTTAATTTTTTTAAATGGATTTGTCTAAGAATATAAATATTTTTTTTAAAATACAAATATTTATGATTTAGTTTATATAATATTATAATTTATTGTTCCACCATAACAAGTTCCAGTGAGTTGAATATTATGTATTGAGTTGGGAATACTCTAAAATTGATTTTAAAAATGTGCAATAAATAAAGATAATTTTAAAGAGAATGATAATGCAGTATAACATAAAACAAAAATCAAATTGCATAATATATATAAATATAATTGACATTAATAATTCTATGTAAATTTTTATAATAATGATAATAATATAATTTTAGCATATATTATTAATATAATAAAATAAATTATGTCCCGTGCATTGCATGGGCAACAATCTAGTAATATTTTAAAAAAAAGTAATTATGAAGTTCTAAATGTGTTGAAAAAATAAAATTTTATTTTAAAGACATATTTCGCTTTGACATATTAATTAATAACGTACCCAGTGATAGATATAGATGTTTATATATATATACACATATATATATATATTTTAAATAAATCCCAAAAGACCGTCAATATAAAATATTTTCTTTATTTGTGATAATCTATATATATAAATATATAAAATGACTTTTTTCAATTCCGTTTTCCCGCCTACACTTCATTACTTATTTAGAATAATTATATTATTATTAAATTAAAATTAGACGTTTTTGTTCTAAAAATTTTGATTCAATTTCAAAATCCAAATTATTCCACAAATTTAAGTGTTTTAAAATTAGATGATATCAAGATGAATATACTACAATATATAATACATGATTCGAAATCTATATATTTTATCGAATATTAATCAAATCACTGAATTATGAAATTAAAAAAAATATGAAATCTAACAAATATATTACTCAATTTTCTCGATTCATTTTATCAAAAAAATCTATATATATAAGTAAAATTACTTTTTAAAATTTTATTTTTTCAGCCTAAATTTCAACCATATAAATGTAAATTTATATATATTTATGCAACTCTTTTAAGAACATTATTACAATTTAATTGAATAGATTAATATAAAAAATCTTCGGGATTCGCTTAGTTTATGTTGTTCAACATAAATAAATTTGAATTTTAAAGAATTTTTGTTAACTCATAATATATTCAAAATAAGAAATAAATTTGTTAGGAACGTGAAATCATTGTAGTTTCATTATATTATGAAAAATCATTAACAAATTTCCTATAATTAAACTATAAATTATTTAAAATCACCCATTCACGTGGATAAAATCTGATTTTATCAAATATGGAATTAAATTTTCAATAATCTTACCATAATTCAAAATCATTTCTCAATTTTGTCTCTCTCTTCTTTCTTTATATTTTATCAAGATTATTACTAAATATTTTAAGGTCTCTCTTTTTTGTTCTCCCTCCTCTTGAAGTGTTTTGCGTTTTCTGTTTTGAGAAAATAAATGGTAAGACATGTACGATAATATGTGTCATATTTCAATTGTCACAAAAGCCTACACTCTTCAAAATATTATTTTTAGGTTTATTTCATTTAAAAAATATATATTCACCTGTTGCTTTCAATTTATCATAAACTTATTTAATTTTCTTAACTATTTTTCTTTCTTATTTTTAAACAAAAAATTTGTCCATCTCTTTCATATTTCGTTTGATTATTCTTGTGATTTTCTGTTGAGATCTGCTAATTATTTCGATGTATAAGCACCAAACGATTTTTCATTAGCTTTCAAAGTGTTTGTTTCTATCAAATTTCAAATTTTTGTAATATTATTACATTTAATTAGCAATTTGTAAAATATTTTTGTCCTTAATTTGACTATGTAATTGGCAAATTTTACGAGATTTGTACAAATCTTTATTCTTTAATTTGCTGATATGTCTATTTGTTTTTTAATTTAATTTGATTCAATCTACTATAAATCGTGGATATCATGCTTATCAATTTGTGAACGAGGCTAATTCTAATAGAAGAAAAGATGAAACATAAAATTACAACAAATTTTTACTCATTATACAAAAAAATAATCACTGAAATACAAATCTACACATTCTATAATATACTATTTACCTTGAATATATGATTATATTACCAAATATAAAATAATATCTTATGTGCATCGCACAGGTCTCACACTAGTTTTGCTGCTAAAAAAGAATCTTAAGTGGTTGTTTAAAATTTCAAAAGTAAGATATTAAATTTTTGTTCTTTTTTTAACATTGAATTAGATGAAAATAAAATTACAAATATTAATCTTACACAGTTGTGTAAATATTTTTTTTAGATCAAACTGAATTATTGCAATCTAACTTATATATACAAATATATTGCTTATTTATATCTTAAAATTTATGGAATTATAGGATCTAAATTGAACTGCAATTTATATTTACAGAATATAAGTTTGTTTTGATATACTCTCATAATAAAATTATAAAATATATATATATATATATGTATATATAATTATTTTTAATGCAATTTTTAGTAACCATTAAGTCATGGCTCAATTAATCAAATTATTTTATAATATCTCACATATAGATAATTATTGATACATATATATATATATATATAATAGATATAATAATCAAAAGTAATTTAGGCAGCAAAAAAATAATTTTTTATATTTAAGTCACCATTTCTCTTTATGTATATTACAATTAACTTAAGAAATAATATTTTATATTTAATAATTAAATTTTAATATATATATATGTATGTATTTGTGTGTGTGTATATATATATGTAATATGGATGTCAAATTAAATATCGTGAAAATATAATTAATTAGATATATTTTTTTTAAATGGAGCTGAAACAAAAAAGTTATAAACTTTTAAAATTTTTAGTAAAAACAATCAAATAAACATATTTTGATATATAATAACTTGAAAATTAATAAATAAAGTAGTTTTATCAATTATATATATATAAATATATATTCATATAGATTTGAATAGAAAAATAGATATTATAATACATATCGATAGATATTAATATAGATTTGCTTTGAAAAATTAGATATCACAATATATATACATAGATATGGTATATATTTGCATATAAAATAGATATCATAATTAGAAATTAATTTAGATAAAAAAAAATATGATACTTTCTATATGTGGCGGTACTTCTCTTTATATATATATATATATATATATATATATTCAAGAGCAAAATAGAAATAAATCCCATAATTTATAAAATATTGTAAAAAAAGTATTTTGAATCTACGGTAAATTCCCAAGTTCTGGTTTCAACATGTAGTAATTTATTTATTTATTTTTGTTATCGTATACATGATATATGTATGTACTATATGTCCATAAATATGTTATATATTTATTTTAAATAGAGTGTATTTAAATACCCCATTAAAATTATTTTTCACAAATATTTTTTTAAGTAACACACACTATTTATTTGATTACAACATAGCAACCACCGTAACTCCTCTCCTCTCGGTAGCACCGAAGGCTCCCTCTCCCTCCCGGAATTAAACGACAATACACGCCTCCTCCCCTCTTGAGATATTTGCAGAAGAAAGACGAAAGGAAAATACAAATTTAGTGTATTCGATTATGATTAGCAGAACTCAAAGATTACTGTTGGATTTGTGGGCGCCGAACACTTTATGAGGCGTTCCATTGTTGCTTGCTGAACATAACTGTACGTATTCAATTTATGGACATCGTACACACATTAATAGTTTTTATTTAATAATTAATTAATCTGTTATTTTCTGCATCGTCTCAATTACTTATTTTTCCGAGGTATCTTCTGTTGTCTTAAACCTGAAGCATTTTTCAATTACTTATTTTTCCGAGGCATCTTATGTTGTCTTAAACCTCAAGCAGTTTCCAAGAGCAGGTTATATTTATTTTTGAAGGTAGAACTGAAGCTAGGGTCTATGTATTTTTGATTATGCTATTGTGTTTTTGATTGATGAAACGAGGTAGCGGAGAAATAAATCAAGAATGGTTCAGCTCGGTGAAACAATGGAGTTTTGAACACATAATGAAGAAAAAGAAAGGCGTGCGTGTATGAATATACAATTGGGTGCGGCTATTTGCACACCCAAATCATCTAAATATACTTCATATACCTTTTTAATTAACAAACCAAAAAACATAACCAAAAATTAAAAAAAAAAAAAAAAAAAAAAAGAAGAAGAAGAGAACAAACGTGTTGTTCAAACACATTGACAATCTTCGAAAGTTTATATTTTTCAATCGCACATCATGTTTTTATAAGTGTTTTAAATGAAAATATACATTGGGAAGGATTTGGTTTAGAAAAATTGTGATTGGTTTGTTTTTCCAATGTTCACCGGTCGCACGCTTGCTTTTATGTGTTCAAACTTGATCTATCGAATACATTTGTGTGGCCTAAGGTTCGGAACATCCTGTCGAGCGTTGCTTCACCTGTTTGGCTGGATGTTTCGAACGAGCATTGGGTAGATTGAACAATTATCTTTCATTCAACACATACATTCGAACATTAACTGAGTTGCTTGAACTATATTGCCAAACATTAATTAGATCAATTAAAAAAAATTATATATATAAGGGTATTTAGTCATTTTAATTGTGTCTAAGTTTCTCCAAATTATTTTAGGGTGTATTTAAAGGATTCGGACATGAATAGCCGCACCCTATATAATTATGACTTCTGTTTTTGTTTAAGTTAAAATAAGAGTATATATTTCATTTATGACAAGTTTAAAATTATTAGTTGAGCTATGAAGTTAAACAAAATAAATAATTCACTACAACAATTTATAATATCAATTAAACAAAGATCAATAACGAATTTGCAAAACATGATCGACCACGGGCCAAAGATGGAAATTTTAAATACAACTCCATGAGTTACCAAATATATTGTCATTTCTAACCACAATCATCAGTAGTATAAAAAAAAAATCTAATATGTATCTTAAAATGAAAGTGATTTTAGGAGATACTTTAAGGATCCTATTATATTTTAATATTAATCATAAGGTTTTAACCATACGTATAGCACCCGTGCGTTGCACTGTTTATAATTACAAATATTTTAAAATTATAATTTTTAATTTAATATTATATAATAATTAGTTTTTAATTTAAAATTAAATAATAAATTTATATTACTAATTTATATTTATTTAACCTGTGCGTTGCACAATTATTAAATGTTATAATAAAATATATAATAATAGTAATAATATATATTGTAAAGGTACTAATATTTTATTTGGTGATAAATTATATTCCCACAATATTTTAGTTTCAAAATTATATGTAATACTTTTAACGAAAAAAGAACTAATACCATTCATTTAAATATGGTGAATAAATTTTCAAAATAGATTTTATATTCACTTTTATAATATAATTATAAAATGTACATAAATGTTAATACATTTTAAAAAATAAATCATTAAATAAATTAGATATGAACATTTAAGAGAGAAGTTATATAAATACTTTAATAACGATTCATGAACTTAAAAGCAAATAAAAATATATAAATAAATCCAAATGATAATGACAATATTGAAAAAAAATAACATTGAGAATTTACAATTTACAAAAAATTTAACTTCGCATGATGATGGTGCCTACGTAAACATAAAATTTCATAACAATAAACAAAAAAAAGTTAGCATCAAAATTACAAAGTTAACACCTTTAATAATCATAGTAAATCACGAAGATTTCTGAGAAATAGAATGATCGAATTTTACTTGGTCTTAAGGAGATGATTAAATGGGAAAATTACGAAAATTTGTGAGGAATATATGATATGATTGAATAGTTTTATATCCATATAAGAACTCATAGAAGGAATTTTGACCTATCAATTGAATACATATATATTCCTAATATGCGTACTTATTAAATTAATTAGGGTTTCAAAGGAATTTACGTTTGCAAAGTTTGATTTGATTTTCCCAAAATTCGCGTGTTTGCTAATTCAGTTTGTAATGTCTATCAAAATATTAATAAATACAATTTATGTATAAATTTAATTATAAAATATTAAATAACATATAATCAACACAAAATTATACAATTTATTAAAAACATTATTATAAATTATTAAAATAAAAAAATAGAAAAAATCAGCATGTGATATATGTTCCAAAAAAGTAGGAACTTTTTAAAATCTTTTTAAGAGTAATCTTACAAATCTTACCTAAGAATCTTTCAAAAAATGGACTGTAATTAAGTGAATGATTTCAATTAATTAAAAAAGATGCAAGTTTGACTTATATATACGTTTATGATGTTGAACAATTCAATTTGTAATAAACCACCAAAATTTCCACAAAATACGCCTCATTAAAATCTGCTAATTATTTGCAGTTTATTAAAAAAAGAAAAAAAGATACAAATTTGACTTATTTATGTGTTAATGATGTTAGATTTCAATTCATGGTAAACTACCAAATTTCCATAAAATAAGTCTCATTAAAATGCTCTAATTAATTTATAATGACGAACTATATTATGAAATGTGTAATTCCAAAATTAGTAAGAATTTTAGGTGGAAAAATACATGAGTTTTTAAAAATATACAGCTTCTGTTATTGTAGATATAGATTTATCTTCAACTCACCATGATTTAATTAATTTGTATATAATATCATAAATTAAACCTTAATTTACAGATTTTTAAATGTGTGTGTATATATATGTAAGTGTGTGTGTCCATATATATCAATCAATTTATCACAAGCATTAATCTTGTTTCTGTAAAGGATATGTGAAGATTTTAATTTCATAATCAACAACAAAATAATATAATCATCTTTTTTAGACGGTGTAGTAATCTTGTTTGCTTAAATTTTCAGAAGTTTAGAAAATATTAATTTCAAATTATATACATTGATTTGATATTACAAACATTAAATTAGATATTACAAAATATATTTATTTTTAAATACATCATTTTAATGGTATACCAAATATATTTGTTCTTCTAATTTATGAATTAATAATATAAAAATAAATTTGTTAATTAATATACATGATTTATGAATTTTTCGATTATGTGGTGTGCATGCAATCTTCCCATATTTTTCTTCTAAATTTACGATTAAACATGCCTTTGATATAATTAACATATAATTAGTTGTTCCTAATTTTGTCCAAAATATTAATTTAATCTGTAACAAACTTAATTATTTAACCAAAGAATTTTTTTTCAATAAAATTAGGTAAGTTGTCTTAATGTACATACACAACCATTCTTATATAAAATCTTAAATAAAATATGAAAAATATTAACTTAGCCATTCATCACATTTATTAATTATAAATTGAAATAGACTAAAGAAAATATTAACTTCAAAATAAATCAATGTCGATATTATGGCGAGAGAATTTTGGATGTGTTAATTACTTTTCTTATCTTCAATTACTTTCCTTAGTGACATGAGAAATTTTATTTTATTAAAGTTTCATTATTAATAATTTTTTGTCTTGAAATCACACACATTTAATTATATTTGTATATAATTTGATAAATGAACATAATTGATATGTTTTAATTTGTCTCAATCAAGTTATACCAATCATTAATCTGAATTATTTTGGTAAATGATGTCAAGATTTTATTTTATTATTTCATGAGAAATCAATATATTATTCTTATTTAGATTGTCTTCCATATTAATATAATTTATTTTCAAATTATTAATTCATATTTAATTAATTTGTATATAGTATCATAAATGAATATAATCGCTTAATTTACGGATTTTGTTGACCAATATATAAATATATATTAATCGAGTTATGAGTATAAATTAATCTTGTTTTAGAATAAATAAAAGTACTACATCATAGTATAAGTACATTATATAAATGAAATTGTATTAGATAAATCTAAAAAAAAATCTCAAAACAAAAAAGTTGAACAAAATTATCAAAGTAAGAATCCACAAAATTAAAAGACAAACATATCAAGTTCATATTTCAAAAATCATAAAACGAAAAAAAAATTCTTCTAATTTATTCTTAATCTTCATTGTTGGTGACTTTGGCTTTTTAGAGAATCAATTGAAGAAAAATCATCCAACAATGATCTATTTACATTAGAATCATTTCTTAATTTTTTTCACTAGTAGAATTAACATATATATTAAATAGAAAAAAGCCATCAAATAATAATGATTTTTTAATATAAAATATGCATTAAAGAAAAACCTTTGATTTCTCCCCAATATTATCCACATCAACCGTAAACAAATTATCAAACTCCTGCAACAAAAAAGAAACTTTAGCTAAATATTTTAAAATTGTAATATTTCAACAATAAATATTTTATATTCTTCATTTATGATTAAAATGTCTAATTACATATTTATACATAAGTAACAAATAAAAAAACCACAATAAATAAATATTAACCCAAAAAATTAACATGTCTAAAAAATACAACAAATAAAAAATAATAGTACACATACCTTAATTTCTTATCCCCAAATCTATTTCTTGTGCGAAAAAAAACTGCTTAGAAAATCAATATATTAACTTGCATTTTACAAATAAAAAAAACTGTAAAAGAATATATGAATAAAGAACATATTTTTTCGAAAATGTATAATACTCACACTTACAAATTTGAAAGGTTATGAAGTGTGAAAATCTTTATGCATATTTATAGGGAAAAAAGGCTAAATTACTTCTTCCAACTCCTTTGAAGTGAGAATCTCCTACAATTTTAATCATGGTAAATTTGACTTTACTATAATGTATGTTAGAATAGTTAGATGAATTTTAAAAAATAAAGATTAATTTTATATCCTAAAGTATTATGTATCGTTAATATTATATCCAATAATTATTGTAATATATAATCTTTCATATATTTATTTTACACATATTAGTAATAATCAACTATGATTTAATATACTTGAATTCGACAATAATTAAAACATGTAATTTTAAGATTTAAATTTTATTGAACATTTAAATTTATTTATTATTAAAAAAATGGGTGATACTTTCTTACAATTTCACTAATGAATTAATATATGATCCGCCTTGATTTTCATTCATTTAGCTTCATATAAGGATCAATTTAGCCTTAATTTACGAAACGTTTCCTTAATTATTGTACTATCTTATTATGAATAAAGCATATCCAATATATTGGATATAAATTAAATAACCTAATAACATCATTATTTTATGTAATTCATCAATACCATATACATTTATGAAAGATATAAATAAACTGGATAGAATTATAATACATGTATGGATAAATATAGTTATTGTAATAAAATTTCTATTCTTTCAATTATATTTAAATTTAGACTGAGTCGAACTAATTATATTATAACCACTTAACTACATAAGATATATCGTATAAGAATTAAATAACAACTTCAATTTAATTAGCATAACTAATTACATTATTTTACTTAGCAAATTATTACAATTTATATAATAACCGTAGCTTAAAATATACTTATATATAAATATTTTTTAGTTTTTTAACTATAATTAATATTAAACTCAACTAAACTAACTAATATATTAGTAAATATAAACCTATTACTTAACACAATATTGCAATATATTTATCTTACGAATTCAAACAATACATAACATAATATAGTGATTGACTTTTCTAATAAGGAAACATATTAAATCCTCTAAAAATGTTGCCTTACATAAGACCAATATATATATAAATATATATTAATTTATAATTAATATATTAATTTAACAAAAAATATATATGTACTGAAATTAAATTATCAATAATGGAAATATATTTTGGGAAAAATACAACCATTTAATATTCGTGCAAAAAAATACAGTTTTATTTTAAAAGCAACACCTACTACATGCAAATAATATTAGTTTAAATATTTTTCTAATAAATAAAATTATGTCAATCATAATAATAGATAAAAATACCTTCAACTATTCACATAGAAGTAAAGTTTGACCTAATAATTACTTATTTATCTAATATAGATGAGAAAATTATATATATATATATATATATAGATGAGAAATAAATAATAATACACAATATGATTGATGTTTTAATTAAGGAAACATAATCAGTCGTAAAAAAATGTTGCATGATACACCAATTAAATGTTTATTGTATCAATTAAATTTTTTTACAAAATTAATGCATTATAAACTATAGGTTAATAACATTTTTAATTAAATTTATTTTTTAATAAATAGATTATAGGATGTTTTAATTTCAAATGCAATAAAAGAATCTAAAAAAAATTATATGTAGAATAAATTTACATAAACTTTCGTGAACTACATAAACTAATTATTTATTTTATTTATAAACAAAAAAAATGAATTAATGTAAGAAGTATATGAAGACACGTGAACTTGTATAAAACATAATTATCTATATAATAAAAATCTAAGAAAAAATAAATTTATTCCTTAATTAGACTATAATTTGCTATGACTTAATTTTAACATAAATTACCTTTATTAGACATATAAATGGATAATTTCCAAAACTCTTGGATTGACATATTAATTACAAATGTATCAAAGGAAGATTTTATTATAACAGAGAAAGAAAATTTGGAAAGATTACACAGATAATTTTGACTTTTGATTTTCCCTAAATTATCTAATTTTTATTTATTTATGTATTAAATTTAAGTTGGCTTAATAATATCAAGTGGGTCCACACATTATTTAGTGGGCTTAAATATTATGTATCCATAATTGCCACAGGGCTTAAATATTTAGTGGGCCCATACATTAAAAACATGTATTATAATATTAATTGGTAGACTTAATATTTTATTGTTGATAGTCATGATTAGACGGTGTAGTGTGGGTCTACATCTTTTACTTTTTCTGCTTACTGCAGTAGCACAATTCTTGTGTTTATAGATTTAATTTTAAGATTTATTTTTTGAATCACATAATAATAATAATAATCACGCTGATTGAACACAATTAATTATGCTTTAAATTTATGAAAGATACCTCATATTATGTCATAATTAATAATTCCATCGGTGGTTAATTTAAGAACGTCTTTAACCATGTTTAAATTAATAATGATATAATTATGATTTAATAATTATATCATTTTTCAAGGCCCATCTAAAACTGATTTTTCCAACACTTAACACAAGACACTGATTTTTTATTTTTAAACTTACCTGATTATTGAAAATAGTATATTTCAGATATGATTAATTATTAATTTTTTATATTACCATGTAATTATTTTATTTTATTATATTAGAACAATTTATAAATAGCATATTAATATTACTTAGTAAAATATGATAGTATTTTATAAAATATACATTTATAAAATATGAATATTTCCTACAAAAAGCATTTAAGGAAAGTTTGACCTATTAATTAAGTAAACAATCTAATTGTATGCAAAGAATTAGCTCATTGTTTAACTTAAATATAAATTTAATAATATAAATTTGTCCAATTAGATGATGTCATGTGTACTTCCAGATGTAGTAATAATTTTGAGCATTGTTTAACTTAAATATAAATTTAATAATATAAATTTGTCCAATTAGATGATGCCATGTGTACTTTCAGATTTAGTACTGATTTTGGGCAGAAAAATGCAATGATTTCTAATTATGTACTATTTATGCTATTATATATATATATATATAAAATAAAAAATAAAAATAAAAAACAAAACAAAACCTAAGTGCATTTACATTAGCCATTAGAAGAAAGGAGGATAAAACCATTCCACAATTAAGTGCAAAAACCGAAAACTTTATAACTGGAGGGTAGCACTTCTGATTTATGAAAATACTCAAGGACTAAACAATTTCAAGGAATTTGAGTCAACCGTTCTTTCAGCCTTTTCCAAAAGGTTTCGTGGTGAGGTGAAATATGATATTGAGATACAGTAAAAATGCTCTACCACGCAAAAATTGAAGCATCTGCATAATTACTAAATAAGAAAAGATACCAATCGCAAAAATTCTTGATTATTTTAAAATGATTGCATTATAGCAATTTCTTTTGCTCTAATTAGTTTGCTAGTTTGAGCAACACAAAATGACTAGATAAATGCTAGTGTATCTCACCAATGAATGCCTCCACAATACATGGTAGTAGACATTGATAGACTAAGAAAATACGTAGATGTAATCCATTCTCCCATACCTGGGATGTCTCAATTCTAAGAGGCATCTGCAGAGATGCGGTTTAATGCAACAGCCGTCTTGGAGCCCGATGGGCGGCCCAGATGTTCGCTGATATATTTTCCGGCAGACAAGAGCTTGTCCATGTCAACATTGGTTTTTACACCAAGACCGTGAAGCATGTACACAACATCCTCTGTAGCAACGTTTCCTGAAGCTCCCTTGGCATAGGGGCACCCTCCTAGGCCCGAAACTGACGAATCCACCGTGCTAATTCCCATCTATCAATGAAGGTTTTTAGAGAGAATGAATTAGAACACTTGAGAAACAAGACTCTTATTTAAAGACGGAAGAGTTATTTTTTTAACTCACTTGAAGGGATAGCAGAATGTTTGGTAGAGACTGCCCATATGTGTCGTGGAAATGAACTGCAAGTTTCTCTACAGGGACAACAGACATCACGGCTTCAAGCATAGGAAGTACAGTACCTATGCCAAGACAAAGTTCAGATGTCTTCAATTAAGCAAGAAATCAGGGAAATGCAAGTTAAAAAGAACATTGTAGAAACATGTAAAAGTAAGTTCCCTATAATAACACAGTGACAACACTATGTCAAATTGCATATCATAATAGCTTGTGAAGACAAAACATGGAAACACAAACTTTATTTGCATATATATCATGCAAAGAATGAGAAATATGCGTAAATTACTGCGTAAAACTAGCTGTACTAGCAGCAGTCTTGAATAAGCACACTGTGGTAGTCGCTTATAGCATCACAAGTCGCACAAAGGAAAGAATCAAGACTGTTCATTGAAAACATAAAGAAAGAAAGAAAGATAGAACAGAACAGAAGTTGTCTAGACAATTACCAGGTGTTGCAACTCCCGTTGTATCTCCAAGTGAGATCTCAAAACAGCCCATATCATGAAGTTCCTGTGCTACATATGCCACTTTGGATGGAGAGATAAATCCTTCAACTGGGCAGCCAACAACACAAGAGACATACCTGTTGAATATTTGCATAAATATTGTCAATTGAATTCAACCTATGATGATGAAAACACAGTCGTAACAGAAGGGGCACAGAATTGTGATATACTCAAATACAAGTCCTAATCTTCAAGTAATAGTTTCACCAAACGGACCAGTGGCTAGTTTAAGATTTTTTTTTTTAAATACAGTTGGAACTAAACAGTTCATAAATCACCCCCAAGTGCCTAACTAGATGAGTATGTCAAAGCTTACAGCCTGACCTATTTGGCACAGAGAAGCTGTTTCCTATATTTGCTTCCAAGAAACATAGGAGGTTACAAGAGGTTATTTGAGTGTAATTTACCTCAGAGGTGAAACCGAAACAGACCCAATGGACAGAGATACCACAAAAATATAAATGAATGTGCCAGAATTAGCATCAACTAAATTTTTGGCTTTAAGGATAAAACAATGGCCAAGTAGAACAACTTCAGTTAATTTTTTGCATTGAGGATCAACCTTGGCCAAGTAGAACAACTTCAGTTAAATTTTTGCATTAAGGATCAACCTTGGCCATATAGAACAACTTCAGTTAACAAAACCATCATTAGACAACTCAAAAACAATAGTTGTGGCCGTGCCATTATTTTCTGAAATTGTAACTTCATTTAATTTCTGTTGGCATTCATCATGTCAAGTTCATGCAGCAAATGTGATTTGACATGTTATGCCATCAGAAGAACTGGTGTGTTTTTGCTGTCTGTAAGTTTTACTAGTAATTGTTGCATGACCATGAAGAATTAGTTTCTGGGGGAAGAGGTGGAGGGATAAAGGAGGAGACAACAAATCATACCCACGCACAGGAATTGAAAGCTTTTTGGCAGCAGAAGTTACAGTACGATAGCGAACAAGGCTCTCTTCAATACTGCAGTTAATATTTGATTTTGAGAATGACTCAGAAACTGATGCAAACACAGCTACCTCTTTTGCACCAGCTGCAATAGCGGCTTCAAACCCCTGGAGTTAATTCTACATCAGAATATCTCTTTCAACGATAAAGAAATTACTGGACCAAATTTTACAAATAATTAGTACCCACCTTAAGATTGGGAGTCAGCACTGGCAATCTAACACCTTCCAAATTCTTAACTGCATCCATCACATCCTTTGCATCTGCCAGCTATTTAAGGAAATAAAAGGAATTAAACTGATGAAAGAGAAAGACTAAATCAATTTAATTTAGGTTAGCTTGTAGATGCTAACATGACCATACACTATTTGTGAACAAAACACCCGAAAATCTGAGACCATGAGAAGAAATGGGTGAGATTGACTATAAAATAAATTAATACCTGAGGTACCCACTTGGGTGAAACAAAACTTGTGGCTTCAACAACAGGCAATCCAGAAGAAACTAATTTGTGGATCAATTTGATCTTCACAGATGTTGGGACGATTGTCTTCTCATTTTGTAGCCCATCCCTAGGTCCAACTTCGACTATCTTCACATATCTTGGTATGCCTTTGAAGAGCTACAGTACGCAAAAGAGTTGTCACTCAAAAGCTATTCTAGGTAATCCAAAGCAAACATGGTGATCCATGATGATGGAATACATATCAGAAAGGACTTCATATGATCAAGAAGCTTTTTATCAAAGTGAAGCAACATCTAGAAAATCCTTCTTGTAATTAAGGTGGCAAAATTTTGAAAATCCTATTTGTACGTTTTTTAAAGTTGTAAAATCCAGCAGTCAAAAAGATGATTATTTGAGGACTGGCAAAGCTTCTAGCTGAATTCAATGGATTACCATGTATTTTGATTCTCCTGTGCCATTCTCATTGCGGAAGGATAGACACCGACAATTTGATAAGTAGTGCAAATCACTCATGGTTCCACAGGCCACTGAACCTCTACCAAGACTTGAAGTCCTTGGCAAGGAGTTTCTCATTTTTCTTCTCCAAGTAACAGGCTCTTGTGTATACTCTTCAAAATCTTCACTGAAAATAAAAGCACGTAACAGGAAAAGTAAAAAACCCTGAAATTTTAAAAGCAGATATCACAAAATCTGGTTGCTCTTTTTTTTTTTTTTTTTTGGGATTGCAATCACCTATGTAGTACAACTGGATATTTAGGAATTACTTTACAGATGAGTGATAGCTTGAGATCATAATTTGATCAACATAGCTTTTGGAGAATTCGTAATGCAAAAATTGCAGTTGGTCTTTCAAGTTTGATACAAGTAATATCAACCTTGATAGGAATACAATTTTTAATTAGCAGATTGATGATTCCATAAAGCATCAATTCTGATATACTGTCAACATGGAAAGATCACTGGTAAAAGCTACCATTTTAAAGTAATCAAATTGATTAAATAACAGAACCTGGTATTCTTAAAAATCAACGAGGAAAAGTGATACATAAACAAGGAAATGGCAACACCCAAAGACATATGTGAAAGAAGAAAATGAATAGTACCTATTCCTTCAAAAAATCTAGTAAAACAATGAAAGTATACTTACTTGCAGCTATTAGATGAGCTGCAACTTCTCCCTTCAATCCAGCGGTTTCCCATTCCCATGTCTTCTATGATAGGTCGGCATGCACTTGATGAGAACCTATAATGATCAATATTGCTCAAACTCGGCAGCTTGTCAAGACCAAGGGGCTCCTCCAAACTCGACATTGTGTAGGTGAATACAACAAAAGCTGAGAGAATCACAATAGAAAATAGTCTGCTGTGATTATTTGTTTAAGACTTTCAATAGTGGTGCATGAAGAATCCATAAACAAAATATTATACCCCCAAATCAAACACTCAGATTCCAAGAGTACTGACCTATCAATACCAAGCTTCTAAGTTTTTCATAACTTATGAATTGTTTTTCCTCAACACTCACCAAGTGCGTAAACAATCACGCAAGTAAAATTGTAAATGCATTATTGAAGATCATGAGACAAGAGACCTATAAGCAGCAGCTATATTTAATATTTCAGTAGACTGAAAATGTTAAAAGAGAAAACTAAAATAAAGAGAAGAGTCTCAAAGGGAACTTCTTATGGATGCAAAGAGAATGTTATGGATATAAAGAATTGCTTATATAATATTTAAAACAGACAACAAAATTCCCCATCTATGTCTGCTTCTTTTCATCCACATTATTCTATGTTATCTTATTCCATTCTGGGCATTAAACAGGGTTGAAAGCGATAACTTGGTAGAGCTCCAGGATTCACATGCACTCAACAAGATAACTTGTATTCATCAAGGGAGAAATATGCACATATAATCAAACAATAAAAATATGTCACCCACATATACTACTCAAAACAAAGCAACAAGACTCCAATACAATTCTAAAGGTAATCCAGAAATGCAATGACATAATGTGTAAAGGCATAAACACAATATCTTTAATCCTAATACGCCAACGAGAAAATTTCACAATGGAGAGTGAAGTGATCAGAACTTCCAGGTGAGTCAAAATGGGGTCGCCCTTGAAAACATTAAACTCAGGAATACTTTAATCAATATTAGAGAACTCCCCTCTTGAAATCTAAAGTACAATCACCAACAACCAAATTAATTAAGGATTGAAATGATTCTCATCTCTAACAGCTTAAGTTACACGAAGTAGTCGTTGCCTCCAACAAAACGAACCTCAATTTCCCTTCCCATCAGAATGAAAACATGGATATCATCAATTGTCCCAAGGAAAAAAAAATGGGAAGGCAAACAATTATCAAGCAACCAACTAGAGAGTCAAGTATTGCACTCATAAACTTTGTCCAAAAATGCGGAGTTTAACTGAAATCTGAAAGAACATCTCAGCCTTCTCAGCAAAGTTGTTGATGACTACCAAGCAAACATAAAAAGTAAATTCAGAAAAACAAATCCATACCCAAAATAAACAAAAGAAAATTCCGGTTTTCCAGAACAGGAAAGAAAGATTACTGGAAAACCTTGAAATCCCCCTTTCCTTTCCTAAACAAGTTGTTGAAGTTCTCCAAGTATTTCGCAATCGCCAATTGGGGGTTGGGAGATTGAGGCGTAGTAATGAAACACGCAAAGAAAGAAGACAAGCAGTGGTTGGTATGAGGACAGATCAATGCACCGCCGAAACGTGACGGAGAATCCTGTATATAATACTATACAAAATTCCAACAGTACCAACTGCACTTGTCTGTATTTTGTGTGCGACTTTAATGTTGTAGGGTTGATTTAGGGTTTTCCAAGTCTGGTAAAATTTCTAGCATCATTCGGACATTAATTCACAAGCCGACTCCTTTCTCTGTGTGTGTGTGTGTGAGAGAGAGAGGGAGGCATGGTGGGAAAATGGTGGTAGGTAGTTTTCAGTTGTAAGTTGGTCAATATCCCACAACTTTATAAATTCTTACTTATGATTGTATACTACTATTATACTTTTACTTTTTCTTTTTAAATAAACTCATATGGTAAAAACATATGAATCTTAATCCATCCAATCTGAATTCCAAACAAAAATGTACGGATTCAACTCCTCCTCTAGACACGTCATTTTATTTTATTTTTATTTTTTTGCGCATACATATTTTAGATCTAATATTTTCCAACAAAAAAGTAATAATTTTTAGAGTTTTCAAAAAAGTATTAACTTTTTATCGATAAAATTTGTCATTGAAAAATCATTACTTTTCATTAAGAAAATATATTAGTTTTAACTTTTTTTAATAAATAAAATAAAAATAATGATTTTATTGTGAAAATTAATATTTTTCTCTTAAAAAAAAACTAATATTTGTTGGATAATTTTAAGAAAGTTACTTCTTATGAAAAGGTATTATGTTCAGCCTCATCAGGATAAATTCATTGAGGGCAAAGCCTTAACCTATATTCACGAGCTTTTTTATATATTTTGGATTGAGTCAGCCAAATTATACATATTTAAATCGGTATCTTTAATACAAAAAAATCGATCATTTTATCTTAAATTTTTAGTTGTCTTTTATCTTTTTCAGAAGAAACCTACCCTTAGCTTCAATTATTGTGCGTTGTGAGTTTTATTAGTATTATTTTTACTGGGAGTGGCTTCATAATTATAAATCAAGCTCAAAAGGATTATTGGGCAACCAGAAATAAATAGCAGAAAAGTCCTCTCACCTGTAATATGTTGTTATATTGGTTTCTAAAAGAAATATAAAAATATAAACATAAAGATTTATATGCATTGATAGTACTTTACAATAAATTTATAATATTATTTATTTAATTAAAAAATATTATTTATTTACTTAAAATATATTAATTTATTTTAATAATATATTTTAAATAAATAATTAATATTTTTTATTTAAATAAATAATATTATAAATTAAGTACCATGTAAACTCAATATATAAGAGACTTGCTCAAAGTTAAAACTGAGCGTCCCGATTCTATAATTTAAATTTTAGGCAAAAACTGAGAGCCACACAAAATATACACCTAATTGTCTCTTTCTTCCAACATTTGATGTGCGACTTCAATTAGCATTAAAAGAGAGATAATTAATCCCATAAAAATATTGAAAATTAGAATTACATTAAAAAGTGAACATCTTATTTTGTTAACTAAAATGAATATTTGCTTTTACAAATAAATTAAATAAATATTCAAAATTATATAAGCAAGAATTTTCTTAAAATATTGTAAATTCATCAAATTAAAAAAACAGAAAAAAAAAACCATACTTTTATCAAATATAGCTTTTATTTTAAAGGGTGTGGTTTTTTGTAAACCAAATCCTCTAAATACACACAAAAAAAAAAAAAGTTATACACTATTAAAATAATTAAAATATTTTTATATTCAATATGTTCAATCTGCATGAAACTTATTTAGAACATTCAACTAAACAAGTAAAGTAGCGTCCAACAAATATTGTCGAACACTACTTCAGCTATTCCACAGGATGTTTTGAACGAATTTTAGGCCAACATGTTCATCCTTATTCGATAGATCAGGTTCGAATACATGCGAGCAGGTGTGCGACGGGTTCGAAACAAAACTTAAAAACGAAAAAAATACGAATGTTCTAAACCAAATATTTTCTTAATATATATTTTCATCTAAAACACTTATAAAATAAATAACAATTCAAGAATTTAAGAATCCTAAAAAATTAATTTGGACGATAAATTTGTTCTTTTCTTTTGTGTTCTCTTTTTCTTGTTCTTATTTTTAATTAAAATAATATAATTATTAGAAATAAATATTTAATAAAAACCAAAAATTAATTATAAATAAAATATATTTAAATAATTTGAGATGCAAATCGCGGCAACCTATTTAAAAATACATAAAATAGTAATAATGTACCCTGGTCGGAAGTATTACATAATCCGAGACCTTGGAATAAAGAAAACTTGAAGAAAAGTGGTCCCAAATGAGTCTCATCATTTCAAGAGATACAAACAAAGGGAAAATAAAATCTAAAATATTGAAAATAAATATTAGTACCAAACAAAAACGTGTAAAAGGGAGCCTCTAGACTCCCTGGGGCTGGCGGGTGGACTACACGACACAGGACAAAAGAAAATCAAATAAAATTGATGACTTATGTCCACAAAAATTAAAATATCTTAAATAAGGCTAAAATTGTGTATAGCATAGGCCCAGCTTAGATTAGAATGTAAGTAAAATTGAAAGATGGGTGCATACCCTCCACCGGTCAACTACATGGTAGGGTTTGGTGAAACTATCACCTCAACCAACATTATTGCTGAGGTGTCTCTATACCACCCCTATATATTTTTTACATTTTATATTTAGTCCCAAATTTGTTTTTTTTAAGGCCAAAATTTCAAATGTGCTTAAATACAATATTTTTCTATTATATAAAAAAAATAATCAAATGTAAGCCCTTTAAACATCATCAAAACACATATCTATATCTAACATCAACTTTCCTTTAAATCGGGCAAATACAAGATCTCATTTATTGGAATATCTAGGTTATAGATTATATAAAATAGGCAGCGGAAGTAGATAATTAAAATTATTTCTACGATCTATGTCTATACTTGCACAATCCCATATGATTAAAATGGAGTTCAGCAATTTTACGAAGCAATTTACGTATGTTTGATTAAGAACGTTCGTAATTTTCTCTCCAAATTTATCCACGCATAGTCTTAATGTACATAGAACGAGATGTGTAATTTAAAATTAAAATATAATTAAGAATCTCAACATATAAAAAGAAAGATATGTGTAATTTAAAATTAAAATATAATTAAGAATCTCAAACATACGAAAAGAAAGATGAGAGAGAGAACACAACAAAGAGAATGGCCTAACCCCTCTTTATGAGCTTAGGAATCTCATTCCTAGTAGGCTTAGGGCTTAGGAGTCTACTCCTGCTCTATCTACAAGATCCTATCTTCTTGGGCTAATTATTTCTTAAACTCAAACACAACTTTTCAATTAATTTATTTAATTCTAATATTTTTTGCTTAATTAATTATTTATTCAATAAATAAAATTAAGGGTAAAATTTATTTCTCCTTCAAACTAATTGTCATTTTTTGAGTTTACCATATGAACTATATTTTTATGATTATCTTATGAACTATTCTAAATTTTCTCAATTACCATCTCAGTAGTACAACTAATACATATTTCATCTTAATTGCATCATATGATTGACATGTCATTTTATAAAAGATAAAAACGATCTTTTATAAAAAAATTTAAATTTTCACAAGTTTGAAATATATTTCTCGATCCATTGCTTTAATCGACGCTTTTAGATTATTTTTCCTCACAACACAGTTACTTCACTAAAAAATAAACTTGCTTTTTATATAGGTCATTGAATTGAAAAACTTATCGGACAAGTTACCTACAAATTTTAATCAATTGACGAATCCGACATAATTGTGTAGTCCTTGAATAACTAGCCCATAATTATGATTTTTTCTTGAAATATATTTCTAACTATAATTTTTTTATTGTTTGAATGTTGTGATGGTCAATAAATAGCGATATCTGTTTGCTAAAATAATTTGAGTAAGTTTTTATATATTAAAAATCTTATAATTTGGTGAAATATTTTATTTTCAAACCTGAAAAATATATTTTATTTTTAATACAAAAAGGATGATTAATTATAGTAAATAATATTGTAAGTACCTATTTGTCCATCTAATTATGGGGTGAAAGATGATTTAATTTTATAAGACTCACTTGTTAAACATTTAATTGAATTAGCAATGAGTCTTTGTTGACGATTGTTTTAGACAGTAATTGACAAAACTTAGAATAGTTTATATGATAATCACAAAAAAAAAAAAAAAAAATTAGTTCATATGATAAACTCAAAAAATGATAAGAATTTGGATGGGAGATAAAAATTTACCCTAAAATTAACTCAATAATAATTCTTTCCATAATTAATTAACTATTTTGAGCTTAAATTTGTACAACAAATATCATTTAGTCCTATAATTAACTTATTCATAATTAATTAATTAATTATTTATCTCCGTTCCAACGCATCAGAATTTGGTTATGCGTGCGACGCCTTAGGTTCATCACTTTATCTAATTCAAGAGCAAGCAATCCAATGACAAAATTAACTAATCCAATTAATTAATCACCTTTGGATATTCCAATTCTTAGGTACTCAAGATATCCTTTCATTCATGACCAACAAACACTACTAGGTAGACTCATAAGTAAAAAATGAATCAACGTGCGAACCTTTCATTCGTATTTACCGTATAGATACAGTCATTTTACTCGGTTCTTCGATTAATGTCTAGGGCTTGGTCATTTTTTTATGGACACATGATTGACATTAATAACTATAATGATCCTCACATACTATGTCGATCTGTTGGCCCATAACGAGATCACATCTCTTATGTATTGGCCGGGTGCCTTGTGCAAGGTTTTCATTGGATATGACGAACGTAAAAAATATAGAGAAACAATCCTAACAGATTACTTTGTGAGTCAGCAAATTATGTCTTGTTAATACACTCATCTTAAATATAGTTTCACCATAA
This sequence comes from Caryopteris x clandonensis, assembly GCA_028749325.2. Lineage (NCBI taxonomy): Eukaryota > Viridiplantae > Streptophyta > Magnoliopsida > Lamiales > Lamiaceae > Caryopteris > Caryopteris x clandonensis. The sequence continues at coordinate 3,455,528 of JAPYKT020000010.1, read as the reverse complement.
CCAACGAGCCCCCATTTGACCTCTTAAGAAAGGTTTAAGGAATACATCAAATATACAATTGCCTCATGCAAGACCTCATGCATTTGTACAATCTATTCAATTTTTCATTATCACTATGGCTACCAAATGGTTTGAGTTCTAATGCGGGATCATTTCAATGTGATCGTTTCGGACGACCATTACATCTACTAGCTTACGTGGTGACTCAGTACCAATATCCATGGAACGGGATATTCACTCAATGAGTAACGTACCCTCAGTGTAAGCCTATCCAAATCATACGATATCCTACGATCGCAACCACCGAGACTTATTCCATGACCACCAACATGTGTGTGATCAAGTCTTTTAGTTACCGAGATCATGAAATTTCAATATCATATGAAATGTAGGTGCGCGTCAAGAAGCCTCAGTAATAGAGTGATAGATGCTCGGGGTTCCAAAATCTTACCGTCAATTCATAAAAAATGTACATAAAATATGTTTTTTAGGCCAACATAATAGTTGGTTAATCGGCCAACCCCCTTCTATAAAATATTCCGAGATGAAAGCCCGGACAACCTGAAAGTTGGAAAGAAATGGCTCTGCCCATGCCACACCATATGTGGTGAAAGCAGACATAAGCTAAGCGCAGAAATCTAGCCCCAGAGGCTCAAAATCTATCCTGGATAGCATGTCCAAAAGAAGTCTCAGATGACGAATAAAACAATCATGCTCCACTGGTACAAGATGTCGTGTTACATTTCATTCTATCATAATCATCCCCTAAATCAACATATTTTTGAGACAAACATTTGTATTTTGGTACATGTAGCGATTGGTATATCAAAAATTTTAAATTTTTAGATTGTTTTCATATAAAAAATCTCTGCAAATTAATTTTTTAATATTTTCGGTATTTTTCTCAACCCTTACTCATATTACATATATTGAAATGAAGATATTAAATTTGACGAACATAATTTTTTTTAAGAATAAGTTTCTTGTGCATCGGGTGCACCATATACTGATCTACGATATTACTTGTTTAACTAAAAAATATTATTTGTTTACTTGAAAAATATTACTTACTTAAAAAATAATAATATTTTTTAGTTAAAAAAGTAATACTTTAAATCATCTTGCATGGTGTACCTGATTTATATAAGTCTTTGTGTTTTATTAATTGATTATTTGAGTTATATCTGAGTATTTATTGTGTATTAATTTGAAATGTAAATATATATTAAGTAACAATTTCTTTTAAAAAATTATTACTAACATTAATCAACTTTATCAAAAAGATAAGACACTTACTTTGGAATAGAGAGAATATATTATTTTTATACGAAAATATTTTTTTACATGCTTTTACCGATAAGATAGAACACTACAAATATTTTTCAAATTTTATTTATAAATATTGCTTTACTTAAAATTATACTATATATATATTATATATTGTGTATTGCATGATATAATATCATCGTTATAATTCTATGAATCTAATCATATTGAGTTTTGAAGTGGTCTCATTACATATTTTTTATCATAATAGAGATTTATTTTCACTTATTTATTTATTTATCCATATCTATATTAAATATCAACTGGATTAGTTATATTTACAGACTATAATATTATATAATAAAATCTTCCTTATCAACTAATTTTCTACTTGAGTTAAATATACACATATATTAAAAATTTAGTTAAATAAGATTATTTAGTAATTTAATTTAATTTAATTTAATTTTCAAATTTTATTTTTTTATAAACAATCTATATCTATAGTACTAGGAGTAGTAACATAATTAATTATATAAGTTTTCTCAATTACTTATTTAAATAAAAAATAAAAATTATCAAAATATTTAAATAAGAAAAAACTAAATTTTAAAGAAGATTATTTATTTTATTTTATTTTTTATATTTTTTATGAGTTGTATATTATTTAAATATTTTGCTAGCTTGACTATTTGTAATTAATTGAAATAATTGTAGCTGTTCACATGGATCAAGAAAATTACACACCGATCACAAGTGCATATGAGTTTTAAATAAAAATTAATTGATTTTAAAATTACATATTTTAATTATATTTAACACTTTGTTTTAATTTTATTCTATAAAATATATTTATATTTATATATTGAATCTTTGCATTGCTTAGAAGAAATACTAGTTAGTAAAGAAAATAAAAGAAAGGATGAATTTAAAAGGAGGTGGCCTAATAGTGCATGCTGATTAAAGGGGAATTGCATTAATGAATGGATATGGGTTTTAATGAAGGGGAGAAAAAAAATCAATATTTTGAAACATTTTCTCTATATATGTACAAAGTAATTTTATTAGTCTCCTTTGTGGGTTGCATAAAGGAGTTTTTAAATTGGGTGGATGTAACATCAATCCTATTATTTTTTCACTTTTATTTTTATTTTTCGGACTTATCTGGAGTGAGGGCAAGATAGTAATACTAGAATCGGCACGAACAGAATAATTTTAGTTAAAATTGTAAAATCCACCCCATTAAAAATAAATATTAATTCTTTAACAACTTTAAAACAAACAAAAAAAACTCTTTCTTTATATAGTTTGGTTCATTTCAAATCGACTTCCATTCCGATCAATATCATCTTTAAGCTTGGGAGATCCACTTCCATTCTTTGTGGAAGTATGCTACGGATTGGATCATAGACAATTCTTGAATGAAGTTAAAGATGAATCGAAAAAGAAATCTTTATTAGTGATACCTCCTATTTTTTATGAGGAGAATGAATCTTTTTCTTGTAGAACAAAAAAATTGTATTCGAATTTTCGGTGAAAATGATGTGAAAGATTCAAAACAAAGAATAGAAAAGAACCAACCTAGACTAGTGAGATTTTTTATGTTTTTAAGATTTAAAATTGGAGCCGTTGCGAATTCGACTCATTTGATGAATTTAAAATAATAAAATAAAGCCACGCCGAATCCATTTAATACTTTAAAACTCTCCAAAAAATAATGTAGAATGAATTTATAAGGACATCTTGAAAGTGGGCTGCGTAAGCCCGTCACATCCTCTACGTCTCATTCTTTAATTGTCGTTCCCACGTTTCTAATTATTTTTTCTGGTCCCTATATTTTACAAATTATATATTGTACTCCTTTTTTTGTTTTAATTTAAAAGTTCCGTTTAAAAAGTGTTTATTATTTCAAAATATAAATTATATATCAATTTTTAATTTCTTATTTTATTAGTAAAAAGTTAAAAACAAAATAATGTTATGTGCAGCCACATTAAAAAAGAAATTATAATTGATAATTTTATTATTTTTAAAAGCTTATAGCATCGTTTAATTTATAAAAAATTAAGAGTTGTACATTTGTGAAATGAAGAATTGTACATGATGAATTGTGAATACATCATCTAAAAAGGAACACTTATCCTGAGAGGGCTTCTTCTGGAGGAGAAAATTGCTCGAATTTGTAGTACGTGATGAAAGGGTGGTTTTGTCATTTCATACGTTTTGATTTATGATTTTTTTGTTTTTCTGAAATTTGATAAAATTGGTCTTTTTTCTTTCCACATCCAACTTCTATTTTCATCAAAAGTAAAGCACAACTTTCTCTAACATACTAATAGGAGAGACTTTGTTCATACAAAAGATTTACAAGATGATTACAACAATACAGCAAGATTTCAAAACACAAAATTATCCAGTTTTCGTTGCGCCATACCATACGGTGTAGTTCATCGGGAACAAATCGCTATACTTATCCCTGATCCCTTAGACCCGGTACTCAGTGTATTACATTGGATGTAGAATGTAACCTACCATGTTGTACTATGCTGTATAAAGGTCATTATTCTTTGTCATTGACGCATTTTGGCTCTAGCAAAAAGCACACCTGCCAACAATCCTAGAGAGAGAGAGAGAGAGAGAGAGAGAGAGTCAGCTCTGGTTAAGTGAATGCGAGTGTCCTAATCCAGTATACTGTAAGGTTGCAAGAATTTGAGAATGGATTTTAATTTCCTTTGCTAGCTTGAAATCCATTCTCAAATATATCAATCCAAACGCTGCCCAAAAGTCTAGCACGGAATTGACCGAGAGGAACTTACCAAAGAAAATGGTAGCAGAGTTCTCCAAAGTTGTAGGGACATTGAAAAGGAGGATACCAGCTACTGAAAGAGGTATTTTGTTTAGCGAACCCACTAGGCTGTGCACCATCATGCAAAAACAATTAGCACTAAAGCTGATACCGACATTTTTGTTGCAATAGTTTGCATAAAGGTACAATTTTATCGTAAATGGATTTTTAATAACCAAATTTAATCTAATTTGTCATTATATAATGAAACAATTTGAACATTACGCTATACAACTGTCATAAATGTATAGGTTTGCCCTAAACCAAATGCATAAAAAGAAAACGCCAAACATATAAAAAGAAAACGCCATGGGCAAAAGGACTTACAGCCTCTAACAATGCTACAGCCCCAAAACTGTTTTGATGGTATTTCGAATGCTGTAATTCTTTTACATAAAAAGACGAAGAAATAGAGAGCTAGAAAGTTTACTGACCTGTAGGTGGTAGCCCCGGTTTGATGGAGAAACCACATCGACGTAAAACTGATCGCCAATCCCAACAATCCACTAAATGTCATCACCAGCCAGAAGGTGGGCAGTCTTAAAAGCGGTCTGCAATTGGAAACAAAAGGAAAAAATTAAGTAATCAAGTTTGGGCTCAAAAATTTAAGTGGACCTAGTTTGAATCAAGCTCGAGCTCAAGTTTCTCGGTCAAGACGAGCAGGCACTGTATCAACTCAACTTGGTCCGATTGCCTCCCTACTCCAGAACATTTGCTCAACTCATAAAACATGTATTACTAGCTAGGGACAAAAAGTGTCAACGTGTATTCAGATTATAAACAATCACTCACGTCTGTGAAAGATAATCGACCTCATTGAATACAAAAATTAGTAGAACTCCCAGGGGCAATGAAAGGGTATTGTTTAGCTTGACCATTGTGAACTCATTCAAGTCTCCAGATTTAGTTACTTGCTTTGCAGTATCCATCACCCTACGCAAGGTCAACTGCACAACAAGAATATACATAATCAATAATTATATCTCTAGGCCATAGCTCAGAAGCATTATCTATAATTGGACAGATTACTTACAGAGTACGAAGCTGTCAAGAAACAATTGATAAACTGCCATGTGTATCCAATGGCATTGAACGAGAGATCTGTAATTCCTCCTGATATTGCTGAAATTATCTGCATAGCATAATTCACTGTTTCAAAGATGTTCCAATCCATTACAAGCTTCAAACTATGTATATGGTATCGGTTAGGGATTGTTCATTGTTTTGATAAAAACAAAATACTAATGAGTACTTCCTGACCTATGAACTCAATGTCAAACAACACTAAAATTCCACACTAGTTGGTGCTAATAACTGGATTCAAACACTTTGAAATGTAGCCAGATACTGAATATTGATCATGGAAGATAATGGAAAATAAGGGCTTTTGCAAATCAATTGCCATCAACTAAAAAAATGAATAAGCACAAACTAACCATATTATTTGCAATCACGGCCCTAGCAAAACTGCTGTTTACATGAAAAGGGGAGTAATCTGAAAATAATCAATGTAATATTCCAAATTAACTGAGGTGTCACCGATTAATATCTTTTCCAACATGACATACCATTAGAAAAAGAGCTGCCCAAACTCTGTTGTCGTGGTGCTTGTTGAACAGATACATTTCACCAACAGCAGTTATCACATTGGTTACATTCTTCAGAACTGTGACCATGGCAACATTTATGTATCTTAGACTGCATAGACCATGGAATATATGTTAGACAACATTTTGAGGAGCAGTTTATAGGAATTTTTTTGTAAAGGACTCAATATTGATCCATAGGACATTTCTTGGTGGCACTCTCGCAGCAATTCTAGTTTTATTTTTTATTTTAAGAAAAAAAAATATATATATATATATATGTGTGTGTGTATATGTATATATATGAGGGGGAATCTTGATACAAAAAAAGTGAATCTACAGGCAAGAGTAGTTATTGATGGAAAAAACCATCAACATGCTAAAAAATACAATAAGAAACTAAACAAATTTTATTTTGTAACAGATTAATCAAATTACAGGAGCAATAAAACTTCTAGAAATACCTTTTTTTTTTTTTTTTTTTTTTTCCCCCGCATTGAGTATTTTACAGGTGAGGAAGAGACGGAGACTAGGTAACATAGTACTAAGTTCAGATGCACAAAAAAAACTAGCTCAAGGAGCTCATCTGAGTACAATTAGGATGGGACATAGTATGGCATTTCAATGATAATGTTAAAATGTCTCACATAGTGAAGAAGAAGAAAATAAAATGATCATAACTTGAAATAATTGCACTATGAGAATGTAAAATCAACAAAAAAGAGGCACCAATATCGAAGGGGAGTATTAGCTCATAGTCACAACTTTATCACTTGAATATCACAAAAAGCAGCAACTTGAGCCAAAAAGATTGCATAAAACCAAACAAAATAAAAAACATAGTACCTAAACATACTTGTGATTAGCATCCCAACAAAAATAATGTTGACAGGTAACCAGACCTTGATTAATCTCCACGTGAGAGGTTCGGTAGTAATTATGCCAAGGAAACTCAAGATAGAAACAATAATTACTGAGACAAAATTCTGCAAGCATAAATATTATCTTGTTAGTCCAAGAATGTAAAATATTACTTCAACAAGATGAACTGCAGTAAAGTCAGTGTAAGACGGGTAAGGCTAAAGTGTTTTTAAGTTAATAAAGGTAACCTGATAGAGCATCAAAGATATCCCAGCATTAAAGTCATAGCTGGAGAGGACATACTTGTTAATCAATATCATGCTGCAGGAAGAAACACAATATGCAACACCAGATAATAAGGCCTGATTGTGTACTGTAAGTACTCTTTGACTTTGCACCGGTTTTTCTCTGATCTTATCAATTCTTTGGCTCTCCACATCAATTCCATCATTATTACTAGAAACCTTCATCCCAAAGATCTGAAATTAAGTGGCACAAGAATCAGAAAGCGCCAACATGATAAGCAATGACATTCACCATAGCACTTTTGCAAACAATTGATCACTTCATTTGGAATTAAAAAAATATATTGTATTACTGCAGTGGGGTCGGATTTCCAAAATAGATTACATAAACACGATCTTAAGGAAGCAATTGCAAGAACAGAAAGGTCTGAAGTTTTCCAGTTATTTAATCATCATGATAAAAACTTAATGTTTACATTCACGTTGTAAAGCTCTGGAGGTATGAACAAAGACATTGATTCCATTTAATTAACTGACATCAAAGTTTTTACTTATCCTTGTTTTTAAATTTCCAAAAACGGTAGTGTTCTGTTCCACTTGTTGGATGGTCTTGATAAGAACTCAAAACGCAATATAACACTCCTTTGACAGCACAGTAACCTCTGTCCCTTTGATTTTGCTCATAAAGATCCTTTTGGCATATGGAAGAGCAATTTAGAGCCTAACCAGACATTTTTTTCCTCAACATCTTATAATTTTTTAAATTGATTGAAAGGATTAGTAGCTTAAAATGGTCCAGTCGTATTTGGGAAATCTGACATAGACTCATAATCCAAGAACTCATGTGGACATCAGATTTTATGGTGAGCAAGTGTCTTAAGCTCAAATTGGTATGCTGACCAAGATACAGGATTAACAGCAGAATCCTAGTCTACCAATTCAACCAGCTTCAAGATTTTCAGCTCACCAAGAATTTGTATTCCCTCACATTAAGATTTTATGCAACGAAAGATAGACTTAGCGTAGTAGGATGCTAAAAATTAGTGTTCTGATTTCAGATAGTAGAGACCTGTATAGAATAGATTGCATCTGTCCTCGTGTAAGAGTAAGGAAGACTAACTAAAAGTTGTTTGCATCAAAAGCCAGCACCAAATAAAAAAAGATTTAATATTTTCTTTATAGATGGTGGTTGGGAAGAATCTGAGTGCTTTTAGAGTAATTGAAAAAAAAAATCTGGAGTCTTAGTTAGAAAAGAGGTTTGCATAGCTTTGCCACAAGATTAAAACCTTGGACACTTTTTTGAGTATTAAGCAGGTCTAGAGAAGTTAGGAGCACGTAATAATCACAGCAACAAAAGCAATATTTTCAGCATGTGACAGATGTATCAAGCAATAATAAAAGATTAAATCTAAAGTTTATTCAAGATCTATTATAACTTAACTTCAGGCCTTCACAAATCTAGCAGAAGACATCTTTCAAAGAGAATAGCCATTACAAATATAGAGCTTCATGCATAGTCACTGTTTGAATTTTAACTGACAGTAATGAATGCTCAAATAAAATCCATTACAGAAAGAGCAAATTGTGCAACAAACTACGTATTAGATGTCCCAAAAATAAAGACTTTGTAATGACAAGGCAGCAGAAAAGAATACCTGCTGGCTATTTCTCTTGTAACTGAATTCCTGGACTAGGGACCAGACTAAGCAGCACAAGCTGATGGTTATTAGACTTCAATCACCACTTGGAGAGCATTTTAGATTTCTCTCCAGAAACCGATTGGGCTAGAGAAGCACCTTTTGATTATGTCCTAGAAAGGAAATTTATTGGGTATCATTAGCTCAGATTTAATTTATAACATCAGTGGGCTCATTGGAGGCAGAACATGGAAACACTATAACAACTGATTAGGAAACAATTAAGACTGAGTTGAATGATTCCATATAACGTGACCGAGAAAAACCTATGTTAGAGTAAAATCTTGTGTCAGAACATTTCAAGTCCAACCTGTCAATTTACAATATCAGTTCCAAATAAAATGTTGTATGGATTTCATACAGGTTTTTGGGGAAATATGTTTTCCGAGGAAAGATTAGGCATATAAAGAATGTCAGCAATAAATACTTTTGGGGAATAATATTCACCTCCTCTTTAACCATGAAACCTCAGAGAGAATTACCCTAAAGACTCAGGCAACAAGTAGGATCTCCTACTGCTATTCGTCAAAAGAAAGGAGGCCTTCAAGAATTACATTTTCATGTCATTCTGCAATAATCATACCACTTAATTTCACCATGCCATTCGGAAAAAAGGAAATTAAAAAAAAAAAAAAAAATCCATCAAGTGAATATTTATATGTATTACAACAAATTGATGCTTCAACTCATGAACCAATGATACACAGACCCCCTCTATTCATACAACTCCATTCACAAGTAAATTGAGAAAAAGAACATAAAGAAGCTAAGAGTTGGGAAAATACAAGTAATTTAATTCAGACTATCTAAACGAGCGATTCTTCATTCACAATGAAACATAGGCCACATAAGTTTCATTAGGTCTACATCAGTTAATGGAAATGGATCCTCTACATTTCCTTCCGCCAATTTTTTGTAAAGTTTGGAGAGAGAAAAACACATATGACAGAAAATTCAGAGGATTAGGAAAACAATCAAATATGGTAGAAAAGCCAGGATGCTCATCTTGATTCCAATCCTGTTAAGTAATCCCAGACCAAAAAAGAGAGAGTTAAGCTGAATATGCACATAAAGACATACATGAGTGCTCGTAATTTTGCTGCCGGAGGTTAAATCTTCTGCTCCGCTGCTGCGCTATTTGTAAAATTGAATGAACGTTGAGTTCAGAGTATAAATATGAGAGAGAGAGAGAGAGAGAGAGAGAGTCAGAGGCGCAACACGATTGAAAACTTCTTTTTTTTTTTTTTTCGGCGTCGTTGAGAATAACGATTGAAAAGTTCGAAGTATATATTATTTTATTTTATTTTTTTAAATACAATTATTTAGTAATAAAAAAGGACTAGCAAAATGTCACCAATTTTGACTTGTTGGACCACTTTTTCATAGTACAACTCCGTAACTCTAAAGTACAAGTTTGTGAACTAATTTTTGTAAGGTAAGTTTTTCTTTTAATTTCTAAATAGAGGGAACCTGCTTTATTAATACTCAATAATTTAATATTATATTTAATATAATAATTTTAACATATTAGTATTATTTATTTAAGTAAAATATAATACTTGTTTACTTAAAAATATTTATTTTTAAAATAACAAATGTGTAGTAATATTTTATAAAAAAGTAATATTTTTAGTTAACAAATAATATTATAGATCAAATTATACGATACATCCGATACACATAAATTTTTGTATTTTAAGTCATCACAATTTGAGAGATAATAGAATAAGTTAATAATTTTAATAAAATAATAGGATAATTCCATACACACACAAATATATATATATATATGTGTGTGTGTGTGTGTGTGTAACTTTATGGTCCTATTGATCACATAATTTAATAATATAATAAAATTATAAGTAAAAATCCAAAAAACAAAATTAATTATGTCTCATTGATAACATAATTTAATTATGTAATAAAATTATATGTAAAAGCCTTTCAAAAATTGACAATTAAAATATGCATATTATGGTATTCTATTAGTTTATAAGTCTATTGTATTTGATTTTCTTCTTGAAATTAAAATCTAATTAAATTTTATCTTCTTTGTGTTTTTTTTTTTTTTTTGGTATCTAGAAATTTGGAAGTTGATTTCTCAAATTGCAACAAGAAATTATGAAGTTTTGCAATGCTTGGAACGCTTCATTTCTTAAAATAAAATTTATAGGTATTGTATTATTCTCAATTTTTATGTTAGATATAAAATTACATGGTATTGGTAGATTATTTTTATTGAATTTTAATAAACTGTGAATTGAACTATTTGTGGTGTGGGGTTGGTCTAATATAATCAAATAATTTCTTTATAAAATAAAATAAAAATAATTATTTGAAAGATCTATTTTTTAAATAAGATAAGTCAAAATTTCTATTTAATTTTTTATATTAATATTTTCTTGATGGGTTATTTGTTGGATTTGAGTATGAGTAAATGATTGGACTATTTGTGACGGTTTTTAACTAATAATAAAAAAAATTCATAAAAGATAAAAATATTAGATTATTCTAGAAAAATATTTCTTAAAATAAATAGAATTATTTGATTTATTTTAGTTAAAAATTTCATCTTAATTAAATTATGTAAGAAAATAATTTACTAGTAAAATCAATATATGTTATAATCTGAACATCACACAGAAAAAAAATTAATAAATATAATTTTTTTAATAGTCACAAGCCTTGTTATATTTTGTTAATGAAAATATAGTCCCACTTTCTATGGTGGCCTTTCAAGTTCAACAGTCTTGTCTTTTTCATTGGACGTTTAGCAACTTGTCAGGTCTGGCCGCTATCCACTTCAACAACCAAATAATGATTTCGTAAAAAAAAAATATATGGGGTAAACTATATAAATTTATTTATTGTATGAATTGTTTAACTAAAAAATATTATTTTAAAAATATTGTTAATAATTTATTATTTAAAAAAAATTCTTTTTAAAATAATTTCATTATTTGTGTAATAAAATTAATAGTACTTTTTAAAATAATTTTATTAAATAAATAATACTGTAGATAAAATGCACAGTACACCCAACATACAAGAGACTTTAAGAATCTTGTAAATTTATAAAAGAAAACAATACATAATTATAATTAAAAATACGTAGAAACCATTTGCATATTTTCATAAAATCTTCTTTTTTTTTTTCTTGTCTACCCCTCTCTCTCAAATTTACATTAAAAAAAAAAAAAAAGGTAATCCAAATCTTCACAAATAGGTGTCAAAATACAATCCAAACCTTTTTGTTTCATTTGCAGCTGCATCTCATATTTCATTTCATTACCATTGGATAGTAATACAAACAAAACTCCATTTTTAAAACATGGGAGTACAATATAGTGGATGAAACTTGTGAAAACTACATTGCAAAAGAACCAGAAATGCTTTTACAAGTAAATTACATCTTCATCTCTGTTTTAGATACAAGTGATTTCCAGTTTTAATGAGGTAATAATAGTTAATTGAATCTTGTACTTCAAGAATAATAACTAAAATCAAGAATTAGACGGACCTATCAATCTTCTCCCCAAACGACCGCAGATGATAATTCATCGCAGCTAGATTTGGCGCAAAGGAAATTGCAGCCTGGAGATTCTTGTTTTCTAGGGCACAGGAATGGGATCTTCCAATATGCATGAGGATTCAGAGTTCACTTTCAGCCCTTTCCCGTATGCAGCTATTAGTAGCGCTTCTGCACGACCTGCAAGATTCACAAACAAAGAGCCATGTGAAAAACGAGGCAACGCAAGCATCCAGAAAGCACATTATTACAAGAATCAACTAAAAGAATCAAAAGATTTCATATTATCTTCAGTCATTTTTTTCATGAGGCCCATTTCTGCTACTTGCAGGGTATGATCCTTGTTCTCTCAAAGATCATGTTTCCTTACATTAAGCAATTTGGAATAGCTTCACTTATGCAGTTTCCAATTAGATTTTAGAAGCATAATAGGAGAGTATAAAGTCTATACAAACTAAAACATGCTTCCAATTCATTACCAGAGATATCAGAGTCGAGCCAGATCTTCAAATCGACTCTTTTTCTTTTCTTTTTTTTTTTTTTTCTGCAACCTTAGAAGTGACCAGGTAGTCCCATAAGTAGCCATGGAAATTTGCTATTAATTTGTGTGTTTTTATCTATAGCTTCTTTCATCTTCAATTAACAATCCAATCATTATAAATTCCTCCAAATCACAACCCCAGTCTTAGGTAAGGCACAAACAAATGACAGCACCCACTTCATCAAGGGCATAAAAGATCTGAAAAATAAACCCAAAACAGTGTAGCTTACACTGAACTTCATGATTAAAACCTTGTCTAAATCTAATATCTTCATAGAAAATAATTTGATCTCAGTACTCACCATGATCTTTCTTCCTTGTCAAAAGTGAGCTCATTGAGGGGAAAAGAGTGGTGGCAAGCTCTCTGCTATAATCCTGTTGAGCAAACCAAACCAATAACATCAAATTTTCCTTCCAAGCATCATAGAGAACTCAGCATAACTTGTTAGAATATTGGGCAGAAGATAAATTATCAACACACTATTGGATGCAAGCATATATATTGCAATGCAACATGTGCAATTTTCCAAATGTCAAAATTGTAATCCGTGGCCAAAATAAAAAACAATATGGCTCATGAATTCAACAAAGATCACAGATGAACCTTGTTCGAGCGGTCTCCTGTGAGTTTAAATTCATTCTTCCACAACATAGATGGAACTGGAACAACAGAATACCCTGAGGCAACCAGGATTCCTATCCACAGTCCATATCCAAATCCTCCACTCCACCATCCCTTCAGTGAAAAGACAACATATACTTTAATAAACATTACCAAAAGCAACAAACTAATTCAGAAATGAAAAATTAGATCATTCAACAGGGGGCATCAGAATTGAGGTCTCTCTAGAAGATATCCATTTGATAAATAAAATTGTATCCTTCTAGCATTACAGAAATTATGGTAATTTATTTTTATCCAAGTTGTCAGTTTACTCCTATCCCTATGGAGGACAAAAGTATCTCTGAATCAAAATGGAATCCTTTTTCTCTGTTTGGTCTCCAGGTGTTAGCTGATAACAAGGCATCTAAAAGGTCACTCATGATATGTTTCTTTTTTTTGGGGGGGTTGGAAGGGGGGGGGGGGGGTTCATATGCAAGAGATAATGGACCAATTCGGATCAGGTGATGGGCGACATACAATTGAGTTATGGGAATAATGTACTGGAATACCTCAGAGACTGAGGCAAGGAAGCAACACGGTTTGCTGTCAGGTTCACATCTAACGAATAGGATACACCTCAGAAACTTTTGTAGCATTTCTGTTTGATAGAAATAGCTTTAAGAGCTCTTTTCAGAGCAATGAAACAGAAGAGAGGAACAGATCTTTTGTATGGAAAAGTTGATATCTAGTGGATCCTACATAAGATTGGAGCAGAGAATATATAGTTGGTTCCTTTACTTTCAGCATTTTACCTTATTTCAAACTTCCTTCCTTCGTTACATTCAACATAATGTGGGGTTTATCACATAACAATTCTTTTACAGCAGATCAATGACATGTTCTACCTTTAGCTTTGCTGAGTTTTACATCCATTGTGCAATATTGGGCTCAGAATTACTCTCGATGATTAAAAGGCTATCTTTGAAGAAAACTGATAAGAATTGATTAAGCCTCTTCCTTTTGGCTTTTTTTTCGTAGAAGGGAAATTGGAGATAGTCTGGCCAGATGATCAGCAAGCATATTATTAGCAGTCTAATAGTTAAATCTAGGGGCATATAAAAAGGAATAGTATTACTCAAATAAGAGGCTTGGTAAAGCATTAGGACAGGCAAAAATTACCCCTTGTATTCGGCCAGCTGGGCAGCATCGTCTGACGGGAATTCTCCGCGGAGTTCTTTTTATTATTCAAATAAATCATCTTTCTTTTCTATAATTTTCAGCTCTCTCCTCTATGGAAAACAAACCACAGAATTTCTTACTTGGATTTTTTTTCTAATGTTTATTCATAACCCCCCCCCCCCCCCACAACATTATTACAGGAAGTGGCTGCAGAAGAAGATCTAACAACTTCAAAGGTATCTATACAAATCAATGCTGCCTTCCTGGACAATCAGGATTAAAATAATTATAAATAAATAAAAGGGTCAATGTACATGCAATGTTATGTGGATGTGGAAAAAAATTGGAACTTTTCAAAGGAGCCAGAAAAGAAGAGAAGAAAAAAGCAGTTTATGGAACTTTGTTAAGGTATTAGATACGTGAGGTAAACTACATAGCAATCAGAAGTAGTTTGAGTAGCAAAGATCAATAAAAGTAACTGAATTATTAAAACAACAACAACAACAATAATAAAACCACAAATAATATTTGATCTTACGGGAAGCCATACAAGAGCAAAAAAAGCAGAAAAATGATGAAATTGATCCCTGCACTTGGTAAAATTTATATCGATTGGAAAGCATGGCAGGGTGACACTCTTGATATCTTGAGCAGACATAAGGGTGTGATTTGTGATCGTTTGAAAGTTTGATTTAAAGACAAGGAGAAGTGATAGGACTAGATTTTCATTGTTGAAACTCAACTTGTTCTTGGAGCAGACATGTTTCCTTCTTAACACTGTGGCTTTCAGAAAAGCATCGAAGTTAAACACACAACAATGTTCTTGAAAATTACATAATTCAAACTCAGGGCATAGTCAGGGGGTCATAGCAGCAAAGTTTTATTTTCCTCATTAAATAGCTCTCTGACCATTCAAAATCTATCTAATCGAAATATAATTCAGTTTATTTATGCTCATGAGACAGAATTGACAAGTAAAAGTATCAATACCAAGTAAAATTGGAATAGACTTCCCATTTATAATGAATTTTTTTTCAAAATCAAAGGAACACAAGTAATAATAGATATCACCATACCAATGATTCGAGTGCAGAAACATTAAGTAAATGCACAAATCAAGTGAACAAAATGCTAGCTAACATGGGATATCAACAGAAGATAAGACATCAGGAAGGCAAGAAATACAAAAGAGAAACCATAAAAGTTAGAAAGTAAGAACAATGGGAACACAGTTTCCTTTGGGAAAGAACGGCCCAGTGGTTAAAAAGGCGAGCCTAGGCGCTAGGCGCCAATATTCCGGCAATGTCGCCTTATGGGGTTGAGGAGAAGCGACCTTGGGCGAGGCGCCGCCTAGGCGCTCGCCTCAAGCGCCTCACGGTGAGGCGCAGGCGGCGCCTAGGCGCGCCTCGCCATATCTGATTTTTTTTATTTTTTTTATAAGTTAAATATATCTTCTAACCGTAACCCTAACCTAACACACTAAGTGAAGTGAACAAACAAACAGCAGCAGCCGAGTCCCCCAACACCCCCATTCTTTTCCTACACAAATTACCTATTCTTCCTATTTTCCTCACCGGCGACCCCGCACCGGCGAACCCCCCGCCGGAGACCCCTCCCTCCGGCGATCCTCCCGCCGGCGACCGGAAACCGGCAGCAGAAGCTCCTGTTCGGCAACAGAGATTTGTTGTGGTCTGAAGGATTGATGAGTTTATATATCTACATGTTTTTTTTTTTTTTTTTATGTTGGGCGCCTCGCTTGAGTGAGGCGAGCGCTTCGCCTCACGCCTTGCGCCTAGGCAGTGAAAGGGGTTTGGCGCCTCGGGGCGCCTTAGGCCTTTTCAAGCACTGGAACGGCCTATATACATGTCATTCAGCCACCCCTTCTAAAATCTTAAGTTAGTAGAGAGGAGTATTATTTATCATTTAATTTAATAAATTCAACATGCCCCTCATGTGCAGGTGGGTTAGTTTATATTAAAGCCTTCACAGGGAAAATTTTGGTGAATGGGTGGCAGCAAGATTCGAACACAAGGCCTTTCACCTAGCCTAACTTCAATACCATGTTGAATGACCCCCTCCTTTGAAAGTATAGGCTGGTAGATGAGAGTAACATTTTGACTTTTAATTTACTATCTTCAATAATGTAGATTTGAAGTCACTAACCTGCTTACCATCCTGCGGATATGGAATTGACTGCTCTAAGTAGACAATGGTTCCTGAGGAAGGGAAGACAACAGGGTCACTGCAGGCTTTCAATTGAGATAAAGACAGCTAGGTAACTTAGTTATATTTTAATCAAATTTGAGTATAAGTATCATGAATTGGAATGGTTGGGTAACAATATGAGAAAATATTAATCGCTCTGTCCCAAAAAATTAAATCCTGTTTCCAAGAGTTATTTTGTCCCAAACAAGAAATCTTGTTTGAAAAGTCAAAAGTTATTTATTAGTTGAAGTTCCAAAATACCCTTATGACAATCATTTTTTGAGTCAAATGTTGTCAAAAATGTCAAATTAACAACTAAATGAAGGGGTATAAGTGAAAATTAATGGCTTATACGAGTTGTAATTTCATTTGGTTGACCAAAAATAAAAAATCGTACATACGGAAATAGCACTCATCTTTGGGACAGAGGGAGTATAAGTTGTCCACCCATAGTGGCTAACTAAATTTATATAGTAGTACTGGGTCAGAGCAAAGTTCCACTCACACTCCTGAAATTTATTTCATGGGTGCACAAAACTAGCATTGGTATTCTATTCAGGACAAAGAAGACCAATTGACGACAAGAACAAAACAAAAAAGAAGTATTGGACACTCGGTCAGTGGGATCAAGGTTAGGCAAAGGCGAATTTCTTGCAGTTGCCATAGCCATTAAATCAGCAATTCTCTGTAAGACTGTAACATGCATGCACTTCATGTTAATATCCTTTAACCAGATTACTTTAATGAAATGCAGATAAATAGTACAATATACCAAGAGGAGCGTCAACTCTTTGAAGCAACTGAACAATAGACTTAACATCTAAACGCTTCCGGACTCTTTTACCAACCAGTACTTTCAAGTGAGGAGAATCATATACCTACAAGACAGGAGAAGTGAGATTAATAGTATGTAATACAAGGACATAAACAACAGTATGGTGACAGGTCATATTAGGCAACATAAAGAAAATCTTGAACAAAGTGTCAGAAACAGCAAAGATTAGTCATCTGCTAGAATTAAAACGTAATGACAAAGAATGCTTGGAAGGACTCAATAAGCTAATATATTCAAATGCCAGAAACAGTATCTTCTATTCATCACCAATGTCATAATGCATGAGAGGTTTCAGGTCATGACTTATCAAACCTTGCAATATGTAATACTCAAAATGTTGACAGAACTTGAAGCAGTCACGTTATCTTCATGTGTACCAATTCATTCTAATCAATAAAAGCAAATGAAAAGTGTTTTCATCCAATTGGGCAAGCAAAAGATTCTGTAGAGCAGCAGAGAAGAGATATGTGCCAAGTACCAAAAACACATTTATACCCAACTCAGGAAATCGAAGGCTATATCCTAGATAATAGGTAACCATGCAACTAGCCAAAAACCTTTACTAAATATATATCGTAAGACTAAAGCTTGGCATCAAGAGGCGATGCCTACAGTTGAAGCATGGATTACAGGTCAGCACGAATAGAGTTCTACATTCTTAATATAGAAATGAGAGCCACATAAAACATCGTATTATGCGTTGACAACAATTGTATAAAGTTAATAGCATGAGGTACAGCTCCAACCGGGAACGGGTCTAGGGTCTTGCCTCAAGTCAGAGAATTCTTTTTTCACTGTAATATAGAGTGGGCTGAGTGAAATTTAACAAGCAGGAGTGACGAACTTTTATATATTAAGACTTTAATAAAATTACGTATCAAAAATATATTTTGAATGTACAAAGGGAGCCACTGGCCCCTCCCGCCCCGCTCCCCTATATACATTTCTGGCTCCAGCACACAGAAAATAAAGTACAGACAACCTATACAACACCTGGGGGGAATTGTCGGGCTTCAAAACGGCCAGGGCTCCAGAAAGATCCGGGTCGACACCGATGACCCAACCGGAGTCTGCATTGCACGAGCCGGAGTCTTCAGAAGCCGGGTATTTATCATTGTCCGGGGAAGGGAAAGAAAGGGATTCCAACCAGTTCAATCTAAGCTGTTCAGTGTCTAAATTCACCCTTTTACCCCTTGAGCTGACCCTTGTACCGCCATTGGACCTGGGCTTCGAAGTCGAGGGTTCCGGAACCGTTACTTTTTCCGGTGAAAGGGTTGTCGTAGAGGGAGCTGCGGCGGAGGAGGTGGAGGCGTAGACCCTAAAAACGGCGGGAGTGAGGCGGAGAAGGAGCGGTGGAGCTGGTTTGAGAGCTATTGATGGGGTCATTAAAGATTGGGGTTTTGGAGGGAACAAAATTGATGCTTCCATGAAAATTATGATAACTGAGAAACCTTTGTCAAAGATTAAATTTACTCTTGTTCTTAAGTTATGGGCCTGGGTCATCCAGGGTCATATTCTGGGCGAGGAGAATTATTTTCTTGGGCCTAAACCTGACCCAATCTAAATGAGTTACTTTGCTGTACTTACAGTTAGGGCTAGAGGCATTTCTATATTATGTAATCTATATATATATATATATATATATATATATATATATATATATATATATTAAAATAAAATGATTTTTTTTTAATTTTATTTTTTTACCTAAACTTTATTACTGTAGAATAAATATATTGTTATTAAATTAAATTTGAATATTTTTATTCTAAAAATTTTGATTCTATTTCGAAATCTAAAATTTTTCATAAATTTAGGTGTTTCAAAATAAGATGATATGAAGATGATTATACTACTGCATTTAATATATAATTTAAAATTTAGATATTTTATCAAATATTAATCAAATAACTAAATTCTGAAATTCAAGAAATATATGAAATCTAATAAACATGTTATTCGATCTTCTTGAATCATTTTATCCAACCAATTAAAATCGCACGATCTTATAAAATCTACGAAATAATAATCTATATATATTTATATATATATAAGTAAAAAAATTAAAATTTTATTTTTCGACCTAAATTTTCACCCTATAAATGTAAAACTATATTTATTTGTGAAACTCTTTTAAGATAAATTATTACAATTTAATTGGAAAGATTAATATAAAAAATCTTCGAGATTTGCTTAATTTATGTTGTTCAACATAAACAAATTCAAATTTTAAGAAAATTTTGTTAACTCATAATATATTCAAAATAAGAAATAACCATTGAAATATTTGTTAGGAACTGTAAATCATTGTATTTTCATTATATTGTGGAAAGTCATTAATATTTTTCTCATTTTTTGTCTCTCTCTTATTTCTATATATTTTATCAAGATTATAAATGGTAAGACAACTATAGCAATATGTGTCCTATTTCAGAAGTCGCCAAAGCGTACACTCTTCAAAATATTATTTTCATTTTTATTTTATTTTTAAATTTTTTATTCATATGTTGCTTTCAATTTATTATAAACATATTTTATTTTCTTAACTATTTTTCTTTCTTATTTTTAAACGAAAAGTTCGTCCATCTCTTTCATTTTTTGTTTGATTATTCTTGGGATTTTATGTTGAAATCTGCTAATTATTTGACGTATAACCATTGTGCGATTATTCATTCGCTTTCTAAGTATTTGTTTCTATCTAATTTAAATTTTTTTGATATTATATTTAATTGATGATTTGCTTAATATTTTTATCCCTAGTTTGACTGTGTAATTGACAATTTTTACGAGATGTGTACAAATCTTTATTCTTTAATCTGCTCACATCTTTATTTAAAAAATAATAATTTCATTCAACCTTCTATAAATCGTGGATATCATGCTTATCAATTTGTGAACGAGAACTGAATTACAAATCCACACCTTTTACAATATATTATATAACTTGAATATATGCTTATATTACAAAATATAAATAAAAAAATATCTTTTGTGCATCGCACAGCACAGGTCTCGCACTAATATCTAATAAAAATAAAAAAAGCAAAGTTATTATTATTATTATTATTATTATTATTATTATTATTATTATTATTATTATTATTATTATTATTTAATATTTTGAAATTATAAAGAAGAAAAATACCAAATTTAATCCTATATTTATACATAGAAGTGCTTTAGTGAGTTTTTTCTACTCTAGAATAAATATTTAGGATTTGAGAATTTTCCCAAACACTAATCATAGATTTATGTTCGAAAAAAAAAAAAAACTATATATATAATAATTCCATTATTATTCTGTATTATCATTTTATTATTTCATTTTATAAACTTATGCAAGAAAAATAAATCTAATTATAATATGAATTAATTTTTTTTCTGAGACAACTTAAAGAAACTCATGAAGATTATGAAAAAAAAATTAGAAAATAATAATTGGGCTAAACATTTAACAGTAACCGTGCAATATAATCATACAAAAAAAATTAAAATCTATACTAATATATTAATGAAATAGTATAAATATAGTTTTTCAGCCCATTTCCACTTTTTTGAAAGAAAATATTTTTGAAAAATGATGCATCAATTTTTAATTAGATGAATTTTATTTTTCTTTTTCTTAGGAATATTTTTGTTAAATTTGTTAAATAAAAATAATTTGTTTTCATTTCTACTTCAGTTTTTACGTATGATATATTGAATTGATCCCCTTTTTAATATTTTTAATTTTACACTCGTTTTTATATATTAATATAAGATATTAGATGCGAAAAATATAATTATTTTTGAATGATTGTCTGGGTACTTAGATTTTAATATTTATTGCGTATTGGATTATTTGAATTGGATCACTACAATAAATACTAACTAATATTATTTTATAAAAATATAAATTATTTAATTTTCACACAATTGATCAATTTATTGTAAAAACAATGCCTTTATTTTGAACGAGGAAATATATTATATAAAATTTTATATTCTTTTATATTCTTTACTAATAAATAAATTAGCTTGAATGTTTTTAATTATCTATTCTTAAATATTGGTTAATTCACATTTATATTATAAATATATTTTATTGGATAATAATACCATTAATGATAGGATAACAACATACATAGAATATTACAATTACATTATACACTCAGGTAAATCATTAAGATATTTTATAATATAGGGTAACAAAGTAGTTTAAAATAATAAATTTTGCTCATTTTAGTTTTTAAAAGCGGAAATACTTTTACAAAGTGTTATATTAGTTGATTCTTTTTTCAGAAATAATATTTTTTAATTTGTTAATGTACAAATATTTTTCTGTTATAATCTAATTTTTACGTATAATATATCAAAATAATTTTTCTTTCAGGACCTTCAATTTGATACACATGACACATATATTATAATCAAACATTAGATTTGAGAAATACAATTATTCTTTGATTTAATTATTTAAATTATATTTAAATATTTATTGTGTATTAAGTTTGGTTGTAAATCAATATTAATTTTTTTTCAAAAAATATTATTATATTTAATACGATTAATCAATATATTGGATTACCAAAACTTGAAATTTTACAGTTTTAACAAAACGAATTAAAAAACCTTGAAATTTAATGTTTTTATGCCCAAACTAGTTTCCATGATGCAAAAGATCGATTATATATATACATATATAATAGTAAAATGATAATGTGTATCATGAAATTTTTTAAGATATCTAAGAATGTATTATGAAAAATAATACATTATATTGTTTTCTAAAATTTAAAAAAAGAACACAAAAAATTATAAAAAATTAATATTAGTATATTTGTTTTATAAAATTTAAGAAAAACACAATAAGTTATAAAAAATAATATTATTATGAAACACAAATTTACGTTTTGTTTGTTTTTATTTTCTTCCATTCTATTTTCATTTTAAAGGAAAACTATGTTTCAGTGATTAAGAGGACCCCTTTTTTCTGGAGGAATTAATTAGGTAGAATTTGGTTACATTGTCTCTCATCATTTTTTTTTATTTCTTTTATTGATCGTTAATATTTTAATTTTTATTTATAATAGTATTCCTCCCAATCAATGTATAATTTATAATATATTTATAAAATAAAATAAAAATACGTTTATATAGTAATTTTGAATTAATAAAGAAAATATAAAATATTTTATTATTTAATTGATAAAGACATAGAAAATAATATAATTTTTTACAGAAAATATATATTCCATCAATTTCAAAATATATGTCTTGTTTCAATAATAAATGAATTAATTAAAAATATTTTTTTATAAATAAAATTAGTTATTCTTTATTTTCAGTCCAAATTCAACATAAATAATTAAGTATATAATAAATATTAAATTTAATCTCAAATAATCAATAAAAATAATTATATTTTTCACATATACTATCTCAAATATTTACGATATGAATATAAAATTAAAAATTATGAAAGAAAAATTAATTTTATATATTACTACGAAAAAAATTAAAAAAATTATATTTTAACAAATTATGAAAACATTCCTAAACAAAAGGAAAAATAGATTTCAACTATAATTTACATGCCTTAAACAAAACTCGTAAATTACAACTATATATATACACACACACACACACATCTTTTCTTAAATAATTTGATAGGCAACATAAGTGTCTAGAAAATGATTATTTAATAATCAATTACCAAATAGAAGTATAGAAAATATCATACACAAAAGAAACCCAGTCAACACCAAATATTTGTCCCCCCACCCACCCAGCTCCATGGATGGATTATCACGAGTTCATGGCGGCTCCATGTCACGGGCCAATCTCGATTTGCCTCAACAATTATAATGACACAAAACTTGAGGCTGACATCATTTGCAAAATCACTTTCCATTATTTTAAAATTTTAACGGTATTTGTGTTCGTTCTCTCAATAATTCAAAATAGGCAGACATCGTGTTTGATTCTATAGATAAATTTCGAGATGTGCACTTACTAGTTATACAACAACAAAAAAAAAACACTGATCTTTATCCTAGAGTTTAATATTAAATTTTAACTTTTTATTTAATTTTTAGGATGACGCTTCATTTCAAGCGATCATTGTATCTGACTTCTCGGTAGCATGAAAATAATAAATAGAAGATATGCACCAACCATTCAAAGACCAATAAGGAGCCAATGATCTTTGTCCCAATAAAATATAACTTTTATTAGGAAGAACCTCATGTCAACAAAAAAACCAATGCACTCTCCTCCGCAACATTTGTTGACAATCGTATAACTAGAGGCAATTTTTTTTGTTGGTTCAAAAAAAAAGAAAAACGGCTACAACAAAATTAAGCAACTAAAGTGTGGAAAATATGGGCTCTAGAGTTAAAATGAAGCAAGGAAAAAGAGGAAATATTGCATAAAGTAGGCATATTCCCCGGAAAAATACAAGGCCAAGTATCAAGTGAAGAATAGTGTAGCTCTGCCATATATTCTTGTGAGCCAGAGCCCACACAGAAGACAAAGATTAGGTCTATGTGTGCTATGTTGAGATGTCAAAGAAAAATATTGATTAAACTGGATAGGGTACTAAACTATTGCAGTGGGGCCCCTAATTAGTCCAGACTGATGGGTTGAAAATGATGTTAAGTTATGAATACTTTTTGGGTGTGTATTGTTGAAGACATGCACAAGTATTTTTATGCTTTGGAGATTATTTTACAAGTAAAGAGTCATACATGTGAGCTGTGAAATCCTTAAATTCAGGACCAGAAAGACAGGCACAATCAAAACACACTTTGCATTTCCCACTATTCTTATGTATAATAGGTAAAGGAGCACTTCTTGTTTTCTGCCACTATCCAAGAGAGAGAGAGACAGAGAGAGAGATGGAATATGATAATCAAGTCTCAAATTCAAATGATTCTTCCCCATGTCTCTATATGACTGCTCCTACTAGCCCAAATGAGTACACCACAAGCAGCAGCATGTACTACTACTACAGCGCTCCAGCTAGCCCACGGAGAAAGCCCGGGTACGCCTTTGTCGAGACGAGCGATGATAACCTGGGATCGAACCTAGATGACTTTGAGTTTGAGACTAGCAAGAGGTTCAGTGGTCAGCTGCACTCTGACACGAGCGAGTCCCCTGTGTGCGACGGTCCAAAGTATCAGCGTGGGGACTTGCTTCCGGCTATGGCATTTGCTGATGAGCTTTTCCACGATGGCTTAGTCATGCCATTGAGACTTCCCCCAAGGCTTCAGACTGAGAGTGATCAGTTCAACAGTTTTAGCCAGAGGTCTCCCATTCCATCGCCAAGAACGGTGTGCAGAATCCCGTTTTCCCGTAAGAGTTCGTGGAATGACGATTTTGATCCGTTTATGGTGGCTTTGGAGAAAGTAAGGGAAGAGAAGAGAGGAAGGAATAGCCATCACAGGCGCTCAAGATCATATTCACCATTCAGGGCCATATCCAAATCATTCAATGGCTCTGCTGATTGTTGTAATCAAGATTTTCCTAAAGGAGATAACCAACTGGAGCCAATGCAAGTGCCACCAGGTCCACCACCAAGCCATAGCGGGCCACTGGACTTCAAGGGCTCGGCGTATGCAAGATGGGTCCGAGACCAAACACAACACGGGCTAAGCCCCAAAAGCCCGAGGTGGTTCATTACCAGACAGAGAACAAGAACTTTGAAGACCGAGCAGGATGGTTCGGACAAGCCCATTTTGTCTACAGAGAAGCATGTCGGAAAAAAGTCCGGAAATGATGAGGAAAGTAAAGTGCAGAAACTGAAAGGATTCCTAATGAGGTATACATCATTTGGAAGAGAGAACAGTGGAAGCAAGAAAACAAAGACAAGATCAGACCCAAGGAAGTTGAGTTATTTTGGTAGGTTGAGCTTTAAATTTAAGGGAAATGTTCAAAGCAATGGGAAGAGGAAGATGGCTCCTGATACAAATATGGCAGTTGTAGAGTACAAGCCATCTGTAGCCCTTTGCATGGGCTACGGAGTTGGAAGCCCCATCAAGGTGCAATGAAATTTCACATGTCATCCCCTAGTCGGGTCCTTTAGATCCTCCTTCAGCTCGTGTTACCTGTATAGTATCCACCCTTAAGTTCGCACAATTAAGGGTGGATACTATACCAGGTATAATACACGGAGTGTTAGGTGTCATCAAGCCCTGATCAGAGTCTCCTGTGTCATATTAGATATCAATCAATGTTCAACTTTACATCCAGAAAAAAATGTGATTTCATCAATTTTGCATGTACAAGATTAGTGTTTCTATTATAATTTCATCATTTCAACCAATTTTTGTGTTTACAATGACGATGAATACAGCATAAATCACTTCAAGAATGTTGAAACTGCCTGAGAGCCTGGGGGCAAATTCTTAAGAATGTTAACTGACTAAAAGAAGCCTAAATAAGCTTAGTATGATGGCATTTTATCCAGCATCTATCTATAATACAACTCTATCATTTTTTTTTTTTTTTTTGTATGTGGCCGTGTTACTAAGCGAAAAAAATAGCCCGTCTTGAACTTCTAAAATATCATTGCCCTGCTTCTTGCTGAGATTTTCCAGTCATTGGTGGAGATAGATGGATGACCATTTCGAATCAGATTCTAATCAAAATATAACCGAAATTTAAGCGTGTTATTCCAATACTTGAGGGGGCCAGATCTTTTTCCACATGGAAATCTCTTCATTGCTACACACTTTTCGAATTCCACCATAAAATCCATCAGCCTCATTTCCCTCCTCCCTATGGTGTTTCCTATTAACGGTCGTTGTTCTCCAACGTGAACCATGACTGTACTGGTTGAACTCCAGCACCACAGTGTCTGCAGTGCAAAATCATTATTTTAAAAAAAAAAAATCATCGAAATTGAACAAGATAAAATAATTATCGCCGGTATGGAACGGGAGGAGGAGCTATTTTGATTGTGAGAGAAGAAATTTCAAGAAAATTATGTCCTCTGTGGTCAGACCCTCAATTTCAGATGTCATCACCAACCACTAAAGATCCATTTACTTTTAAAGAAAGAATATTGTGGCATAGATTAATTTATTGGTCAATATGTGGTATTGGAGATTATTTTATACCTCCATACAATTTATACTTGGCATTTTGGGGGATTAAACTAATCATCATGTCTTCCCCCAATTTTTCAAATCACCTCTTGTATCAAGAGGATTCAAAATAGTCCAGGGCCATCGATATCAGACACCCGAACATCAGACAAAGTAAACACTAATTAGTGTGGACATATTTACTGGATACCAACACAGATCACTCAAAGTAAACACAGCCAACTTGTATACATCTAAACCAAATTTGTTAATATATTTACAAGTCCAAGCATCTTTTGTTATACCCATTTCAGCTTTCAATCTTCCTTCATGCTATGAACTAGATTGTACAGAAACTCTGCTGTGTAAAGAAAAGATGGCTTGTCTATTCTAGTCAAGATACTCTGCTATAAACGAAAATCTCACTCGTCTACACACACACATAGAATAAAGAAAGACTTCTACTGAAGAGTGTCAACTTCTTGCAAGAAAAAGCCCACTGAGAGTAGATAAATATATTTTGACAATAAAATGGTTTAAGCCTGCAATCTAAGATAAGCCAACCCCAACCCCCCTAAAGTTTGTCTAAGTTTGATTGGTCTCCAGTTTTTAACATGATATGGGCATAATATTAAAAGTCAATTTCTATATAAGTTTGTGGAAAACATGGTAGCAAACTCACCATTATCCCGACATCTGCAGTAATTGGTATTCCCATCACATGTTTCCAAGTGGCCCACAACACCATACCACCAACCTGCACACGTGATAAGACCTTAATTGACATATTCATTGAATTTGGTCATCTTAAAGAGGTTTTAATCCAATCGAATTGTGTTTCGATAAGCATACAATAGTTGTCAAACTTTCTATCCAACAAGAATGAAAGGTCACCTTCTATTTTGAGAAAGCAATATAGTGGAAACATTCATTGCACTCTCAAAACAGTGTTCTTGATTATTTAGGTTCAATAAGCTTTAGACGCCATAAATGGTCAGAAAGATGTCGATTAAAGAAATTTTATGGATTAGTAACTTTTAATTAAATGTCATTGGAAATGCAAAATCTTCATCCAACTTCCCTAATTTGCCTCTTTGATTGCAGTACTACAATAAGAAATTCTTCTGCATTAATTAGGCTGAGGGCATTATAATCCCAAATTGGTCTAAAAGTTCATAATCTATTTCTCCACGACTCCATCTCAAGCAAATAAAAACGAGCACTAACACCAACAAATAAAAAACACAGGAACTTTGATGTATAGTTGAAACAATACCATATGGAAATCCTTTATTTCTTCTCCATTGGATTTCAATGTGATCACCAGGTTGCAGCTCATTTAAAGAATCAGATACATGAAGATCATGTGGCGAAGTATCAACAGGGGGAGCTCTAATTCTATCCCATGTTACTCCGGTCTCTGTTGGACTTGCCCTCCTTCCATGTGGAGGATATCTGCTCATAATAAAACCAGACAACACTTTTTTCACAATGATAACAATTATATGGTCCTGAAAATTGTTGTTTATCTCAAGAATGTCTATGATAGAACATATAAATTACAGCTTCGTAGTAAAAATCATCAAGGTTTGTACTCAAAGTACAATCAAACATGTGAAAAATCAACATTTGTTATAGGAGGGAAAGATAAATTTGCAATTACCTGGCCTCGAAAGTGTTGCTTCGCTGATCATAGCTAAGCTCAGCATCATAGCATGACAACATGAATCCAACATGACCATTCTGCAGAGTAAGCCCAATGTACAATTCAATAATTACAACCAAAATTAATTTCTCCACCAAAGGCATTAAGAAGGGCAGGTACAAGTCATACCTCTCGATTATAGACCTGTGCAGGGAACCAAAACTTGCCAGACTCGAGGGCGAAATACCAAGACATGGTAGAATCCAGTGGAGGGAAGTTGTGCTTCCTGCCAATACTGGATCTAATCAACACAACAGGCCATAGCTGAGAGAGATAACCCATTAGGCCCTTTTGCCTGCTTTGATCCAAAAAGATTGGACCTTTTCTTGAAGCAATATGCCATTGCCATTCCCTGTATGCAGCAGGCCCAACAATTCTGCCCCATTTGGTTTTCATGTGCTTTTCCCACAGGTGATCGCTCATGCACCTCTCTCTCAAAGAGGTGCACACACTGGCCATCCTACAGAGCCCCTCAGGTGGAAGCTTCTCAAGAATGGATTCTAAAACAAGATCAGGCAAATCCAACACAGACATCTCTGATGCACTCTCAACACTCTCCACTGTAGAACTGTTCTTCTTCTTACATGACATTCTTGGAGTGAAAAATGAGAGAGTAATACCTAGGATTGTGTTTCTTATGTGGAAAAATGACAAGCCTTTCCAAAACCAGAGAGAAAGTAATCTCATCTCACATGCCCAAGGTGGGAGTGGCTTGATGGAGAGAGAGTTGTAGAAGAAGAGGAAAGAGAAACAGCATGTGATCAAGAAGAAAAACATTTGGGAAGAGGATTGGACTCCAGTCACACAAATATATATATATATATATATATATACTTGGATAATATTGAAGGGGGTGGTCAAGAAAACTTAGGCCACCATCAATGAAAAAGCAATTAGCTTTAATAAATTAAAAAAAAAAAAAAAAAAAAAACCTCTTCTATTTTTCTCTTCTTCACCCTCTCCTTGTAAAAAAAGAGGAAAAGGGATCTTTAAATCTACATCAACGAACAATTACGTATTGTCTTAGACGAAGCCCACCAAAACCAAATTGTGGGCCTCGTCCAGAAAATTTTAGAAGAGGATTATCTGTATACCTTATCAAGATAAGGAACTACCAAAAATCCTGGCTTAACTGCACAAGTAAATAAATATCAAAAAGGAAAATCAGGCAAAACTAACTACGCTCGTATGACAATTGTAAAATATAAAAGCAGATAGACTTAATGCTATCAGGGAGTTAGCTGTGGGCAGATCTACCATCAACTCAAAAATGGAATTGCTAAAAACAAAAATCCAACAAATTCTTGGACAATGGAAAAGATCGTGCGCCCGAAAACAAAAATGAATTCAGCAATTGCACAATTTTATGATCTTGATGTATCAAGAAAGAGCAGAGAAATTTTCAGAGAAGCTTCAGGGTATGTCAAAATGGGTGAAAGAAGAAAGAGGGAACTAATTTCTGCGTCCCTTGAAGTTCTTCCTCCACCCCCACAGAAACCCTTCTTTCTCTCTCTAGATATCTGCTCTTTGTTGAAGTCCTGAATGCAGAAAACGAGAAAATGCAAGTGCAAGTAACAGAACAATTTTTTTGAATAAAAAAGAATATATAAATATGTATGTATATAATCTTAGTTTGCTGTGAATGATGGTGATAAGGTGGTTAACAGTTAAGGGTGCTTTGGAATCTGATCTTTGCGTAGATTGCGAGCAAATTTTGCAGGCAGACAGCTAGTTGTGTGTGTGGAGCGAAGTCCGGGTTTCCATTTATGTTTATTGTTGAAGATTGAAGCGAGACAATAATAGAAATTTTAACGTCTGGAGCGAACTCCGCTGTAAGAACTTTTTTTTGGACGGACGGCTCTAATTTTCAGTATTTATGGATTGGCTAAACTAATTAACTTTAAACTCATTAAGTTAAAGATTCATTTTTGGTGTGATATGTTACATATTTGAAGTTACGAAAATTCAAAATTTTAAGCAATTTCACAGTCGATACTAATATAATAATGTAATAATTAAAATATAAATTTTTCATGCATATTCGATTTTTTTATAAATTTTTTAATTATTATTATTATTATTATTATTATTATTATTATTATGTTTTCAATTTATTAAAATACAAATAAGTTTCTTGTTTCTACCATATTTTTTTTACGTATGGTATGTAAAATTAAATTTTTTTATGATATTTTATTTTACACTCATATATCAAAATAAGATTTTAGATGTGAAAAATATAATTTATTTTTGGTTGATTATTTGGTTTAGATTTTAATATTTATTGTGTATTGAATTATTTAATTGAATTTGAATTTCAAATAAACATACTACTATTTTTTATAAAAATATACTAATTAATTTAATTTTATATAGTTAATCAATTTATTATAAAATTAAGACTTTTCTTTTAGGATAAAGCCAATACATATACAAAATTATATTCTTTTTATATCTCTTTACGAGTAAATATTCTGTAAAATATTCTTAAATAATGATTAACTTACAATTATATTATAAATATAATTTGTTTTATTCTAAAATATATTATAAATTATGTATTGCATAGAAGCAATACTAGTTTAAATTAAATTAAAATAAATATTTTATTTTATTTTATATTTCTTTTTATATTTCATATTTACTAATATACATGTGGAGGATAATTAAAAAAAAACGTGATAAAGTACATAATAAAACATAAAATGTTTTTGCCCTGTTCACCTATGTAGGAGGGAGGGCCTATTGTATCCATGGTGAATAAACAACATTCAACTTTTGTTAATATATATTTTGTTGCACATACATTATTAATTTAAATTAAATCTATAACTATCTAAAAGCAAGATCGTTAAAAAAACTTACAGAAAATATCATTTTCTTGTCAAAATCGCCTTTTTATTTTTAGTTATTCGATCAGATTTTCTTTTTCTTTACTTTTCACTCCAATTTTCTCAATTTCATTTTTATAAAAAATATATCAAATTAATCATGTTTTCATGATCCACAATTTAAATATCATATTTCATATATAACATTAAATATTCATTTCTAAGTATAATATTTTTTTTCATAAATTAATTGTGATATATTTTAATATTTAATATATTTTTATATTGTGAAATATTTTTATTTTAAATAATTTTTATGGAAAATATATTTTATATAATCATGTATTTTATTTTAAAAATTAAATTAATATTTTTATAGTAATTTATTATAATTATATTATAAATTATGGAA
Organism: Caryopteris x clandonensis; assembly: GCA_028749325.2. NCBI lineage: Eukaryota > Viridiplantae > Streptophyta > Magnoliopsida > Lamiales > Lamiaceae > Caryopteris > Caryopteris x clandonensis. The sequence goes on along the minus strand of JAPYKT020000010.1, from coordinate 3,424,119 downwards.
TGCACGAAACAAATACTCATATAATATATAATACTATTATGCTTGATTTGATATACATACATATATGTATATATATGTGTGTTTGCGTAATTAAATAAAATGTCATCATATAAGCAAAGAAGTAGATGACAATTATGGGATGCACTTTTGCTAAGTGGGGAAAGTAATGATATTCCCATATTTTTTGGCTTTCCAGAAAGGGTACCAAAAGCAATGATAATCATAATAACTTGCAAGAAATCAATTGTTGGGAAGTTTTGAGGATTAATGATGGGTAATGTCTTCATTTTTCTGAAGGACCAAATTATTGGTGCCCTATCTTCAAACGTGGCATAACCAATCGCCCCCCAAAACTAATCTCATGCTAATAAACTTTTTATATTTTTTTAATATTTGAGTTCCAATCATTTATTGTTTCATATTTTATTTTATTGTTTTTAATATATATTATATATTAATTAATAATATCATTATATGTACATATTATTTTAAAATTTCATCAGAAATGAATATATTATGCACATATATTTTTTTCTTTTAAAATATTATCCAAAATGTTGTCAACCAATAGCTACTACTTAAAATGGTCTAAGCATATCCCATTTTCAAGAATTTAACTTTACCGAGTAGACTGTTGACAGGATGTCTATTTAACCAATTTATGAAGTTAGCAACAAAAAACTTATCAAACTCAGTCATAAAAACTCTGTAGACTTTTGAGTTCAAAATTTGAAAGTTATAGTTCAGTCTACTCATTTGACACCAACACATTATGAGAATATTCCTTTGTTGCACCAATGTACTCATCAACGGTTGTTATCTTTTTTTTTTTTTTTTTTTCTGTTATGTAAATTAAATTTGATCGAAAATAATATAAATTTGTGCCAAATTGGTGATACACGTTGGAGACCGCCAGAGTATTGCTCAACCACCAAGCTTCACTCTTGTTCAATTGCTAATATAAATATGGAGTTCTCAAGCTGACGATGAAGAACTTAATTACAAGGACAATGAAAAATCGAAGGATTTAACCAACTACTAGACTCCAACTTTTGTTTGGTGGTCTAGTATAAAACTATCATCTTAAACTATAATTTATCATAAAAAATCACAATCAATAATTAAACTACCTCTAAATATATAAGATTTAGCCTAATCCTAAAGGTTCAATCGCCAAACTTCAATTTCGGCTACGTTATCTGATTATTATGTGTGCAATCAGTTGATCAATCCATGAAATACTAGTAGCTATGCAAGACATTGAGATTAAATCAAAGCATAAATACCTCGTAATATTCAAATAAATCATGTAAGAATTATAATTCTAGGATTGGCTACTTCAAAACTTCAAAGACAAAAAAACTCTCGTCTCACAGTAATACAAATATTATAGGGTTTTTTTACCTAAAAATGTAAAAAAAAAAAAAATTGTAAAATAGGTTAGTTTCGAAAAGTGTTTTGAAAATAAGGTAAAACGTCAAACCCAGTGACGTTTTTACCAAAAAAATCAGCGGGCCTGACGATTTAATTTTGAAATTAAAAACGTGAGGGCCCCGACATATTTAATTTCAAATGATATATATGCATTATGTTTAATGCAGCCATCCATCCCCCCATATATATATATATATATACACACACACTCACACACACAGTGTACCACATATATATATATTTATATATATGTGTGTGCAACTATATATATATGCAATTATATATAAAGATATATATATATATTTGTAATTTGTATTATATTTATTTATATTATTAGAAATCATTTTTTATATTTACTGAACATAAATCAAATATAATATTAAATATATTTTTAAGTTTTTAATTATATAAATATATACATATTTCAATACTATATAAAATAATAATATATTGGTAAATTAATAAAAATTCTAAATATAAAAATATTATAATATAAAAAACAGATTCAGAAATGATGTAAGTTAAAGAATATTTTTTAATAATTATTATTTATAATTTGAATTTCAGAAAAAAAAATATTAATACATAAATATATACATTTAAAAAAAGAAAAAAAATAAAAAATCGTCAGGCCCACTAACGTTTTAAAGAAACGTCAGTGCGCCTGACGTTTCTTCTATATTTTTTTGTTTTTTAATATGTATATAATATATATATTATAAATATATATATATATTATTTTTTATATATTCTGAATAAATTAAATATAAGTATCGTTTAAGTTTTTTTTGTTATGTAAATATATATATATATATATAGAAATTTACGAATATATATTTTATAGAAATATATATTATATTATATAAATTTAAAAAGTACAATATTATATTATTATTTAAGATAATAAAAAACTTATCTAATTTAAAGAAATTTTTTAACAATTAATATTTATAATTTGAATTTCAGAAAAAATATAATATATATGTATATATATAGATATATATTTATTAATACATAAATATATACATATAAACATTTAGAAAAAAGAAAAAATAAATAAAAAATCGTCAGGCCCACTGACATTTTAAAGAAACGTCAGTGGGCCTGACGTTTCTTTTAATTTTTTTTATTTTGTAATATGTATATAATATATATTATAATTATATATATATATATTATTTCTTATACATTCTGAAATTAAATATATTTATCATTTATATTTATATATATATATATGGAAATTTATGTATATATATTTTATAGAAATATATATTATATTATATAATTTTAAAAAGTTAAATTTTATATTATTATTTAAGATAAAAAAATAAATTATTTAATATAAAGAATAATTTTTAATAATTATTATTTATAATTTGAATTTCAGAAAAAATATAATATATATACATATATACATGAAAAAAAAGAAAACAAAATTAAAAATCGTCAGGCCCACTGACGTTTTAAAGAAACGTCAGTGGGCCTGACGTTTCTTTTAAATATTTTTATTTTTTATTTTGTAATATGTATATAATATATATTATAAATATATAGATATATATTATTTCTTATAATATTATGAAATAATTAAATATAATTATCGTATGTATTTTTTATATAAATATATATATAGAAATTTATGTATATATATTTTATAGAAATTTATATTATATTATATAATTTTAAGAATTTAAATTTTATATTATTATTTAAGAAAAAAATAAACTATGTAATTTAAAGAATAATTTTTAATAATGATTAGTTATAATTTGAATTTCAGAAAAAATATAATATATATATATATATATATTAATACTTAAATATATTCATATATACATTTAAAAAAAGAAAAAAAATTAAATATCGTCAGAGTCTCGTGAAATGAGGTCAGTTCTCAAATTCTACTGAAATATGCCCCGCATCGTGGAGTCAATTCAGTAATAATTTCTATTGCTGAACTAATATAAATAGGAATGTCTTAGCATAATACATAAATGCGCAAACATAATGAGTAAGGAAAAAGAGCGTGCTTTCACGAGTGATGAAGTATACACCAATGACTCAACAATTCTGGATGAAAATAAGCCTTATTTCGATATTACATTGTCTAAATCACATTTTGCCCCGCACTATCTACTGGTAAATTTTCTTTTTGAAGAACTATAGTAATGTGTGTATATTATTTATTAATGTTTTTTTTTATATAAATTTTCATGCAGTTAATGTCTAAGGAGATGATCAAACTCTTGCCTAACACTGAAGTTCCAGTTGTTCTATATTGTCTGGGATAGTCATGGACAATGCGATACCATGGAAACCACAAAAATCGAAATTTGATAATGCAAGATGGGGGCGCTTTGTGGAGGACACGAAATTGAATTTGGGTGATTTATGTATTTTCTCATTGGTTGAAAATACTGGAACGAAAGTCACTTTTAAAATTGGTTTGGACAGGCTGAGCGCTACATTATTATCTCGAGACGTATCGGGTACAAGTGGTGGTTCATGTGGTTAATTGTGTCCATGAAAAATTGCTAATAAGGATTTTATTTTGTTTGTTGTGTTTTTTTAGGAAAATTTTATTTGGCGTAATAATTTATTGTTGTTTTATATATGTTATTGTATAATAATAAAATTAATTTATTATAATTTTCCATAATATTGTTATTTAAATATAATTCTTGGTGTTGAATAAGATGAAAAAATAAATAATATATATAAAGCTAAGGTGAATTAACGGCGATTACAACACCTAGCAGCTTAACCTATACATATACTATAACACTCAATAAATAATACCTTAATACTATTACAATACTCATGAAAATTCAACATTTGAAACGGCAATCGCAGCTATACTAAATCAATTTTTCTTTGCCTTGGATCTCTCCATACTTGAGGAAGATGGTCCACTGACGAAATCATTATCTTCAAACTTGAAAAGCTTCTCTAGTTGGTCGAAGAATGACTCGTCATCCATTAAGTATGCAATTGTATTTGTCATTTTGGGATCACGATCCTATAAATGTAAGAATAATTAATATAAGTGTAAATTAGATATTTATAATCAAGAAAATGAAAGCTTGCTTAAATTTTAGAGAAAATTACCAATAAACGCCAATGATCCGGTGTAGCGTTTATATACTGTTGTTCACCAACCATACGGACTCCAGCTGTCATTGCCATTTTTTTTAACGTGTAGTGACGGGATTGTAGCAAATCAACGCAACTTTTCACATTAGCATAAGATAATTTACGCTCCTTGAATTGGTTCTTCAAAACATTTTTACGTTCAGTAAGCAGTTGCTATTATGGTTACCGATTTTACAATCACCTGCTTCGACGTCCTTGATAAGAGTATTCACAAGCACTGTCTCCATCTCCTTTGTCCAGTCGGTGTTCGAGTAGAACTCAACTTCAAACAAGTTGTAGCATTTTGATTGTGGAGGAAGAGGAGAGAATTCCAATGGATGATCCATATTTGTATGTAAGTAAAAATGAATGTCACCACACACGTATTTCTAATGCTAACATCTTGCTAGATCCGTACAAATTTTTATTGTTCATTAACTGTTTATAAAATAGTTGATGGGACATTTGATTTCATATGATATTAATATATTAAAATAAATAAATATACAAACTAATTTTAAATGATAGCAGATAATTATTAATATAAATAAACATAGTCAAGCATATTTGCTATCATTTTAACAATAGTAATGAATATGAGTTTAGAAGCAAAACAAGAACAACACTTTGATGGGTTGAAAGGTTGATATGCAGGATATTCACGCTCTTCAAAATGCCCTTGTTGCACATGCCACTCATACTGTTGTCTCTTCATATCAAGTGCAATTTGAGAATATATGCCTGACGATGCATATATTCTTCGATGTTGGCAAACCATGTATCCAAGACATTTCTCCATTCTGACCAATCGTTCCAACCTATATGAAGTTGATGTGAAGGGTGGGGCTGCTGGAAAGTCCCGGCCTCATACTGTGGGAGATTTTCCCTTCTTCTTCCATGTGCGTATCCAAGCAGTTCTGTTTTCCCCATCATCTCATCCTCATTTTGTTCTTCATAGTCGACATCCATATGTTGTGTTCTTGTATCTGTACTTCTTCTCCTTCTCTTTCTTCTATCATCTTCATTATTCAGTTCTCTTTTGCTCTCCTCATGGCTTCAGTGTGGATTGAGCTATTAAGCAGAATATTCATTACTTTTCCATCGAAGTCATTTGTCAGACGAGAGTTGGGCAGAGCAAGTCTTTTCTTATTAGATAAAATGAGATACAATTTTCTCGTGCCGGGGTGCAACATACACATCTTCATGTTGATTAGAAGTTCGAGGGTGATGGTTGTTTCGCCGGGAGTTTCTTCCAATCCATCCAAATTAATCCCGATATATTGAGCAATTGGCGTAATCAACCCTCCAATATGGTTTGCTACTTGCTGTTTTGTTCGAACAAAATGCCTTAAAAGCATCAGTGCTACATTGAATTTTTTCCCATTCAACAAACACCATAAAATGAACAACTCGTCCAATGTAACAACCACATATTCAGGTTTCACAAAAATTGTACTTGACAAGAAGCGTTGGAAATATCGAATCACCGGGCTACTTATACTTGATGCTTTTGATCGGCTTAGGTTGTAAACGGATGGTTTATCTGGGAAAGCCTTCGTTATTTCCTTTCAAAATAGTATTGGATTGAATTCAGGAAAGTGTATCTTCGTATCTAGTAGATTGGATAATTTCTTTTTTGGAAATCCATAAATTTCATTTAACGTTTCCGGCTCAAGCGTATGAAACTCATTACCCAAATAGAAGGTTATAAATCCTGGCACGGTATTATCGTATCCCACATGTACGGTCGAAAAGAATTCAAGGACCAACCGTTCATATGTCTTCTCTCGTAAGGCGAAGAACTTAGACCATCCCATATTTTTGCACATTGTTTTTAGATCATCGTAAATTCCCAGCTCTTTCATGCATTCTTCATCTACAAAATGGGTGGCCCGTCTTTTCTTATTATACACCTCGAACAATCGCTCACTCATAATATCCCAATCTTGAAATTCTATGTCGTATGCATCGGGCATAGTTGCTAGAATTCTCTCGTATTCTCGTTGTTGTTCTTCCATGGAGTGTTGATTGCAATACAACTTTCATTGAATGAATTAGAGTTCTAAGTCTTTGCTCTTCTTCAAATCTACGTCTATCCTCTATTGTCAACCCATATCATCAGCGGTGAAACCACAAGCACCAAACGGATACGGATACATTTTATCAAGGGTACCTACAAAACATCAATGTATATATCCACTCTTGTATTATTTACATTACTTCAAACTTGCACATCTTTCTTATTATTGTAACAAATTCATTAGCTTCAATGGTACACACTATATTCATATGCAACTACACCTATTAATACCCCTATTATCTATTCCAAATACTCCAAATAATACGTATCACCAACACATCACTCCAAATAACAATACATTATCAATATTCAATGCTAATATAGCCAAATCCCCAATTACTATGATGCACACCAAATGTTCGATGAAATACGCCAATGAATCTAACCACCATAACATAAACCGATTGATGCCACAATAATCCAAATAATACGTATCACCAACACATCACTCCAAATAACAATACATTATCAATATTCAATGCCATTAGAGCCAAATCCCTAATTACTATGATGCACACCAAGTGTTCGATGAAATACTCCAATGAATTTAACCAACATAACATAACCCGATTGATTCCATAATACTCCGAATAATATGAATCACCAACATATCACTCCAAGAAAATAGATGATCATTGAAAACATACCTTATTGAAAAAATATTAGTGATAAATGTGTGAAGAGGCCTAACCTTCAAATCTTCAAAAATGTATCCGTGAATGCGATTTAGCGGATGAATTGAAATATATAATATGTTGTATGATCTTTGTCTTCAAAGTCGAAGAGATTTGAGAGGCATTAGGAGAGATGGGTGAGAGTAGGGTTTTGGAGGTTGAAAAATATGAGGGAAAGAGGGGTAAAACTATATATAATTAGGTTTTATCGTCCGACTCGGTCGGTCAAGTCGGTCTAATATGGGACTCGGTGAACCGAGTCAATGTTCAAACTCAGAGACACAACTCGATCATGACAACAGCTCAACCGGCTGAGTTGAAAAAAAATCTGAAAATGTCACGCTCGGTCTCATCTCACTCCACTCGGTCGGTCAGTCAACTCGGCCGGCCGAGTGGAAAACATATTATGGTTTTTGAAGCTCGGTCTGTTCTCACTCCACTCGATTAACCCACTTTGTTGGTCAGTCAACTCAGTCGGTCGAGTTGAAAAAATATTCTGGATTTTGGTGCTCGGTTGCATCTCACTCCACTTGGTCAACCCACTCGTTCGGTCAGTCAACTCGGTCGGTCGAGTGGGAAAAAAATTCTGGATTTTGAAGCTCGGTCTCATCTCACTCCACTCGATCAACCCACTCAGTCGGTCAGTCAACTCGGCCGGCTGAGTTGTAAAAATATTCTGGATTTTGACGCTCGGTTGCATCTCACGCCACTTGGTCAACCTTTTAACTCGGTTTGCCGAGTTAAAATTCATTTTTGGAAATATATTTATAATGTCATCTAAATAAATTCATAATATTTTTGATAAATTAGTGTATTTTTATATTTTGTTCCTATAATTATATCTTTTCGATGATATTTGTTTAATTTTTTTTTTGGGAAAATTGCAATTGAAGTAACAAATGAACATTAATACATACCATAAGTTAATTTTTTAAAACACACGAATTGTTTCGATGTTACATAATATTGATGCATACTATATCCATATTAGAAATGCCTTCCTGTACCACAACCTCTAATTATTCTTGTTCGCCGAGCTCTTCCTTGATCTTACACTTCATTTCCTGAGGTTTCTTGTTGTCTTCTTCTAATTCCACCTCTTCTAACTCTTGTGTCAACAGCTGTTGCTAGTGGCTCTAAATTTTCTTCTACTTCATCTTTCTCTGAAACTGTCGTCGAAGGAATTGTCATTCTGCTAGAGGATGATGTTGACCGATCGGCTACATCCCGAAAATTAGCCACATCAAAGTACTGGAATTGAATAGGAGTATGACGGAAATACTTGTAGTTTGTCACATTTGTAGTTTCTCCAGTCCGAAGTCAATGTTCATATGGTGATATTGCGAGGGAGTGGACAAAGATGGATGGTATGGTATCGAAGTATAAGTTGGTGTACTCATTGTAGGCCTATATATATCCAACACATTTCCTTCAGTTGGGCATCCTGGTCGTGAAGAGGTTGATGCATAATTCCCAGGAGGTGGCATCCAATGTTCAGGGCTAATTTCATGATCACCCCTATGACTTCTTTTAGTTTCAAAATTGCATCTAATTGATTTTGGAACTCATGTTGATGTGCAGGCTGGGTATACGTCATGTATGGTGGCTCCGGAGATAGCCTCTCAATTGTTCGCTCTATAATTTCATACAAGGAGAGCTGTTAATCTAACAAAGAATTAAGTTGCTCAATGTCCAACCTGTTTATATTCTTTATGTTTCTCTTTATGGGTTTCAACTGTTCAATTTACAAATAATTTTAACATATACACATTAAAACACATTGAATATATAGAAATATTTAGATAGATATAGATGTATGTTACATACCATGTAGTGCATCAATAATGCATCTCCAGTTTTGATTCCCATTTCTTCATGCGTATCGACAGGGGATATAAAATGATGTGTAATCGAGTTATACCAACCATAATAATCTGGAGTTGTCATTGGGTTCATAAGAAATTGGGAGCCCCTGATATATTCATGTCTTCGCATTCATTGATGAATATATTTCTTTTGTATGTCCATCCAGTTAGCATTTTTATCCCCCTTCGATCAATTTGATGCATATTCGTTTTCCAGTCATCAAGAGGGTCGAACCGAGTCGGTATGTATTGTAACATTCGGAACTGACGTAAGACTCTCTCAGGATGATGAAACTCCACAAATGGGAAAAAAATGAGAGGACATTGAGCTTGCACATTGTCCAAGCAGCAGCGGGAAGGTAAATGGAGTATTTTAGGTTGCGACCAATCATATGGATCCCAAGTAAACTGGTAAAAAAAACATATTTATCGAATGATTACATATAAAAATTCATAACATGAACTGATCAAACCTGTTCATGAGTCAATTTATCCAAGATTTCTCAGAAAACCTTCACCTGGCGTCTACTAGTGTGCACGAAACTGCTATCATTATTTCAACTGTTACATATAGTTTACTAGTTGATTAGTAGATGCCTATTGAGATAACCGTAAACATAAAATAACAAAAAAAATGAATTGTAAATATTACCGTGCACCGAAAGGGGGGACAGGGAGTGTACCACCACCCAAATGTTGAGGACTTTTAATTTCTAGCATATTTAATCTACGTGCCTTAGATACAGGCACAATGGACGAGATTCGCAACCAAGCCCAAATCTGCGTTATATTATAAAGATGTAAAACATTAGTAATTAATAAGGTTGCATCTAGAAGATTCATTAATAAATTTGTACGTAGTACTTGTAACAGTTGAACTGGTCCACCGAGATTTTCCTTTGCATTCAAGGCGCCATTGCACAAGTGACGGTAAAGGGAAGATAGGATAGCACTGTACCAACTGAACTCATTAACTGATTTTACATCTTGCAAGCATTGTAAATATACTAGTGGTATTAAATTTCCACTAGCATAAGGGCACATCACACTGCATAACAGGAATAAAGTACATGCCCGTACATATTACTCAACATGTTCAACCGTGCTATCATCCGTCACCAGATGCGATCACATATGAGCTGCTAAAGAGCTTGCTCTTATCTTTTCACTTTTTGTGTGGGATACTTCTGGCGTGTAACCCAACATCACCTGACATTAACAAACCCACTCATTGGGAGACATCGTAGAATCTACTCCACATACCGGCTTTCCTTCAACCGGCAAACCCCAAATTAAGGCGACATCCAACAAAGTGACAGTTGCTTCACCAACAGGCAAGTGAAAAGTGTGCATTTCTGGATGCCACATCTCCACTAAAGCGGTTATTAAGTGATTATCTGGGTAAAACCTCCCGCACCTATATACACCGTAAAAACCCATTTCAAATAAAAAGTTCAATACGCGTGTGTGAGGCTGAGACAGTTCATCTTCAAATAATTCCCAAAATTCATTGTCGCACCGCCTAAAGCAAAAGAAATAGTTCAAATCTACGTCGGGCTTTAGTTGGCCCTCGAAAATGTGCTGAGATTGAAGTGTGAGAACTGTCGGGTCCCTAGGGCCACAGTGGTTCCGTGAATTTATATCCATCGATCACTGCCAATGAAAAACAACATTAACTAATGTAGAATTATTAAATTGAAAACTCATACGGTCACCACAAAAAATTATAAAATTAAATTACAGATAGATATCAATACATATATACACATATAACCCTTTTCCCCCATCACAGAAGTACGTACATTATACAAATATAAAAAGGTTTCAAGATGATCTTAGAAATCTTCAGATTGTGAGTTTGCTTGTTCAGTTTCATGTCTTTGCAATGTTTGAGAATTTGCACGACGATCTTGACTGGTTTCTTCTCTTTGTCAACGAGCCTGTCGTCTTCTAGCATGTTGCCTAGCTCGTGCTTCAGGCCAATCCATCTCATTTGGAATTTGCGATGATCGATTTCTTCCTGGGCGATACATAGTTCTTAAAGTGGTATCATGATATAACTGAAAATCAGGCTCATTGCAATATTCCTCCCCTAAATATGGCTGGAATGCAGCAGCAGATGTTCGCTTGTAGTTTACCAAGTGATAATACGGTTGCACAAATGAAGTAGCATTAATCTGTAAATCAGTGCATACACTCATCACGTGCGAACATGGAATACCATATAAGGTGCACTTACCGCAAGAACATTCTCTCGTGGTAAGTCTAACATCATGTATGTGACCCCGTTTACCTGGTCGTGGTTTCGTGGCCACCATAACATATTGCTCATGGTAATCGATCTAGGTAACTACATGACCCACAGACAGTTGTGACCAATACCAATATTTTGAATAAGCATAGTCAGTATATGACTGTGCATTACTCTGCATTCTTCTAATAGCTTTTTTTTTGTTCTCTAAAATATGCAACACATTGCTTGAACATGATCTCCACTATAGCTATTAAAGGGAGACGTCGAGCACCCTTTAACACACCGTTAAATGATTCTGACAAATTGGTGGTTAGAATACCATGTCGCCAGCCACCATCATGCACAAATGCCCATTGTTCTTTATTGATTTGATCGAGATACAAGTACGCTGCCGATTCAGATTTTTTGTTTCATTCATAACACTATTATACTTAATGATTCAGTGTTCAGATCTAGCCCGCCAGCACAGATCTTTCAATTGCACATCTTTAAAATGCGAATTGAAGTTTGAACAAACATGTGTCAAACAAAAATAACTTACTACATGTGGGGCATTAAATATTGGTATAGTCTGTATTGTACTTAAAAGACCTGCATTTCTATCCGAAATTATGCACATCTACTCCCTCCCATATATGACGTACTTGAAAATCAATTTCAAAAACCACTTCCAAGATTCAAAATTCTCTTCGTCCACCATAGAAAATGCTAGGGGAACTATCTGATCGTTTCCGTCTACTGCGTCGGCTATCAACATTTTATGTTTGTATTTTGTATATTGATGTGTCCCATCAACACTGATAATCGGTCGACAGTACTTGAAACCACTGTAACAAGGCTCGAACAACCAAAACCATATTTGATAATATTTTTATGTGGGACATTAGTGTCATGGTGTTTCCATTCAACAATGGTGTCCGTGTTCCACTTTTGTAGTGCACCTAGAAACTTTGGTAGCTTTCTTACGAAGCTCTCCCATATCCTATAAGTGTTCTCAATTGCCCGTCTAATGCCATGCCAGGTCTTTTGATATTTTAACTTTGCAGTTTAAAATATACTTGTGCCTCAAAGATGCTGATTGCAGGATTGACCCAAACATTTCCTTAATCAAGAATACTACAAAATTTTTGTCCAGATTTCGATGATCAAAAGATATGTCATTCATATAACATCTATGATCTCCACCATATTTTGTTATTTTGAACATCCCCAAACTTCGCTTAAATATTGCTCTAACATACCATGGACACTCTTGAAAAGGTGTACTGTGTTCACATTTGACAACCCAAATGAATGATTTACTTTCTGTAACTCAAAACTGACGTCTTGCATGTCATATCGAGAAGTCCTTAATCACTGGAATCAAAGTCTTCTTATCCCTGAATACCATGTCCTTCTCAATTATACATCAGCTAGGATTGTAAAACTTTCTCCATGAAGACGAATGATTATGCATCGAGTCAGCAAAAACTTCGGGGACAATTGTTATGTAAAACAGGATGTTTGTGTCCGAACTTACATGGATTGTTGCTTCGACACCGTTGGGGTCTACATTGGTTGCATCAACATCTTCTTCATCTAATGTTGCTTCAATGTCATCCAAATTCTCATTTTCTGTTTCAATCTGTACAAGGGTCAATGTCTTCTGTATTGTCCGTATTACTTGGACCAATTATATCTTCAGGTTCATTCCTAGTATTACTGGGACTAATTATATTTTGGGTACTACATGACCTGGAACCATCGAAAATAGTATTTCTTAAAGCAAGGATCTCCAAGCCCTGAGTGATTTCGGGCACATAATCACAAGAGTTACTTAAATCTTGGATTGATGTGATGGGCACATCTTGTTGGGACAGCAACGACATATAATATCCCCACTCTTGGCTCATAAGCATAACTTCATGTTCGCTAAGATTTTGACATGGTTCTTTCTCAACGAAAATGTCTATAGAGTTTAATCCATCATTAGGATATAGGAAGAACCTAAGATTATCGGCAGTCTCAATCTGAACTACAGACTCTATCACATTATTGTGACCGTAAACTTTACCCCATTTTGTGAAAAGTTTCAGATAAAACTGGTCTTTAGGCACACCAAGAAATTAGTAAATTTGATCTTTCAATGCAGATGAGTCTGTATTTCGATCAATTCGTGTGTAACAATTGGGCGCACAACTATACAATTCTTTTTCATTTTTCTGTATAATTTTGTCTCCGCTATAAACACTAATTGCAACTCGTCGGTGACTCGCCATGTCTTTAAAGTGATATTTATAATTTGTTTCACTGTGAAATATATGAATTTCATACAAACATGAAGAACAAAAAAATTAGAATGAGTAAGTGTGAACCACATAGTATGTATGAAAAACATGATAAATAATGCATTACATTTCATAACAAAGATATAATTACATGGAATATACATCACTCTGTGAATGATAACGACATATAATATCCCCACTCTTGGCTCATAAGCATAACTTCATGTTCGCTAAGATTTTGACATGGTTCTTTCTCAACAAAAATGTCTATAGAGTTTAATCCATCATTAGGATCTAGGAAGAACCTAAGATTATCGTCAGTCTCAATCTGAACTACAGACTCTATCACATTATTGTGACCGTAAACTTTACCCCATTTTGTGAAAAGTTTCAGATGAAACTGGTCTTTAGGCACACCAAGAAATTGGTAAATTTGATCTTTCAATGCAGATGAGTCTGTATTTCGATCAATTCGTGTGTAACAATTGGGCGCACAACTATACAATTCTTTTTCGTTTTTCTGTATAATTTTGTCTCCGCTATGAACTCTAATTGCAACTCGTCGGTGACTCGCCATTTCTTGAAAGTGATATTTATAATTTGTTTCACTGTGAAATATATGAATTTCATACAAACATGAAGAACAAAAAAATTAGAATGAGTAAGTGTGAACCACATAGTATGTATGCAAAACATGATAAATAATGCATTACATTTCACAACAAAGATACAATTACATGGAATATACATCACTCTGTGAATGATCATTAGAAGATAAATTTTCTACAACATTATTATCATCCACGACTTCTATATCAACATTTTCGTTCTCTACTGGATCATGCCACATATTTAAGCCAGGGGTGACATCTATAAGATCTAGTATGCGTGATCGCATCATATTCACGTGATGAAAGTTAGTCGTACTCTCTTGTTGGATAATTTTATTTTGGTGTCTCTCATTATCCAATTGAGCACGTAACTCATGAACCTCGTTTTCAAGGGCTTTTATATGTCCGTCTCTAATCCGAAGCTGCTCTATCATATTATTATTTTCCGTTGTCATGGTACTTAAAGTACCACGTAGGAAATTTATTACATACCCTAAGACGTCTTTTTGTTGCCGAACGCAACCTTCTAAATTTAATTTTTTTATGTATCCTATAATAATATATTAATTATACTAATCAATTTGTAATTAGTCAACATAACAAATCGTGAAGCAAAACAAGTTAAACATATAACACATGCAACACTAAAAATATATTCATCATAATAAATAAATAAAATTTAAATAACATCACATTAATAAATACAACAAAATAATTAAATAACACATAAAACCATACACCCTTATAATTAAAATTTACAAATCTTATCAGATAAATGTATATACTAAACCAAATAAACATTCACAGAAATAAATGATGTATATGTATACTACTTACCTTATTTTAGGTTACAGAGATGTTTGTGCAAGTTGAAGTTTTTGTTGTTCAACACAATCTACACAATATAGCATCAAAAATAAAAAAAATTGATTATTAGTGTTTAAGAAAAAAATTATGTCATATAATGCCAAAAATTTAGAAGATATAAGGTTAATTGGTGATAAATAAAAAAAATTGATCACAATTATAACAAAAACAAATCGCAGTATGTGAAAGAAAAAATAAATGAAGTAATGATATATTACAAACATAATTATAATTAAAATAAATAATACATACCTTTTTATAAGAAGAGAAGAAGGAAAGATGAAAACACAGCAGCAACAACAAGAAATTGAGCAGTAGCAACAAATTTAGCAAATAAAGAAGAACAAGAAGGAGAAAGCAAGGAGAAAGCAAGAAGAAGAATGAAGGAGAAGAAAGGAAGGTGGATACGCGAGTGAAGAGAGAGTGATTGAATGAGTGAAGAGAGAGTGATTGAATTTGCTACACCTACCTCTGCCAATTCACATAAATTGCATGTGAAATTGTGTAAAAGCTGGCTGCATGAATGACAAATGTGATAGATTGGCAGCATGAATGATGTATCATTGCAGTAAATTTTGCAGGCATGTGAAATGACGTAACGATAAATACGAGTGCAATATTTTATCAGGTTTTATTTTATTAAGGTAGTGTATTTATTTTTAAAGACTATGATATTATTTTATTGAAAAAATATTTAGTATGTGATATATTTTTATTATAAAAATATATAATATGATATTATGGTGTTGTAAAATTATATAAAGTGGTAATATGTTTATATATATATATATGATGATGTCATAGTTTTAATTAGTTTATTTTGGAATTATTTTAATTTAATAAATTGTTTGTGTATTATGTATATAGTTTTAGTTAATTTTGAATATTTATAATTAATTTAGTAATAAAAATATATCATGTCTTATTAGATATAAACGTATATATTTGTCAAAAATTATTCAAATATTAATCAAAATAATTTTTTTTTAAACAATACTTAAAATAAAAATGTAATAATATTAAAACATATTTTTATAATTTTAAAGAGAATAAAGAAGAAATAATATATATAATAAATTTAACAAATATATATATATTATAATATTTATGAATATATGTATATATTTATGTATTAATATATATACATATATATATAAATTTTTTTTTTCAAAAATTGAAATTATACTTAAACTAAATGTGTAATAATTATTAAAAATTATCTTTTAAATTATATAAATTTTTTTATAATATTATATAATAATATAAATTTTGATTATTTACAATTATATAATATATATTTCTATAAAATATATATACATAAATTTCTATATATATATTTATATAACAAAAAAGCAATAATTTTATTCAATATATAAAAAATAATATTTATATATATAATAATATATATTACTTATAAATTAAACAAAATAAAAATATGAAAAGAAACATCAGGCTCACTGAGCGGGCCTGACAATGTATTGGTTTTTTATTTAGCTTTATTTATATATGTGCATATATTTATGACATACTATATATATACATAATTTATAATAAATATATATATATATATATATATATTATTTTTTCTGAAATTCAAATTATAATTATTAATTATTAAAAATTATTCTTTAAATTACATAATTTTTTAATTATCTTAAATAATAATATAATATTTTACTTTTTAAATTTATATAATATAATATATATTTCTATAAAATATATATACATAAATTTCTATATATATATATATTTACATAACAAGAAAACTTAAACGATACTTATTTTTAATTTATTCAGAATATATAAGAAATAATATATATATATATATTTATAATATATATTATATACATATTAAAAAAACAAAAAATTTAAAAAAACGTCAAGACTATTGACGTTTCTTTAAAACATCAGTGGGTCTGACGATATTTTATTTATTTATTTTTTTTAAATGTATATATGTATGTATATATTTTTGTATTAATATATATATATATTATTTTTTTTCTTCTGAAATTAAAATTATAAATAATAATTATTAAAAAATATTCTTTAAATTACATCATTTCTAAATATGTTTTTTTATATTATAATCTTTTTATATTTAGAATTTTTATTAATTTACCAATATATTTTTATTTTATATAGTATTGAAATATGTATATATTTAATTTACATTTGATTTATGTTCAGTAAATATAAGAAAATAATTTCTAATAATATAAATAACTATAATACAAATTACAAATATATATATATATATCTTTATATATATAATTGCATATATATATATATTCAATACACTATGTGTATATATATATGGGGATGGATGGCTGCACTAAACATAATGCATATATATATCATTTGAAATTAAATTGTCAGGCCCGTTGACCTTTTTTTGTAAAAAGGTCATCGAACTTGATGTTTTATCCTATTTTCAAAATACTTTTCGAAACTAACTTATTTTACAATTTTTTTTATTTTTTTACATTATTTAAGTAAAAACGCAAATATTATAATGAGTCAAAAACAAATTAAATTTGGCAAAAGATGTGCGGTCAACACAGAGTCAATACGGCCAACTTACTTTCTGTGCTCATCCCTTTTTCTATTTTTGGGAAAGGAATACATTTTTAACAACAAATGATATATTTTCGATAATATATATATATATATATAATGACACGTGATACTTTTGTCGAAGTGTGTATTACTTGTAAAAAATGTTTACCACTTTTTTTTTTTTTTTTGAGAAAGTATCACATTCTGAAAATAAAAAAATATATATATTAATTTTATTTTGAAGGTATTGTTGAGATTGAAAAATTATTAAATACCAAGAAAATTAAAAAAATATTAAATTTATTATTTTCAAAAGCTATCTATATTTTTCCTGAAAAAGTATCATCAATTTTATCTTTAGATTCATTGTTAATATTTTTCAAAGAGTTAATATTTTTGTTGGAATAATATTGTTTATCTTTTACAAGTACTACTAATGAGGTAAAAAAAAGTATCATAATTTTAAATAAAAATATTATTTTATATGGAAAAATATGACATATTCTAAGTGTAAATTCCCAAAAAGTATTAATTCTTGTTGGAAAAATATTACTTTTATTGTAATATTTTTTGTATGCAATTTTATACGAACAAGTAAAACATTAATAGTTTTATTTTAAATAGGATTTTATTCATTATTAATATTTAAAAAAAAAACTTGAACTTATTTTTTAAAATGTATTAGTTTTTTTCTTAAAAAATATCATTTTTGTGTCGAAAAATATCAATATTTAAAGTATATTATTTTATGAGAAGAGTAAATTGATGGGTGCAATGAAAGTGTGTTAACCACGCGGTTGCTGCATGGTATTTTTTTTTTTTTTTTTTAAATGTTTGATCCATATAACTATCAGTTGTACCATGTTCTTATCTCACAGGAGAACATTTTAACTTGAAATATAAGAAAACTACTCTCCCATAGCCAAATAAAGCAAACCCATATGCATATATCAATGAGGCTTAATATTAATATTAATATTATTATTATTTTAAAAAATAAATAAATAATGGTCACCCCTTTGAGTGTAAGTGCAAAGCAAACCTCTAAAATTATTAATGAAATCATAATCTTTATAAATAGGTGCATTTTAGTCAAAGATTTAAAAAATTATTAACTAAACCATAACCTTCACAATTATGTGCAGTTATGATCACATGACTTTAAATTCTAACCATAATTGCACCTAATAATTTTAAAGTTTTGAATAAAATTGCACTTCAATATAATAGTTTGGCCGCTTTTATTGTTGTTGGTGTAATTAAGCCTATCAATAATAAGCATAAACATCAAGATGAGTATAAAATTCTTTGTTCCTTGAATCTTTGTTAATCTTTAAGAAGATACACCCTAGGGAAAAATGCTTAACATGAGTTTGGGGGGTTGATTTTGGTTGAAAATAGTGATTTCGATAAACCGTCAGTTTGGGCCGGCATGAATGACAATTTATTAGAAATAGTTATCGATTTTGGTTTCAGAGAAATCGTCGATTTTGGAGTTATAGTTTTGGCCCCTCTTCTCCTTTCTTGGTTTCTTCTTCTTGTCCGACTCTAGAGCAATTCTTGACAACCTTACATTCACATGTTGACTTCAATTTCTTCACGAACTTGTAGCTTATTGAGTTGACTTTTACTCAACATTGGTTACATCCTCAAATTGTGTGCATATCAGGAGTTATATGTGAATAAGTAAATTGCAATATAACATATACTTATTGTAATAACCACAAATTTAATATCAAAAACAGTTTTTGCTTAAGTGACAATAGAGAGATACTGTCTTCATTAAAGTTATAAAACTCTTTTATAGCTTTTCAACAACACTAGATTCATATCAATTAAACTCTCGATTTAAGAGTTTACTTAAACTTTTGAAGATGCACAATATAATTCTTAATAAGCAGGGACTGACTTCTTCTCCTCTTGAAAAACCTATCAAAGGTGCATGGATTCAAGGGAGAAGGACAAATGAGAGAAATGTTCATAATTTAGCCAAAAATAAAATAAAATAGTAGAGACTTTCCCACTAAACAAAAGCCTTTGGTTGGCCTCAATACCAAGTTGTCACTGTGAAATCAATATCATTGAATGGGTTAATGAAATATTCTCAAAATAGATTTTAAAACTAAAATATTATTTACAACGATCATGAAAATACTCACCTACTCAAATATTTTAATACCATTATTAATAATATTTAAAAATTATACATATAATTATCACGATTATTTAAAATTAATAATCATAATAAAATAATTAGTGACACATCAACAATAAAAAAAAAAAAAGCATCCCCGGGAATATGAGAGTGGTCCTCAATCATCACTGTATTATTAGAAGATATGATACTCTGGAAAATAACGCTTTATGATATCATTTGAGGAGAAGTCTAGAGCTTATCCAATTCCAAGTCTTTGGTAGAATCTTCCAACCTAACACATATATAATATAAAATTCGGATGCTTCGTACAATTAATCTCCTCTACTATTTATTCAGTTAAAAAAAATTAAAAAATATTAGTACTAATTTATTATTTTATTATTTTAAAAAAATAATTATATTTTTTTATAAATAAATATTTTTAAATTAAATAAATAATACTCTCCCAAAAAAACTAACACTGTAAAAAGAATAGAAAAACCCAAGCCCAATAATAAATAAAAGACAAAAATAAAATAATTTCACTTCATCCCAATGCCATTCTCAACAAGTCAAAACATTTGTAGATTCCTCACCTCGAAAAGACCTTGTAGATTCCTCTGTTCCAGTCTCCAACAGAAAAATGGAGTTCTGCAGAGAGGATTCTTGTCTTTCGCCAACAACTCGTTGTGTTTATGCCCTCATCATGTTCACTTCACTTCTCTTTCTACCATCTGAATCCAATCAGGTATACGTGATTCTTGATTGGCTGAACCGCGGACATTAATATTTACTCCCATCTGTTCATTCAGCATGGCGAAAACCCGGAAAGTTAGAAGTTTTCAGTTTAAATTCTCACAATACAAGTTAGATGATCAATGGGTTTAAGGATTGATCATGTTGAATTCTGTTTTTGTCTTCGTTTTGGATACTCTGAGTCAATTATGTATGGTCAAAGGGGAAAATGTTGTGATATCTGCTGATTATGCCTTGATATTTTCTTGTTTTCTTTGAAATCTTGCTGGATAGATAATTGTTGCTTCCAATTTCATCTGGTAATGTTGCTCCATTCTTCAGTGTTTTGATTTTGGGATAGGGTATGGTGAATCTACATGTGGAAGTTCTTCCGCTTATCCTTCGAAGATTTTGATAAAGGGAGGAACAGTAGTGAATGCTCATCATCAAGAGGTTGCAGATGTATATATAGAGGATGGCCTCATCGCTGCAGTGCAGACCAATATTATGGTAATGGTGTCATAAGTGCCTATGAGATGATTTGTAGTTCAAAAATTGATTTGGGAAATTCTTATGCTAGTTTAGTGGGATCTAAGTTTATAGTTTGAGAAGATTGTTATGCACATCCTTCTAAATTCAAGTGAGCTAGACCTAGGCGCGCACCTTTGAATATATGTAGAAAGAGAATTTGGATCAGAGAACTGATATGGATCTGTGTCACGACTCCATTTCTTGTTGGTGATATAAAATATGTAATGCAATGTGCTTCCTTGAATAAAAATATTGAAATGAAGTTGGACCAGAGAACTCAAATGTAAATTGGTTGGCGATGAAACTATGAAACATGTCAAATGGGATGCGATCTTTCCTTAACAAGTAAGATGCAAGGAGAAACATGGTTGAGAAATTACTGGTTTTCTCTCTCTTTCATTTTCAAAATCGGAACCACTTGAGAGTTGTTCTGAATGATATCAAAGATGTACTTCTGTCATACATATATGTAGAGTTATTTCTTTTTCTAGTTATTTGTTGTCATGAATCATTGATGGCAGTAATATTAGTTGTATTGTCTGCATAGAAATTGATGGATTGTGTTTATCATAGTGATGCTAAGAGATGTTGTAAAAGATTATATGAAAGGCAGAACAAATGCAATCCTACTTCATATCTTTGTAGCATAACATTTATATATATGTATCAACAATTATGTGTGGATATGCAGGTCGGAGATGATGTTAAGATTATTGATGCCAGTGGAAAGTATGTCATGCCAGGTGTGTTATCTTCCTAAACCTGTGACTGTATCTCAAAGTCATTGTAATAATCTGCATAATATTATTCCATAGTTCAAGATTGATAATATCTCAGGGAGCAAGTTATGGTCTAACATCAGAAACAAAGTTAGTCTTCTTTTGGCGTGTGACATATAGCGGGGGATGGCTGGAGATGTTACAAGTTTGAATTTTGTATTAGTCTTCCTGCCTGCTTGATTTTGGCTAAGATAGATGCAAGCTCTGCACCATGGTCCATGATGGCGAGCCACGCATCATTTTTACATGTAAAATGATGAGTAGTTCAGCCAATTTCTGTAGTACATATAGCTCTCTTTTTTAGGACATCTTTATAAATGCTTGCAATGCGCAAAATCTTTGTTATTTACAAGGATCAGGTTGTAATAGTTCCAGTTCTTTACTTGTCGAATTACATACCACTTTTGGTTACAATTAAATTGTAAGTAGCCCTGAGGTTCCCAAATTTTATGAACTTATCTACCCCTTGTAATGTTTATCTTGTGATGATAACAGGAGGAATTGATCCACACACACACTTGGCAATGGAGTTCATGGGCACCGAAACAATTGATGACTTTTTCAGTGGGCAGGCTGCTGCATTAGCTGGTGGAACAACAATGCACATTGATTTTGTTATTCCTGTGAATGGGAGCTTATCGGCAGGCTATGAATCTTATGTGAAAAAGGCTGAAATGTCGGCCATGGATTATGGTTTTCACATGGCAATCACAAAGTGGGATGAAACTGTTTCCAGAGAAATGGAAGTCATGGTTAAGGAAAAAGGTCAGTGCCCTCTTCCATATTATCTCATTGTACCTTTTTTTGAAGCGTTGGAGGTACAAACCTTGCCTCACATCAATGCTATTTTAGATAAATTCTAACTTCTTGTCTCTGCCAATTTTATAGGAATTAATTCTTTTAAATTTTTCCTGGCCTATAAGGGTTCTCTGATGATCAGCGATGAACTTCTGCTTGAGGGGTTCAAGAAATGCAAATCTCTTGGTGCATTACCCATGGTTCATGCAGAGAATGGAGATGCCGTGTTTGAAGGGCAAAAAAGAATGATTGAACTCGGCATTACTGGTCCTGAGGGTCATGCGCTTTCAAGGCCCCCAGCGGTAATTTTTATTAAATATGTTTTTTCAGTATATGCCTTTGTTATATTAAGTAGAGTAGAAGGAAAATAACTGCTAAATTTTGTTTTATTTCCTTTGGCAGAATCTTACATTATCTTCCCCTCTCTATCATTTCCTTTCTTTATGATCAAATGGCTATCTGCTTCTTGTTCTGGTTTTCCCTATGCATGGTGAGTTGGATCACATAACGACCTTACTTGAACAGGATCTGTTCTATAGGATCGTACCTCTGTATCCTTGAGTTCTAAGTCGGATCATATAATCTTTTTGCAGATTCTTCAATTAAGTAGGAAATCACTGCTTTTTTGAGGTCATCGTTTTCTGTCCACAAACAGTTACACTTCAATGTAATGCAAAACCTGTCAACTGGTGTCTATGATCTACTACTCATTCATCACTTAAATAGATATACTTGCAGTTTTAACAGGCTTGATCTGTGAGAATTAACCTGAGTTTTCCAGCTGTTTCAAATAATCCTTGCATGCTTATTTCGCACTGTCCTTAAATTTTTGGTTGCACTGATTATGTGAGAAGATCAGAAATAATTTAAGGAAGCTATCAAGTTATTAATTTTATTTAAATATTCTGCAGCTAGAGGGTGAGGCAACTAGTCGAGCTATTCGTTTGGCTGCTTTTGTGAACACTCCTCTGTATGTTGTTCATGTCATGAGCATTGATGCAATGGAAGAAATAGCTAAAGCTCGAAAATCAGGTTCTTAAGATCTTGGAATAACTTTCAAGGGTCATTATTGATTTATTTTCAAAAGCGGAATTATGTGCAAGTTCATCTTTCTTTTTTAGTAGAAGGATTTTGTTCTTGATTCAGCTATTTCTTGGGTAGTCGCCAGATCCAGCATAGGTTACTGTTACAATTATTGAACCCTTCAAGTGTTTCTGCACCCCAGCCACTTTTTCCCACACTAACGTAAAACCAATGTATCTACTTTTCCTAGTTGGTTTGTGCTCACTTTAAATTACCTTCTCTGACCTTATGATACATTATTTATGTTTCATCTCTTGCTAAACATATATTCACCTTCATTTTTGTAGTTTTTTCAGAGATTTAAAAAAGATGAAAGTTCTGGCATCTTATTTGAGGCAGAGATATTAATATGTTAGCTACGTTCCTGCTGTCAATTAGCAGTGGAAGTAAGAGTCATCACCACTGTTTGGTTGGGTTTTCTCCTAGTAAAACTTTCTGTAAGAATGTTTGCGGTTTCCCTAACTGGTTATTTTGAAATTTCACATCCTTCAGAAAAGTACTCCGCAGACTAAGTAGTTTGTTTTTTCGAATTTCAATGTAGTTGTCTTCTAGGAAGATGTCTGTGTATCCTGGTGTTTTCTTGACCAGAAAATTGTTTTCCCAACTTTCATTAATTTTGATTTGGATAACCTCTTAAGTGATAATGCTCCTTAATAACCAAAGAACTACAAGACGCGTAAAGAACACGTGTCTTTAAGTCCTATGATTTTGTAATATTGCTTCCACCGACATGAGGGAAAATTTAATGTACCTTATACCTGCAGGTCAGAAGGTTATTGGGGAGCCTGTAGTTTCAGGTCTTGTCCTGAATGATTCTGTCCTTTGGGATTCCGATTTTAAGACAGCAGCAAAGCAAGACTCTCTCTCTCCCCCCCCAACAATATTAAATTGCAATATGCATGTTTTAGTATATTGGAAGTCATTGTGAATTCTTAATGTTCCAGGTATGTCATGAGCCCACCTATTAGAGCACCTGGACATGGTAAGGCTCTTCAAGCAGCTCTCTCAACAGGGGTTTTACAGGTTTTACTCTCATCATAATAAAATGACTCTTAATCTTTTGACATGCCCTTGACGATAATACAAATGTAGGTACTATATGCCAGTGACCAAAAAAATTTAGTGAGTCTCGGGATACCAGTGAATTTGAAATAAGAAATTCCGGACCACCTTTAACATAATTCTGAATTTGAAAATCTTAAGATATGTGGATGTTGATATGCAAAGCTTGCTTTTACTGCAAGGTACCTGTTAAAAATAATTGTAATATTTCACTAGTATTTGTTGTCGTTTTATTTTCATGTAGTGTAGACTCTGATCTCCACCTGAGATGTAATAATAATGATCAGTATCTCTTCTATTATATTTAAGTATGTCGAACATGCTGCAGCTCGTGGGAACAGATCACTGCACCTTTAATTCTACTCAAAAAGCTATGGGAATTGATGATTTTCGCAAAATTCCAAATGGCGTCAATGGTATCAGCATATATTTCAAGCTCTCATGCATTCTAAAAATGGTCTTTTTTTGACACGACTGTTGTCCTACAGGTCTCGAGGAGAGAATGCATTTGGTTTGGGACACAATGGTGGTAAGTTGATCATTATATTTCCCATGCAATATGTTGAATTTTTTTGTTCTTATGAATTGGGAATCATAGTATAGAAGACTATACATTCATGGGGTGTTTTTTCCAGGTTTCTGGCCAAATATCTGTCACCGATTTTGTTAGAGTGACCAGCACCGAGTGGTAAGCTTTCTTTCGTCAAATATTCAGTTGCTCAAATTTCTTGCGCTTCGCAAATTGGCTGTCATTTTCAACTTTTGTTTGTTCTTTCGTCAGTGCCAGAATTTTCAACATATATCCAAGAAAAGGCGCAATACTAGTGGGATCGGATGCAGATGTAATAATATTGAACCCGAATTCAAGCTTTGAAATCAGTTCAAAAAGTCACCACTATCGAACAGATACGAATGTGTACGAAGGGAGAAGAGGCAAGGTAGCAAAAAGTTGTTCATCCTACAAATGATCTCATGCTTTAACTGCTTCTGGAATCTTGAGGTTCTGAGATATGTTGTGTGCTTTCTCTCTCTGTCTGAATCAGGGAAAAGTTGAAGTAACCATTGCTGGTGGAAAGATTGTGTGGGAGAATGAACAAGTGAAGGCAGTTAAAGGTTCTGGAAAGTACATAAAAATGGCTCCTTTTAGCAATGTGTTTGATGGAATAGAGGAGGCAGACGCAGAGTATTTATCGTCCCTAAGAGCTCCAGTAAGACGAGCTGCCATGCCGACAACCTCAGTTTCTTGTTCGGGCATTTCCAAGATTTAATGGTGTTAAAGAAAACCCTACTGATGACAAGAAGGAGCAAGGTTTGATGACATGACAAGGGCTTTCAGTGGTGTCCCTCCCATTGTTTACGATGTCCATAAATCATTCAAGCTGTCTTTTTTTTTTTACTCCCCGTCCCAAAAAGAATTCTATTTTAAAAGCTAAGTTATTATTAGTTAAAGTAATATTTTTTGTACAAATAAGTTATATATAATTGAATAAGTTAAATTAACAAATAAGTGAGAATTTATGAGTTTAATTCAATTGTACGTTTATTAAATTAATCAAAAATAAAAAAAATTGTATTCTTGTAAAAATAAGATTATTATTATTTAAATTTTTTTTTTTTAAAGATTGAGGGAGTATTTTCTTTTTTCTAGTAGTAATAATTTTGACATTTTGCTTGAGATATTTTTGTTTTCTGCACATCCGAGGTGGGTTATTTCATCTTTATAATGTATGATTTGTAATATATATATATATATATAATATAAAATTAAGATTGAAAATGTTAAAATAAAATAACTTAATTAATTGTATATATGTATTTATTTTCAAAATAAATCTTAATATTTTTATAAAACATGTTTAATTAATTATTATTATCGGGGTGGGTCTGATCTGCTGGTATCACTTTTTCCCTGGCCCCCAATTCCCTTAATCTAGTTTTCATGTGTAATTGATGCAATTACATTTCTGATAGTCAACGTGGAGATGATCTTCATGAATATAACACCATCTTTGCAAACGGAATCCCAATTCAGGATGTAATTGCAAATTGACAGCGGAAAGTAAGTTGACAAATATTCGGGTACATAGCTAGAATGCTAAATTATATTCTACTTAAACCTAAATAGAATGGATGTTACCTTACTCGTTTTGCCAGCCAACTCAACCCGACATTTATAACTGGATTAATTATTATCATAATTTTTAATATAATATTATTATTTTACGGATAAAAATAAATTGTTTGATTTTAATAAGGTAAAAATATTGGCACATATTTGAAAATCTAATTTAAGTATACATTGCTTGCAGGATATTGCATAGATACGAGAATCAAGAAAGGTCAACGAGCTAGGAGATATTCAAGGAAGGGAAAAATCAACAAATTAGAGACACCGGGGGAATGGATATTACGAAGATATGGCATGATTTGGTTCGCTGATATTAAGAAAGAAGTTTGCTGAAATCACGCTTGAAGATCTCATGTGATTGCATGTGAAGGTCAAATTCTATAAAATGCCGAGGTCGGGAGAAAAGATGATTATCTCTGTTACATTTGTTTAAAACCAATATATGCAGAGAGTTGTGCAATTTGGGAGAATACGATAGCTTAAGTCTTACTTGAAGTCGAACTGTCAGTGAATAACGCATAGACTATGTAACAACATTGATCCACCACTTGCTGCGCTTGGGAGAGTCCGGCGACTTGTAAACGGATGTTTGCAACAAAATCTATCTATGGGATTAAATGGTCAAGTAAAATATTAGAAGTTGTATTTATAGAGCAGACAAATATTTAGGGGAATCTAAATGCGTGTAAGTTCTATCTGTAATCTTTATATAATGTTTGTGGTGACAAACAGTTCTTCTAATAAAGATATTGAGAGGAAGAAGAGATTTTTCCTCGTAACCACGCACGAATTCTGATTCTATAGAAAATTATAACTATTATAAAATTCAAATATATTATAAATTATGTAATTTGAATTAATTTTTTCTCCAAATGCTATTTAATAAAAATTGCAGTCAATAAATTGCAAAATATCTGAATAAATGTAATTAATTTGAAGATCTTAAGCTAAATACATAAATTATATTAATATAATCCTTAAATAATTATATTTTATTGAAAACTATAGTTATCATAATAAATATTATAATTAATGGTTTCATTTCACAACTACCATACATAATCATGAGAAAATTTAAGTTTGAATAAAATAGTTTAATTTTCATAAAATTCCAAATTTGATCAACGGCGATTTTTCTTTTTTATTTTTGTTTTGTTTTGTTTTTTTTCTATTCATACCTAAACACAAACATGAAAAATCTCTTGGAATTGATATTTAAAAAATTAAAAATATTTGACTCTTATTTTTAAATACCATTGATAATTTTTCTATATAATTTTTTATTTTGTATTAATACACGATGTTTCTATTTATTACATGTTTGATCATATATATAATTTATTAATTTTTAATATATATCAATCAATATGTACAATTGTAAAAATAATACGAGAAACAAGGAGGAAGGTAGAAAAAATGGAGGTGAAGGGAAAAATTGGGGTTGCTGAGGAAGAACAACACACACAATACTTTTCTCTTTCTCATCAACTCTTTCTACCTTTCTTCTTGTTTCTGGTATTATTTTTAATTAGCCATGTTGTCGTGCGACACACAATTATAAATATTGTATTGACAGCTCAAGTCTAAAACTAAAAAAAAAAAAACCATGTTTTTTATTCTTGTCTTGTTTTTAGACTTATCTACGGCCGCAATCGGTTTTCATACAGTCGGTTGCACTAAGTGTGACACTTTTTTCTATATTTAATTTTTTTCTTTCTTGTGTTTCTTTAGAAATTAATTTATTCTTTCCTATTTTTATTTCTCTAGTTTCGATTTAGAGGGGCAGCAAGTGTGCGGTTGCCCCTTTTGACATTTTCAAAATTTATTCTTTTTCATTTACATCCTCAACCTTATTTTGTATTATAATTTGAAGATTTTTTAACTTCTTTTCTCCACAAATTATAAATCAATCCTGCTTTTCTCCTAAACTATTTTTCCAACAAATTTTTCTATAAAATAATTCGAAATTAATTATAAATTCAAAACTAATTTAATAAATTCGAAAAATGAAACAAAATCTGAAGATTATAAATAATTTCAGAAATTTACATTTTAAAAATCGTTACACATATTTTCTGAAAATAAAATAAATTATTGTAAATTGTTGAATAATTTGGATAAATTGCACTACGCCCCCGACACTTTCGACATGGTTTAACAATTCGACATGAACTGAACATGAATATAACAGCTAAAAATTGATCCTTAATTGCTTTGGATCGAAAACAGATCAAACCTCCATGACACAAATAAAAAATAGGTTAGGCCAAATTAAATCAGATCAATACCCATTTTTATTTAAAAAAATTATTTTATTGTAATTCCAACTAGTATAAAGAGAATGGCGGGTATAATGTATAAAAATTCATAGCGCAAAAGCAGACAATCGAGCGGTTGTTGCACTTTTAGTACTTTTCAAGTCATCCAACTTGGATTCTCAATGGTTTCAAGCCAATTTATTTACAATTTTTTATTTTTATTTTAATATGATGGGGTAGTAGCCCTCTCTGTTACATTGGAAGCAAAATGCAATTTTTATTTAAAAAATATATAATATTTTATTTGTAATTTTGAATTATAATATTAAATAATATTTAATATACTTAAATAATCTACCGTACCTCATTTATAAAATTCAAAATACACAATTGACATTATTTTGTGCAATTATAGGGTTGTTACGGACAAATATTACAATTCATTTATTTTATAAATTTTCATTGTATTTTTTTTATTATACGGGTCCAATCGGATCAACTCGTAAATAAATGGATCATGTTCGAATTACAATTCTTGATAGTTGACACAATAAACTAAATAGGTTAGGTTGAGTTCATGCAAAATTTGTAATAACCATGTCCCAACCTGATGTGCAAACCCACAACCCAACTTATTTGATATCCCCACATAATTTTAAAATTATTTAAAATTTGTACGGAATTTAAAAAATTTAGCACATGCTCTCTTTTTCGACCAAAAAAAAATAAACTTCATTAAATTTCTTTTTTCTTGTTATATTCACTATCAGTTGACCTTGATTGAGGTTATTTGAGAGTTTAACAACAAGATGTGAAAAAAAGGAATGTGTACCGAATTATTTAAATCATGTGGATTATTCTATTATTCTAAAAATTCTATGGGGATCTCGCACATGATTATGAAATAATAGGACGATGTGGTGCAATTTATTCGAATAATTTTTAACAATTACAATTAATTTTATAAAATTACAAATGAGTTAGGAAAATAATCATTAAATTTTGAAAGTTACATATAAGTTCTATTTTCTTTATTTTCTATAGATTTAATTTTCCGAATTTTAGTTTTTTGTAATCTCATTAATTTTTCTGTTTTCCTTTTGATTTTTATAAGTTTTTTTGTAATACTTTTTATATTTTATATTTCCTATTTTTTGTTTGTTTTAATGTCTTTTATTTTTTTCTATTTCACATTTTCTCTATTTGTATTTTATTTTATTTTTCTAAGAATTTTTTTGTCTATTTTATAATTTGTAGTTTTATGAAATTATTTGTACTTTTCAAAGTTTATTTTTAATTTTTAAACTTTACCAATTTTAAAAGAGTTGTTTCTAAACTTGCAAAATTAATTATAATTTTTAGATTTGCTCTGTTCCCAAGGTGTCAGTAATGCGACGGAATTTCCCCTACCTGTCAAAGCCTTTAGATGGCGTCGATCTCATATACAATAGAAAACAATTGGAATTTATTATTTATTTTTTTATTTTATCTATATATAGGTACCAAATTTTATCTTTGGTTTTCAAATTATAATTAACTATCTTAATTAATAACCCATAGGCTCATTCCAATTATATTATTTACCAATCTTTTGATTTTCCAATTGCTCCTACTCTCTGGTCAAATTTTGTTCCTAAATTTTACTGTTCTGCAATTACTCCTTTAGACTATCTCATGCACACTTGGTTCATTTCAGTTCGTATTTCAAAATAATTACAACTTTTTTTATAAATAATTAACAGATTTATTAAATTTTTGAGTGAAGAAACAAATAAAAGAGGCTTTTTTATATCTAAAATTATGATATATACAATAATTTCAAAACACATACATGAGAATAGAGTTATTTTCGTGAATCCAATTTAAAATATTACATGTTTAATTAAAATATATTATTCATTAACTAAAAAAATTAATGTTATTTTTAATGTAATAAATATATTGTAATAGTTTTTAGGTATATATTAATATTTATAATTAAACAAGTAATACTGTAAATTACGTGTGATGCGATATACATAAATTTTTGCTATGGAAATATTACTTAATCTAATTTTATATCAATCCCCAACTTTTTTTTTCTTTCTCTCTCATAATTTCATTTTTGCAATTTCTCTCTCTTGAAGCCATGATTTACAACGTTGAATGACTTGTATATATACACAAACATTTGTAGCCGCCTTCAAGCGTCCAAGTTGGCAGTCGAAATCTTTTGTTCTGGGTGTCATTTTAGACCATGTTCTAATTTCTTTATATTTCTCTTAATCCTCTTGCAAGTTGAAATTTTTCTCCCTCCTTTTATTTAATTACAAATTTATTGTTTTACAGTACACTCTCTCTCCGGGCTCTCCCTATACCACACTGCACTTCAAAACTGTTGACTTCAGAATAATCTTCTCTTTCCAGATTCCTTCATTATAAATATTCAATTCTTTCTTTGATTTGATTCAGCAGTGTTCTGGAATGGCTTCTGCATTTTCATCTGATAAATCTGCTGCAGCCAATCTATGCAAGCTTCTGCTGGCTTTAGGCCTGCTTATATATTTTCTCTACATATTCTTCCCCATTCACCATCCCAACTGCTCAGCTTCTGAATTCTTGTCTTCTTCCATGGAAAGACCACCAATATCAGCCAAGATTAATGAGTCTCCGACCAATCCAAGCCACCTCGTTTTCGGCCTTCTGGGCTCCGAACAGGCGTGGCATCACAGAAAATCGTATATCGAATCATGGTGGAGACCGAATGGGACTCGTGGATTGCTGTATTTAGACAAAGCCCCGACGGGCGACCTCCTGCCTTGGTCCACTGCCTCACCCTCTTACAGAGTTTCCGATGATCTCACCAAGTTCCTGCAAGAAACCAAAGCTCTTGCGCCTGTAATGATTAGAATGGTTCACGGAATAATGGAGGTGCTGAGAGATGTAGAGGATCATGATAATCTTAGATGGCTGGTAATGGGAGACGACGATTCAGTATTTTTTGTGGATAACATAGTCGATGTTCTTGCGCAGTATGATCATAGGAAGTATTATTATCTTGGTGGGAAGTCGGAGTTTATCATGTCGAATTATTGGTTCTCATTTAACCAAGGATTTGGAGGGGCTGGATTCATGTTGAGCTACCCTCTTGCAAAAGCTCTTGCACATGATATGGAAAATTGTCTGAGGAGATATTCGCAGTTGAATTCTGCTGATTTGATCACGATGACCTGTATTGCTGATCTTGGAGTCAACTTGTCTCCACAGCAGGGAATTCATCAGGTTATTTTAAATTGTTTCTTTATTACCATCAAGATTATTATTGTTTTTTTAATTATTTGTTTGCATTATATTAATGATTTAGGTTGTTCAATTGTATATAACCTTGGTTTAACGATCTTCTTTGAAGTTTCCTTTAGTTATTACAGACTTGTAAGACTTACTCAAGAAATGTAATAAAATAATGGTTGATTAAGACGTGCAAGGAATTGAAATTTGGTTGGTTAAAAAATTAATTGTTTAATGAGATGGGGTGGGACAACTCAAGTGGTGAAAAACGCTCCCTAAATGAATGGTCTGGGTTGGAGATGTTAATTGGGCTGAGGCCCGTCCGGCCAGCCCATTTAATCCGAAAAAATAAGTTTAGGGTTCACTTTTTTCAGCCCGTTTGATATTCGGGCTTTTTAGCTCGGACTGTTAGACCCGCGGGCTAAGCGGGTCGGTCCGCGGGTTAACCTGGCTGGCCCGCGGGCTGCCTTCAAATTTTTTATTTTTTTTAAATAGAGAAGAAGCTTCGGTAATGTTGTCTGTCTAACATATATACATGAGGACTGCCCCATTTTGAAATTCTCTGCATATCAAGTTTGGAAACAGGCTGACAGACACACATATAATACCTACCTTAGTTTTATATTAATATATACATAATCTAATATATATATATATATATAAACATGTAATATATACATATAATAATATAATAGATAATTATATTATTATATTAATATATACTACATATGTACACTATAATTTATACTATGATATACATATATAATATTATAATAATTTAATTAATATTATAATATATATGTATTATATTATAGAATGTGTAGATTTGTAATTCAGTGATTATTTTTTTGTATAATGAGTAGAAATTTATTGTAATTTTATATTTTGTCTTTTCTTATATTAGAATTAGACTCCATTTTCATTTTAAAAAAAAAGATGAAATCCTAAGTCCCTAACTTCAGCCCCACCGCATCGCGTGAGTCCGCCGCATCTTTCACCCGAGTCACCATTTTTTTTACTCATAGCCCGATGGTAGCTCGATTAGCCCAAAACCCGTTAGGGGTTAGGGTTAGGTTCATGATATTGTTAGCCCGTTTAAACTGATCCGATTAGCCCAAAACCCGATAGGACTAGCCTGAAACCGCTAGGGCTAGCCCGATTAACATCCCTAGTCTGGATTCCAGTTATTGTGGGGAGGGTTTTTCTTCGATCTTTCTTAAAGTAGGAATTATTGAAGAAAAAAAACTGGGATTGACTATAATTGGTGATAATCTTTCTTTTGTCTCACGCAGATTGATTTACACGGTGATATCTCTGGATTCCTGTCTTCTCACCCAAAGACCCCACTAATGTCACTCCACCATTTGGACATGGTGGAGCCAATATTTCCCAAAATGGACCGTTTTGAATCCACGAGCCACCTGATGAAGGCAGCCGCCGCCGACCAGTCTCGGATGTTGCAGCAGACAATTTGCCACCACCGAGAAAGCAATTGGTCTTTTTCGGTTTCATGGGGCTACTCTGCGTACGTATACGAAAGAATCATGCCCAGGAGTTACATGCAGAATCCAATTGAAACGTTCAAACCTTGGATCGAAGATCAAAGACCGCCGCCGCGTTACATGTTCAATACGAGGTTACCGTCCAATGATTCCTGTGAATCCCCACATGTTTTCTTCTTTAAGAAAGTGAAAACCGGTTCCACGGGGATCTTTACAACGTATACTCGATCGGCGGCGCGTGGGTTGCCGCCGTGTTCGTTGAGTGGCAGCCGTGCTGCAGATTTCATCTCCGAGATTCGTGTCATCTCCCCAAGAACTAGGCGGAAAGAGGTATTCATAAGCATGTGATAAAATATAAATTAAATATATAACACCTAATAGTCAAAAATACCATTTTTTTTGGATAATATTAAATTTAATACCAACTTTCTAAAAATTATATTTTTACCCACAAAGTATCTCAAATTTTAAAGTTTCGAGATATGTTTGTTTTATATCTCAAACTCAAAAATATGACGACGCTAATAAACTTCAAAATATAAATATCTTAATACTTCTAACTTTATTGATCATTTAAAATAATTTTTACTTTAAGTGTCAATTGAAGTATTAAAGCTTATATATTTCGAGATATGTTGTAAAATTTTGAAATTTAATTTTAAAAAAAAGTTAAAAACACTTATTTTTAAGGTGCAGGCATAAAACATTTTTCCTTATACATATTGAGTACTATACATGTTGCCTCCAACAATATACGAGACAAAATATTGGTTTTCCTTTTGTGATCTTCGAATCTAACTATTCAAATTGAAAATTATCTTTCATTTCTCAGATGGATCGATGCGAATGTTGTGACATTGTTGGTGTCAAAGATGCCAAGGCCGAATTGAAATTTAGAGAATGCAGGATCAATGAGATCATTGCTTAACCATGTATTGGATTTATCATATGTTATTCTTCTTGTATATCATTAGTATTTTTGTTTCACTCTTGAAATTGGAGAGTCTCAAACTTTATTTTATCTATCCTACCCTATATCTCAATAATTCAATCTTCCTTATCAGTTGTCAAACCAAACAAACTATTTCTAGCCTTTACTTTCATTAGTAATTTTCAACTATAGTTGAGTTGAACATTAAATGATGTTTCTAATGTTTAAAGAATAGCGTATAGTAGGCTTTGTAAAAGGTAAAACAACAATGGGCAATAGAGGTTGTTCCAACGAGCAACAAATTGAATTTTTCTGGAACACAACAAAGTGTTTTTTTTTTTTTTTTTGTACTTATAATATCATAAATATATATTAGTTTCAGTTCCAACAACTAACTAGTCGTTAGAATATTTTTGAGACACAACAAAGTGGTGTAGAACCAATAAACTTTGAAAATGATACAATTTAATCGAGATTTAACTACTTAGTTACAACATAACAGAAACTGAGTTGGCCAAATGCAGATTGCAGAATGGGTAAATTATTTTTAACAAAAAAACAGTTAAAAAATAGCTAGGTAAAACGTAAATGCATGAGCTAGGTAAAACGTAAATGCATGAATTTTCTTTTTATAAGCTTCTAATAAATATTTAGAAGCACTTTAAATTTATTTTACATAAAATTATTTATTTTATAATCTAAAGTACTTAGAACTTTTGGAGAAGAAGAAGAAAACGTTACATTTCAGGAAGAGTTTGAAAGATAAATTGTTTCTTACAATTATTATAATTAATTAAATAACCACAAAATAAAATTTAAACTACTTAAATACCCTTAAGAACACGAAATAGAAAATAAGATATTTTATATAACTAATCATAAAGGACACAAATTCTAAAATCAGTTTCACATTATTATGTTGCAATTGAAAGACACAATTTTGAAGACTTTCGCATATTTCTTATTACTCTTTCAAACATGTTTGTTCAATTAACATATGCTTTTTTATTTTCTATTCATTTAATTATAAAAAAAAGGCAAAAAATTTTACGCATAAAATACATGGATCTCTTTACATGCAACAAGTTGGATATTACCTTAAAATAGATAAAAGTGCACTGATCTTAGCCAACTCGACCAGGATCTATGAAAAAATGTGTGGGTCCCACGCCCCCTCTGCTTGTGCGCTTTTTCTGCATGCACATTTTTGAACTTGATACTTTATTGAAAAAAGTAATATTTTTTAGGAAAAAGATAATACTTTATAAGATTGTTAAAACATATTGCCTTATCACAATAAAATACTACTTTTTGCTGATTTTTTTATAAATAATTTTAACTAATTGTAATTAATCAAATAAAACTAATACATTTATTATAAAAAAGTAATACCGTTTGAACAATCTGAACAAATATTACATTTTTTTTTTTTTTTGGCATGCGGGGCAAATCCGTAGACTATGTTTTAGGATAAATGTGCAAAAAGTTTAAGACTTTTATAGATTGGGTCAGCAAATTTGAAAGCAAGATAATCTTGTGAAACTATAAATATATGTAAATAATTTTATAGAAAATGACTTTAGGTTAATTGATACATGTAACTATTTTAGAGATATATATATATAGTTTAATTAAATAGAAAAAATATTTTGTAGCCTAATTACAAGTATGTGCCTATAAGAGGACGGGGCGCTGGAGTTCTGGATTCAAACCCCGCTTAGAACATGAAACTTGCCCATTTGCTCAGCTGCATTCGTGGGTCGTGAGCCGCCGTCAGTTTGCTCCAATGCATTTGTGAGTTGCCTGCCCAGTTTAGGTAGGGCGCTACATTTTTGGGTCATTTATCGGTTATTTACGGGTCGTGGGTCGCCCGTTTGGTTACTTCACAAGTCGCGTGTCAAGTTGCTTATTGGATCATTTTGATGGGTTTTACAAGGCCAACTCAAATCTGCTAATGGAGCAAGTTCATCCGACTCCTTGCACGTAAACAAATTTATGTATATATTACACCAAAGACTTATTATTTAAATAACATAAATTAAAAGGATTGTTTGAACTAAAGTTTCAATTTTAATTCTACTTGTGGTGGATATGCGTCATAAAAATGTAATAATAACATATTTAAAAAGAAAATTAAAGATTTGTAGTAACTAAGTTTTGAAAAGGATAATGTCAACTTCAACAAAGTAATGAATGAGTGATTAGATTAATTAATCCCCTTATTGGGTGACTGTAGCTATACAAACTGGACCACAATGGGCTTTTAAAAATATTTGGGCCCTTACCCTATTTAATCTGGGCCTTAGGTAAAATCGTATTGTAGTTGGAATACATCATTCAGATTAAAATGTAATACGATTTTATAAAATGTAATACGATTTTATCTAACATAAAAAGTTAATTAAAAAATAAAAAAAAACTATGATATAAAAATACAAAAAAAATAAAAAAAATCTGAAAATTCATTTGAAAAATCAATGGAAATTATTTAAAAATCCAAATGGTTTAAGAACTTCAAAATTATTTAAGAATATAAAAAATGAATAAATAATACATAAAAACATGAAAACTGATTGCATACAAAATTTTTAGACCCATTAAGCTGGATTTCTTGAAAGTTGAAGACATCTTTAGGACCTTGTTTTATTTTCTTATCTCTTCTATTTTCCTTCTGGCCAATCATCTGTTTGAGTCATCACAAACTAAGATTTGGTCAAGGTGACTTAGAAGCAAGGTAGGACCTATTATTGTTTGTGTCTGAGTCGGATCTATCATTATTTGCACCTGAGTGAAGTTTTTAAAATCGACCCCTAAAATTATTTGTCTA
Source organism: Caryopteris x clandonensis (assembly GCA_028749325.2). Classification (NCBI taxonomy): domain Eukaryota; kingdom Viridiplantae; phylum Streptophyta; class Magnoliopsida; order Lamiales; family Lamiaceae; genus Caryopteris; species Caryopteris x clandonensis. Next base: position 3,386,338 of record JAPYKT020000010.1, on the reverse strand, counting down.
TTATACATGCTTTATAATTTTTTTGTACAATTTATAATACTCTCAATATGTATGTTATCATATAAAATAAAAGACAATGAAATTAAAAACAATTACTTAAATACAAATTATTTTAACAAGAAGCTACCGCATAACTACACCATATCTTTGTGGCAATCATATATATATATATATAAGAAATAATTTAGGATCCCTAAAACATATAAAATTTTTGAATCCAAGACAATAAACTCTTCTGATTAAAGAAAGGTCTAGTCTGCATAGAAGCAATTGATTTTAGAACCAAACATTTATACCATCCCATACGAGTCGCGTTGAGATTAGGGTGGATAAACTCTTAAATTTTTTTTGTGAAATAATTCATTATCTAAAAATTAAGTTGACTTTATGATCTCAACTAAACAAGCCTACTGCACAAAGTGTATTGGATGCAAGTGTGCTTATCTGTATTATAACAAAGTGAGATCAGACAAATAGTTTATCAAGTATAGTTAAACTGTGAAGAACTTATCTATCAAAGCTAAGTGCGTAGAAGTGTAGGACTTGTGTGCATGTGTGTTAGCATTAGACATATAGAGGTTCGAACTTTCTAATCCTCTCTTCTTTTTCCCTTTGTAGATGGGAAATTATCTTTTCTCGAGTGCTACATTGTATGCAAAATCATCTTTCCACTCTCAACTACAGTCTTAGAAGTACATGGGGTTTTAAATAAATCGTCAAATTTCGATCAATCTTATATATATTTTTACTATGAATTATTGGTCGATAAATTTGGGAGGACATTATTAGTCTTTATCACATAGTTATACTTGTAACATTCTTGGAAGGAACAAATTGATCCGAATATCCTACTTATTTTAGTATCATATCCTTTAATGCAGACTCTTTATAAAATATGGAGTAATTTTAAATTTTTGTCGCTTGTTATAATTGGTAATGCAAATGATAAAGCGATGAGGTAGCTTTTTTTTTTGTGCCATTCAAATTCTACTTTGTAATGACGATTTAGATTTAAAATTTTATATGTATTAAAAAAAATTTAGAAATCATTTAAATGAATAAAAACAATTAATAAAGAAGAAAAATATCAAAGAAATAAAAAATGTTATATTATAAATTCTGAAATCTTAAAAAAAAGTGCAATTTAATGAAAAATACAAATAATTTTTTAAAAATATCAACTAAATAAAAAATTTATAACAAATCCAAATATTTAGAAAAAATAAAAAATCATAAATACATTTAGAAGAATACTAATAAAGTCACAAAATTTAAAAATAAATTCAGAAAAAATACAACTAAATTCAAAAAATTATAAAAATATTATGAAAATACATATGAATTTTAAAAAACGTAATTAAAAAATAAAAATATTTTAAAAATTAAAAATTTATTATATTTAAAATTCTAAGAATCTAAAAAAAGTGAAAAATAAAAATGAAAGTTTCTGCAAATAAATATAAAAATTAGAAATAAATTCAAAATATTATAAATAAATAAAAAATTTATAAATATTTCAGAAAATTCAACCTAAGTTCAGAGAATTAGTTATACATTCATGAAATTAGACATACATTTATTTAAAATCATAAATTCTGAAAATATCAAATAAGTAATGAAAATAACAATAGAATTCAAAATTTATTAAAAATATTGTAAGAATTATTAATTTTGTAATTCTATATAAATTTCTGAATTTACATATACTTTTTTTTTTATAGTATTTTCATATTTATTTGTAAAAGATAAAAATGCTACATCAACGACTTACCAGTTATAACATGGCGCAAGACATAAAGACAAAATTTGAAAGTTACCGAACATTTTTATAGGTGTTCTAAATTAAACAAAATAATAGTAAAACAGACATACTTATAGGACATTCTTAAAGTGATCAATTTTTCCTTCTTAAAAGAGTTACTTCTTATAATGGACCTTATGCTCCCCATTCGGTCTGCCATTTTTAGAGGAATTTTAGGAGGAGATATCCTCTCGTAAAATGCACGGGATGTTATATATTTATTATAAAAATATACATAATTTATTATATTATATTAATTATATTAATATATATTATATAATTATATTTCAAATTGAAATATGATTTGTTATTAAATTGAATTTTCTAAAATTAGCTTTATTAAATAATAAATTGTATGATATTTTGAAGTAAATTTTTTATTATCCCCGAACTAAATATGAATATTTTAATCTACCAAAAACTAATGAGGTTAAATAAAAAATTATAATATTATATAAATTAATAGTATAACTTTTTTATTTTTATGAAAAATTATGTATATTTTTGTAGATTCAATTCATATTATTTTTATAAAAAAAATCAAGTATATTTTTGTAGATGAAATTCATATAAAAATTAATATATTATTTATTCAAATCCAACACATATATAACAATTTAATAAATTATAATTCAATTCATACAAAATTATATTTCATCCATAAAAACTATACTCTATGCTTTAAATTTAATTATTTATTTCAGTATAGACATATAATATTGATGTCAAATTAATAATCACAAAAAAAAAAAAAAACTAATTTGATATTATCATATGTTAAAAACAAATTTAAAATAAAAAGGTCACTTACATTTTAAAATTTGAGTGAAAAATAAAAATAGGAGAGAGAAAAAAAGTAGAAGACATGTGTCGAGACACATGTCAAAAGAAGAGAAAAAATCTCACTATTTTTCTTTGATATAGAGTACAGATTTGAACTGAACTGTTTCAAAATATATTTTAAATTCAATTTTTATTTGGATATACTCAATTTTTAATAATTCGAAACTATCATTATTATTTATTTTTAAGTAGGTTTAGTTATTCTAAAATCTACCTATGTGGAATTTAAAATGGTCACTTTTCAGTTCTTTAGGTATTCCTCTCTCTCAAATTCTCTTCAACATTTTTTCTTCTCTTCACATCTTACTCTCTCTTTAGATACATATATATCAAAACCTATATATCTCTCCGCTATGTCTTCTTCAAATATAGAGCCATAGCCCCTCTCTCTCTCTCTCACACACACACACACACACACACACACAATGATGTAATGTTTTAAAGGAAACATTGAACAATTGGTGTTAGAGTGGATGTTGGAAGAGATTGAAGCGCCTTCATTTGTGAGAGTAAGACCAATAGAGTTTTCAGGATCAATGCTGGTGGTGATTGAGGTTAAAAAAGCAAACAAGAAGCAGATTTTCAATGAACATGAAAAAGTAATCACTTTATGATGTTGAGTTCTTGAATTTGCAGAAGTGTACTAAGTAAGAAGGTGTACAGTTTTAAATGATGAGGAAATTAGTTTGTAGATTTTAGTGTCTTAAATCTTCTGTACTCAGGTAGAAAGCACGGGTTTCTTCTTTCTTCGTCACTTGGTCCTCAACAATTTTTGTTGATTTGTTCTTTATTTAGTCTTCTTGAATTTTATTTTAGTTTAGTGAGAATGATAGAATTGTAATTATGACAGGTGAATTAAGAAGTTAAGTGGCATGTTTTATTTATTTCTATGGGTGCATTTAGTATTGAGGTTCGTTAAGAAAATAAGTAACTTACGAATACCTTATATTGATAAATTCATAAGAAAAATGTTGTGGACATTTTAAATTTATGCACAAGCAATAAAAAGAAAGCTAGGAATGCCTTCCAAAATCATCATAATACATACATTTTTCCTAATTTTCAATCTCTCATTGAAATTCCAAGTACAAAAACCACAACCAAATGTACTATAAAATTATACAATATGTGCAATGTTTTGGACATTAGATATCAAAACTTGCTGCACTGTAATATGAATAACCATTTATGTCATGTAATCAACTTTCATATAAAGAGAGAGTACATATGTAAAGGAAACAGAGGCATTAGAATTATCAACAAAAACATTTTCAAGAGTTACCTACATTGGATGCAAAACCATCACTTTCCCTCTCTACAATAGCCTGCGCCTTCAAATCGACCCCCAAATTTCCATCAAATCTTATATGAAATTTTGTGCGGGTAGAGGAGAAAATGACTATAATGGGCTATGTGTATGTATATTTTACTATCATGTCCTTTAATTTAGATTATTTTTATAAAATATTTCTAAGTCTTATGACCAGTGATTCTCGGTTATGTCACTGTAAAGTGTTGATATAACGTTAATCCATAAATTTTACTTTCTAATGCTGATTTTGCTTAAAATAATAGAATAAGTTCAAAAACTATTTAAATGAATAACAAAATATTAAATAAAACAAATATTCTAAAAATATCAACTAAATAATGAAAATTACGAACAAAAAAATCTGAAATTAAAAGAGACCCCAGAAAATTAGAAAATAAATAAAGAAAAAATAATTCAGAAAATTATAAGAATTTTCTGAAAATACAAATGAAATAAAAAAATTATAATTCAAAAAATAAATTATAAATATGAAAATCTATAAAATGTAAAATATTAAAATAAAAAATATAAATTAGAAAATAAATTAAAAAAATTAGAAATAAATTCAGAAAATTAATAATAAGAAAATTACTGAATATTTCAGAAAACTTCACATAAATTCAGAAAATTACATATAAATTCATAAGATTAAAAAATTCAGAAAAATCAAATAAATTCTGATATTTAAAAAAAATTCTTGGTACTATAATAATATTAGAAATTAATATATTCAAAAAATTAGAATAATTCAGTAAATATAAAATAAATAATAAAAAGTACAAACAATTAAAAAATTTAGAAAAACAATATGAAAAATACAAATAGATTTACGAGAATTATAAGTTTGGAATTTATATGTATATTCATAAATCGATGTGTGGGTTTATGATTTTTTTGTAGTAATTTCCTGCTTATTTTTAATTTATAGAATTTATTTATATTTTTTAATTTATTTTATATTTCACAGTTTTTGATTCTCTGATTTCACAACATAGTATTTTTAATTTTTAATTTTTTTTAACTGTAATTCCAATATCCATTTGTATTTTCAGATTAAAAATTGTAATTCCTATATCCATGTGTATTTTCAGAATTTATTTATATGTTTTTGAATTTGAATGTCATTTTCTAATAATATTTATATTTTGCAGAAATGTGTAGTTATTTTTTCCTATTTACCTTTTATGGTTGTAGTTTCTGTTAGATCAGAATATGTGCGTGTGATATTTATATTTTGCAGAAATGTGTAGTTATTTTTTCCTATTTACTTTTTATGGTTGTAGTTTCTGTTAGATCAGAATATGTGCGTGTGTGAAACAGTTCATTGGTAGTTCGAACTGTAAATGAATTTGTGGAAGCTTAAAATAAACTTTGATTTTAAACGAGGAAGAAATCCTTTCTTCCTCTCAAGTAATCTTACTAGAAGACATATTTGTTCCCTCAAATGTTACAATAGAACTTACAAGTATTTGGCTCCCCATAAATATTAGTCTACCCGTGTAACTTAATCTTCTAATCACTTACTTGACCATCTAGTCCCCTAGATGGATTTGAATAAAAACTCCCATTTGTACGATGTTGAAATCTCCCGAAATCAACGTGTGGTGAATTTCCAATGTAGACCAGACTCTGAGAGGTTCACTATCAGGTCGCCCTTGAGTTCTTGTTAGGCTGTTGTATTCTCGCGAATATGACAATTTCTTCACCAGCCTCTCTGCTTGTCTTTGCCCTTATGAAGGTAATTGAAAAATATCAGAGATATCTCTTTATCTATGGCTTGAGGTTGTATTTATAGTCACGCCTTGCCCTTCAAGAAATCTGCCGGTAACTTCTTCTTTTTCGGTTGTGATATGCATATCTTTGCATAAATGGTCTTGATATGCATATCTCATATTTTTTCCATATCTTTCAAAGATATGTTCCCAGATTTCCTCTTGATTCTCCTTATGTTCAGCCGTGACTTTCCCTTTGTTTCTCTTCTTGTTCAGCCGTGATCTTCTTCCAAAAATATCTCCATAATATCTTTTATATCTGCAAATAAGAATATATTAATTAAAATTTTTGAATAGTTTGACAATAATTTTTACCTTATCAATCTCCCCCTTTGGCATGTTGTTCGAAAATTCCAGGACCATCTGCAAGCTGCTACCTGCAAAAAGAAACATGTAAGAGAACTATACGCTAGGAGGAAATGTTCACATTAGCAGCAAAATACCATTCATCACGTTCAGGCATAGGGCAGCAAGATCAAGCCCTGCCCAAATAGTCAAAATAAAACTAATCTACAGATATTGTTTTTAGGATCCTAGCTACTAGTTCATCAAACATAAACATTGTTTTAACATATTACAGGCCAGTAATAATTGTTTAAATTGTCTTAAAAACATCCCAGACTTAATCTGTACTGCTCCTACTTTCCCACTCTCCTTCTTCTTCGGTATCATCCACCTTAGTGTCTTCAGCCACCCTCTTTCTTTTTGTCGCCCTGCTCTTCATCTTTTTCTTCCCTTTATCCGCAGCAGATGGTCATTTCCTCTTTCAGGTGGTCTTCCCCTTTTTCGAGCTATTTGCCAAAGGATTGGAACCCCTGTATGGTCTGAGGGAACATCCAGCGATTTCAGAATGTTAGTAAAATAGAGGTTTTGAGCAGCTACCTCAACAGCTAGAGTATCAAGGATCTCTCATTGCTGATGTAGGAAGAGAGGGAGATTAACTGCGACTTCTGAGGGACGAAGAGTAGGCATAATGGAGCGTGGCCTGTAGGTAATATTGACCTTACGTGAGGCCATGTTCATCGGCGGTACGGCTTTATGAAGAACATCAGTGGACTGAGCCTAGATGCCTTGATGCGATAAGAGGCCCCAAATGAGCGTAGGGAAGGGGAGTTTTTTGTGAGAATCTGGATTCTCCGCAGAACTCATGATGGCCTTAAATGCGATTCTCCCAAAATCAATTGGAATGGTCTTCATGACTTTGAAAATGAACTGACACTGGGTCGATGTCAGGTGAGACTTGTTGGATGTAGGTGTCCAATTTTGTCTCCCTATTTTGTGAAGCCAGTTGGCCTCAAGCATCAGTATGGAGGGAGAAATGCCAGGCTTAGTCCAACTGATGAGCATCCCGTTGCTCACACAAAGACGAAAGAAGTAAAGCAAACTTGAAAGAAGTCAATCACGCTCATTCAAAAAATGACAATGATTTGAAGGGAGGCGGCTGACGCCTTGATTGCTGTCATTATCTCGAGATTTTATGTGGGCCAATTATACCTTTTTTCGGCTACCACTCGCTACAGTACATCAGAGCATTAAACCACGATCACATATCTGGAAGTTTGAAGAGGGGAAGACCACGTTCCCATTGACACGTGTTCCGTAGCCAAGTCACGATCAGATAACCATCCGAGCCCTTTTTTGCATAAAAGATTCGTATAATCCTAAGAGAAAAAATTAGAGAGGCTGTTTTTTTTTTTTTTAATCAGAGGAATGGAATCACAGATCATCATTTAAACATAAGTCTCAGTCAGGCAATTAGGTTTGAAAATGCACTAAGAAAAATCCGCAAGTCCTCTCTTCCAGTATATGTTCACCCCCTTTTTTATTGCTAAGTGAGTTATATGATTTTTCTTTATTGTTCCTTCTGCCGAATTCTTGTGTAGTAGCTCACAAACCACACAATAAAGTACCACACTAGGAAAACCCTGTGTGACGAGCTCAGAACCTTGTAACCCTTATATTTGGTGCAACTTAGAGGTGAACAATTAAGGAGGCTTTCACGGACCTGTCATTTTTTGTGCTTAGTGCTCTATCACATTGGTGACAGCATTCCACATCATCATTTCAAGGTTGTAGCTCTTTTTCTTATACCGGGAGAAGAAATAATGGATTCAAAGTTCAAGACAAATAAAATTTTAAACCTGTGCGAGACTTTTTGTTATTCTAGACAATCCAAGACTTCCATCCTCCTTTTTTTTATTCGTACAACATTTACATAGAACAACAGATCCCTAGAGATTTTCTCAGGGATATGAATTTTTGTGTATCTAGGCCCTTTGTGAAAATATCAGCCAGTTGACTTATGGTAGGAATATGTTCAAGGGTAATGACTCCATCTTCAACCAACTCTCAAATATAATGATGTCTAATGTCTATATGTTTAGTTCTGGAGTGTTGCATAGGGTTTTTAGACATATTAATTGCACTCAGATTGTCACAGAATAGGGTCATAGAAGTCAAGTTCATATCGTAGTCGCACAACATGTGCATCATCCATACCAGTTGAGAGCATGAGCTCCCTGTAGCTATGTATTCAACTTCCGTTGTTGATAGGGAAATGCTATTTTGCTTTTTGCTTAGCCAAAATACAAGATTTTTTCCAATAAAGAAACATCCTCCTAAAGTGCTTTTTCTATCATCCACATCACCGGCTCAGTCGGCATCATAATATCCTGCAAGAAAAGGTTTAGTCTCAAAGCAGTATTTTAAACCGTAGTTAGTGCTACCTGCCACATATCGTATGATTCTTTTCACGGCCTTAAAATGAGACTCCTTAGCATTTGATTGATATCTAGCACATAGTCCAACACTAAAACTTATGTCAGGTCGACTAGCAGTGAGATACAAGAGACTTCCAATCATGCTTCTGTAGAGAGTTGGGTCAACACTTATTCCACCTTCGTTCTTGGATAACTTGGTATTTGTACCCATGGGTGTGTGTGCTACTTTGCACCCTTCAAGCCCAAATTTCTTTACCAGGTTCTTGGCATACTTTTCTTGATGTATCATATTTCCACTTTTGCTTTGTTTGACCCGTAGACCAAGAAAGTAGGAAAGTTCACCAACCATGCTCATTTCAAATTCTTGAGACATTACCTACAAGAAGTCATTCACTTTATGTTTGGATGTGGATCGAAACACAATGTCATCTACATAGATTTGTGGAATAATTATATCATTATTCGACCATTGGATGAACAGAGTTTGATCGACTCTTCCCCATTTGTATCCTTGTCCGACCAGAAACTTTGTTAATCTTTCATACCATGCTCTTGGAGCTTGATTTAACCAATACAAAGCTATCTTCAGTTTGTAAACATGGTTTGGAAAGTGTGGGTCTTCAAACCCTTTTGGTTGTTCAACATACGCTTCATCTTTCAAGAACCCGTTCAAGAATGCACTTTTTACATCCATTTAATAAAGAATAAATTTCTTAAGGCATGCAAAAAAGAGAAGCATTCTTACTGACTCCAGTCGTCCAACTGGAGCAAATGTTTCATCAAAGTTAATTCTTTCTACCTGTGTGTATCCTTGGGCCATGAGTCGTGCTTTGTTTCGGGTGATGTTACCTTGTTCATCATTTTTGTTCTTGAAAATCCATTTGGTTTGTACAAGTGTCTAAACGTCATTTCTAGCAAACTGCTCCAATTCTTCCTGCATTGCTAGTATCCAGTTGTTGTCCTTGAGTGCCTCTTTGTCATTTTTATGTTCGACCACAGAGGTGTAGCAAGCATGGTGAACCAGTCCCTCCATTTTCTGATAGTCAGGTTTTGGTTTGCATCGTGTCTTTATCCCCTCATTAAGTTCTCCAACGATGAGTTCCTTGGGATGTTCTTTCTGAATCTTCGTTGAGGGTTTGGTTCTATCACTGTTTTCATTTGATGGTTCTTGGTCAGTTTCTGTGATGTCCTCACCATTCTGATTTCCCAATGGTTGTCCAGTTGAAGAACCTGTTTCTTCCAAGTAGACTTCCTGTCTTACCAAAGAATCATCAAATTCAATGTTAGTGCTTTCAATGTGTGTTTGAGTTCTCAGATTATAGACACGATAGACTCTACTGTTGGTCGAATATCCTAGGAACATACTAACATCACTTTTGGCATCAAATTTACCTAATTGTTGTCTATCATTGTATACATAACACTTACAACCAAACACATGGAAGTGACTCAAATTAGGAGTTTTCCCTTTCCAGATTTGATAAGAGGTCATTCCAATTCCTTTTTTAAGGTATACTCTGTTCGTAACATAGCATGCTGTATTTATGGATTCAGCCCACCATTTTTGGGTTACATCCTTGCCTATCATCATATCTCTAGCCATTTCTTGAAATGTGCGGTTTTTCCTTTCTACTACTCCATTTTGTTGAGGAGTTTTAGGTGCAGAGAATTCATGAGCAATACCTCGAGAGGCACAAAAATTAGTGAATGCAGTATTTTCAAATTCTCTCCCATGGTCACTTCGTATTCGAACAACAGAATCCTGTTTCTCATTTTCTATCAGTCGTATTAATTTTTCAAATTCATCAAAAGTATATGATTTATCATGAAGAAATCTTACCCATGTATATCTTGAGAAATCATCAACACAAACAAAATATACCTCTTACCTCCAGCATTCTCGATTTGAACCAGACCCATCAAGTCCATATGTAGCAAGGCCATGATCTGTTTTGTGCAAAAGTCTTGTATTACCTTGTGTGAGCTTTTTACCTGTTTTTCAAGTTGGCATGGTCCACATATACCCTGATTTTTGCTTGGGAGTTTAGGTAGTCCTCTTACACATTGTGAATTTGACAAGGCAATGACGTAATTGTATCCTATATGTCCCAATTTTTGATGCCATATTTCTGTTGCTCCCGAGCTGACCTTGTAGCATTCATGACTCCTATCAAGAAGATAATAGTTGTTAGTGGATCGTATTCCAGTAAGTATGCATTCATTGTTTTTGTTTACTACCAAGCATTTGTCATGAGTGAAATTTACTTGGAGTTCTTGATCACAAATTTGGCTAATGCTCAACAGATTTGCCTTAAGATTTTTAACAAGAAACACATTAGATAATTTGGGCATGCCGTTTATATTGAGGGTCCCTTCCCCAATAACACGCTCACTCTTACCATCTCCAAAGGTCACTGACTCTCATTTTATTGGGATAAGATCTGATAGATATGCTGCATTACCAGTCATATGTCGTGAGCATCCACTGTCAAAGAACCATGTTCTAGTATTGTTTGCCCCGAGTGAGACTACTGACGAAGTAAGACATATGTTGTTCTTGGCAACCCAAATCTTTTTTACATTTGATTTTCTGTTTTTGAATTTTCTTACTTTCGAATAGTCCAGTGGCCTATGATTCTTTACATGAACACCATATATATATTTCAAGTTGAAATATTACCTGATTGTAGGTCACGTTTCATCCTGTAGCATCTTGTGCCCAGGTGCATTACAGTAATGGCAAATAGGAATAAATTTTCTCATACCTTTTGTGTCTTGTTTCCTAGGTTGTCTTGTAGTATTCTGTCCTTCATTGTCGAATGTAGGAAGTGTCGCTGGTACAAAGACTGTTGATCCCAATGTTCTTTCTTTAGTGTATCCTATTCTTGTTTTATTGCTTTGTGGCCTTCCATACGCTAGGATTTCATCGAATTTGGCTTTTCCTTTATTTAGTCCTTGTATGGTTCGCACTGCTTTGTTCAGCTCAGCTCGTAGTTCAGTTAACTCATGATCCTTATCCTGTAATTTTGAGAGAGAATCTGTTAGCTTATTGGTCAATGAGGAGTTTACCTGGTGATTGCTTGTTGTAGTTGTCCGTGCTGTTTCTGAGTTAACTTTGAGTGACTCAATTTCCATTTCATAAAGTTGGACCTGATGTTTGAGATTCCTCATGTTCTTTTTGGACATAGTCAGTTCATCACTCAATCTTTCATTTATTTCCCTTGTGATTTGCAGTTCATGTTTCACTTGACTGAGTTCCTAATTCTCTTTGTCAAGTGTACCTTTGCTTTTGTATTCCTTCACTTGATTCTCTAGTCTTTGAATAACATCTGTAGCTGCAGTGCATCTGGCAGATACATCTAGGTACATTCTCTCCAGATCTTTGAGAGTTGGATCGTCAAAATCAGGTTCCTCAGTGTACTCTAGTTCTTCATCAGTTCGCACAACAGATGTGAGACATACCAAGTCCATTGATGATGTATAGATGGCAAAGTTACTGGGGTATTCTGTCTTTTTTCCGTCAGTTTCTTCTTCTCCTTTAGATTCAGATTCACTCCAGGTGGCTTTTAGTGCTTTGTTCTTTCTTAGGAAATTTAGGCATTCTCCTTAATAGTGTCCGTATCCTCTGCACTTTCTACATTGGTCAGAGTCCTTTCGATTTACCTGCCTAGTATTCGAAGGTTTGTTTCCATCTTTTTTGATGTTCTCTCTAGAGTTCGGACTTTTGTTGAACTGCTGCCTCTGATTGTATTTTTTTACAAACTTGCTGTAGTTTTTTGTGAGAAGTGCCATTTTGTCAGCAATTACTGTTACATCATTCTCGAATTGTTTAGTTGTTGTCTCCATCTTAAGGGCTATCCTTTTGTTCTTTGGTGTGTCCATGCGATTATTTAACTCAAATGTCCTTAATTCTCCCATCAAATTGTCTAATGTCATTGGTGTGACTCTCATGAATGATTCTAGAACTGTAATTTTTTCTCTGAATCTAGGAGCTAGTGTTCCCATGATTTTCATGATTTTAACATCTTCCTTGATGGCATCACCGAGGGTGTAGCATTGATTTACTATGTCGTTGAACCTAGCATAGTACATCTCAATGTTTTCATCTTCAATCATTTGTATTCCATCGAATAGTGTGGCCAATCTTTGCAGCTTTGATTTTCTTACGGACTCGTTTCCTTCAAATTGTTTTTGTAGTGCATCCCAAGTATCTTTGGCGGTTTGGCAGTGTATAATCAGCTTGTGTCTCATTGCATCAACCGAATCAAGAATATCATACAATGCTATGTAATTTGCATCTTGGCACACTTTTTGTCCTCCGTCCATAGTGTTCGTGGTTTCTCTACAACCTTTGTTATGTCCGTTCCATCCTGCATCCTAGGCCATGTCCACTTTGTTTGAATTGCTTCTCCACATTGTTTGGATCTTAGATAGATAACCATCATTGATTTCCAGAACGAATAATTTTGTCCATCAAGTGAGGGTGGGCGTAGTGAGGTTCCTTCATATGATCCCATATGTCTGTCCCTGGATCTACCTGTTTAAGAAAAAAACTGGAACCTGCTCTGGTGCCAATTGTTAGATCAGAATATGTGCCAGTGTGAAATAGTTCAATGGTAGTTCGAACTGTAAATGAATTTGCAGAAGCTTAAAATAAACTTTGATTTTAAACGAGGAATAAATTCCTTCTTCCTCTCAAGTAATCTTATTAGAAGACATATTTGTTCCCACAAATATTACAATAGAACTTACAAGTATTTGGCTCCCCCTAAATACTAGTCAACCCGTGTAACTTAGTCTTCTAATCACTTACTTGATCATCTAGTATCCTAGATGGATTTGAATACAAACTCCCATTTGTACGATGTTGAAATCTCCCAAAATCAACGTGTGGTGAATTTCCAATGTAGTCCAGACTCTGCGAGGTTCACTATCAGGTCGCCCTTGAGTTCTTGTTAGGCTGTTGTATTCTCGCAAATATGACAGATTCTTCACTAGCCTCTCTGCTTGTCTCTGCCCTTATGAAGGTAACTGAAAAATATCAGATATATCTCTTCATCTATGGCTTGAGGTTGTATTTATAGTCAAGCCTTGTCCTTCAAGAAATCTGCCGGTATCTTCTTCTTTTTCGGTTGTGATATGCATATCTTTGCATAAGTGGTCTTGATATGCATATCTCATATCTTTACCATATCTTTCAAAGATATGTTCCCAAATTTTCTCTTGATTCTCCTTATGTTCAGCCGTGACTTTCCTTTTGTTTCTCTTCTTGTTCAGCCGTGATCTTCTTCCAAAAATATCTCCATAATATCTTTTATATCTGCAAACAAGAATATATTAATTAGAATTTTTAAATAATTTGACAATAATTTTTACCTTATGAGTTTCATTTTATATTTTCAAATTATAATATATAATTATTTTTGAATTTATAATATTTTTTAATGTACAATGTTGTTTTCTTGAATATATAATTATTTTTGAATTTATAATTATTTTTTAATGCTGCTTCTAGAAATTAAGGTTTTTCTCACTCATTCTATTTGTGCGTTATTAATCCGCCACATCTTGTTTTCTTCTTCATCTTCTCCTCTCTATAAATATGTTCATTCTCTTAATCATTTCTTCAACTTTTCATTCTTTTAATATCTAAACTTATTAATATCATCCATTTCGCATTCTTCAAGCCCCCCTCCCCAATATGACTAAAGGCCATTTTCAACCATCCCGAATCCACATGAGTAAATGGTATAAACGCCATTACGATTCTTCTCTATTCCTTTCTATATGTCCTTGCTGCTCCCGCCGCTTCTGGAAATTAGAGTTTTTCTTTCACCTCCTATTCGTACCTTTTTACTCGGCCGCTGCTAGAGTTTAGGATTTTTATCTCACCTTCTATTTGTGCCTTTTTACTCTGCGGCTTCTTCCTTATCTTCTTCTCTTTATAAATCTCTTCATTCTCTTACTCATTTCTCCAACTTTCCATTTCTTTAGATATCTAAACCATTAATCTCTTCCATTCTACCTACATTCAAATACACAGCCAAAGCGCCCTGCCCCCTCTTTCTTCCCCAGAGTGAAGAATCGAAAAATAAAAAAACATTAAGGTTGATCTACATGTATAGTTGGCCGAATCCATTAGAGTCTTTATCTAGGAAAGGGAAGATTGCTACCCATTTACACATTCATGCTAAGCTTGAAGGTCAACTCTTGGGTTTAACCCGACCCACCCTAAACTTGCTCCATTATCTTTTGTAGCTCCAAATTTGTGTTCAATGGTTGTTTTCAATAATAATATTCCCAGTCAAAATTGGAATAAAGAGATTAAAATGAAGATCACATTGTGGCTTCAACATGGTGGAAAATTGAAGCCTAAGATGGATATAATGTGGCTCAAAAGGTGAATAAAGATTTTCATTTAATTGTTTATTTTTTTTGTTATGACTATATAAATTTGAATTTTGTCTTTATTTAAATGACGATATTCAACAGGCTATCTACTCAAAAATCTAGGATGATGAGATCTCAATCCATTAATAACATGGAAGAGATGGCAAAAACTTTGAAGGTAAACATATTTGAATTTTTTTTCAATTTATGCCCATTAACTTTATCCCCCGTATAATATACAACATCTAATTTAATGTATTTTTGAAAATGACCTTCTTCTTTTGATTTTATTCAATTTATATTGAATGTCATTTGGTTATTAGTTCAAAGATTTACATATTAGTCCAATATAAATGTCTGTTTTGTTATCTTCTTCTTCTTCTTAATTAGTTATTTTATTTTATTTTTTTAACTAAAAAAATAACCTTTTCCATCATTACTATAGAAGTGTTTTTCTTTTTCATTTTGCCCAAATATTAAAGAGGGTTTTAGGTGAAACATATATTTCAAATATTTTATAAAATATTTTTAGAGTGTATACGATAATTGATCTTAATTTTGTTAACTTAACTATTAAAATATTTAGATAAATAAGATAGTGGAATTTTTCAAGACGTTGGAATTGTGTAAGTTCAAGGTCTAATTTAAACTAAAAAAATAGTTCAGATGTTAATTTACACTTCTGACCATTCCAAGGCTTTGTGATAAAATCATATAGGTTCATATTTTTCGTCTAATTATAGTTAGAACTTTGCCATAGGTTTCATTTTAACGTATTCGAAGTTAAAATATCACAACATAAGTGTTATCTTGGATCGATTTATAGAGTCATATAAATTGGAGGTAAAACAAAATTTGATTAGAGGAACCTATGTATTAATTGTCGAGAATAAATTCTGCTGTCAACATTAATACACTATTAACAAGTTTACAAACTATGTAAAGTGAGGATGAAATTTATTTATCTACACATCAAGTTGTTAAATACAGTACATTAAGTGATAACAAACATATAAATTTTAGTTAATTACCAGTAACATAACATCAAGCAAAAATATAAAAGTTACACGATTATTTTAAAATATGGTCTAAATTAAAGGACTTAATAGTAAAATAAGCATACCTACAAAATATTCTAGTATTTTCCATTCTTGCAGTTGTATAGTCTATAAATGGCGTGCCAAAGCTTTACATTTCATATTCTCAAGCTAATCTAGTTTAGGCTAAATTTGTTCCTCATGTAGAATCAGCTCTCAATCTTTTCTATTTTTTATTTTCATTCTTATAAATGGAATGATATATATATATATATATATGTATAAGCTAGTTTTATTTTATTTTTCAAAGATTTTTTTTCCATTTGCTAATACATCTTTTCTTGTGTGCAGGATAATAATAAATATATTTCACCCTATGGATCTTTCAAACATTGCAGCCCTAATCAACAATATTGAATCAACTGGTTGCTTGAGAAGCCAACCAGAATCTAATAATGTCTTCAAAGACTCACATTCAATATTAGTAAATATGGAAGAAAGACTACAAATGAAGACCCTTTTGCCTCCTGGATACAAGTCGAGAGCCTCTCTTACCCTTGAAGAGATACATGAATTCGAATGGCAAAACGTTCGCTTAATGGATCCTACCAAGAATATAAAGCAACTTAGAAGATCAAATAAATTAACCTTAATTTTTTTCATATAATGTGATATATACGGAGAGATTCATGTGTGTGTATATATATATATATATTTGGTTTATTTCTATACCGGACCATATCTAACACGCTATCTGCATTGCGATGTAAAACCAAGAAGTTCCATTATACTAAGGACATGGAAAAGATGAAAGAAGATTTAGAGGTAATTAATGTTTTTCTATTAATTCAAAAAGTATACAAATTAATTGTCTATAAATCTGGAATTTAATTTTCTATATTTGTAGAATAAAATTTCAGTCCTCATCCTGCAAATTAAAATCCATGAAAATATGCATAGACAACTGTAGATTGAAAATAATTCCCTCCGAAATCACTTAGAGATTTGATCCAGTGGAGCAAGGATCTCATAAAGTAAAAATTCAATCTTTCACTTGTATATTTTTAATTTTTATTTTCTTAAATAACTACGGCTGTAATAACCTTTGCCATCCATGTTCAATGCATGCATAGCTGATCGAACAAAAGCAAATTGAAATATGCAGGTTCAAAGAAGTGGCGCAGACCACAAACACTAGTAGCCACGAGCAACTTTCGAGATCTGTAGTTGTGCAGCCAGAGGCGGTGAGTAAAGAGACAAGGGAGGATGATGAAAATATTGACCAATATCTCAACTTTGATGTTCCAGCTAACTAGGGTTTTCAATTAAATATATTGGCTGTTGATTGGCTAATTCCATCATGTAAAGTTTCTATATTAGGGTTGTTTTTGTCTCGTGTACAAGCTATAGAATGCATATACGTGTAAATTGTAATTAAGAAGGCTCAAGAATGGTGCGTGGAATTGTTTATTCTTATCCAAAATGCATGTTTATATTTATATCCATTAAACAATTTCAAATATTTTTTATTTCTAAATTATTTAATAAACTTTTTACTTTTTATTTATTACTTTTTAAATTTTGTATTTATGTAAATAGTAATAATTTTATTGTCGATATTTTCTATATTAGGGCTGTTTTTTGTCTCGTGTACAAACTGTTGAATGCATATATGTATAAATTGTAATTAAGAAGGCTCAAGAATGGTGCGTGGAATTGTTTATTCTTATCCAAAATGCATGTTTATATTTTTATCCATTAAACAATTTCTTATATTTTTTATTTCTAAATTATTTAATAAACTTTTTACTTTTTAAATTTTGTATTTATGTAAATAGTAATAATTTTATTGTCGATATTTAGATTTATTAATTAATTTTCTAATTTATATAGTTACTTTAATATATATGAAGGCCCTATTTATCTAGTGAGGTAGGACTTTGCCCTAATAAGAGGATATTTCTATTAATTTTTACCAAGTTTTATATTTATTGTTTGCTAAATAACAAAATTTGACCACTAAAGTGAATAATAGAGAAAGGGTGTACAAATTAACTCCTTATTGTATATTTTACAGATTAGACCCTAAATTTTTAATTTATTTGGTTTTGGTTCAATTAGACCCCTACACCCTCATTTTTTTGGGGGAAAAGGTAAAAACTAGTTCCTAAATTAGTACTTGAGGTTCAAATTAGACCCTAAATTATTGTTTTTGCACAAATAAGATCTCTAACTTTTATAATAGGTCAAATAAGCTTCTGAACTTTTAAAATAGGTTAAATAAACCCCTGAAATTTAAATATATGACAAATATAGCCCTCTTAACTATTAAATTAACTAAACATATTTGTAAAAATATTATTTAAATCTAAAAATTAGCAAATTAAATCATAATTATACTTAACTAAATCAATAAATTAATAAAGTTAAATTTAATAATAATTAAATATAAAAAAGAGTTTGAAATGTGAAGTTTGTTATGATTTTTAGATATTAAAATTTTATTATATTTAAATTATTTAAGTTCTTTTGATATTTTTTATGTATTAAATAACTTAGATTTTATCATTTTTTAATATTTGTTTTATTTTATTTTAATAATTTTTTTATTTATCTAAATATTTTTTAAATTTATTTTGCTATTTTAATTTATTGAAATAGCCTATTTATATGAAAATAAGAAGTTTAGAGGCTTATTTGACCCATTTTTAAAGTTAAAGGTCCTATTTTTACAAAACAATAGTTCAGAGTCCAATTTGTACCTGAGGTACTAGTTCATGGGTTAATTTCTACCTTTTCGCTTCTTGTATGTTCTTTCTCTATTTTTTGGTAAAAATAAATGTTACACAAAAATCCATTTTTTGACATAATATGTTTAATTCATGCCACTTTCATGGTTCAAGAAATCCGAGAGACGATTATCAGTGCTATATTCTCGTCATTTAGAAATTATTAATCTTTTCTAAAAACTAATATCTTAATTTCACCCAAAAATTCATGAAGGTTTTCTTTCATAAAATTTATGTATTTTGAGAAGAAATGATTTATTACAAAATTTTGGATTTATTATATGTGTGTGTTTCAAAGAACAATCATATTTATTAAAAAAGTAAGTTTCTTGTGTATCGTGGTACTATGCACCCGATCCACAGTATTACTTGTTTTACTGAAAAATATTACTTGTTTAATTAAAAAGTGTCTTTACTTTTTTCAAGATAATAATTCAGTAGTGTAATGACCCAAACATTTATTTAGATATATATATTGATTTACTACATATTTATAATAAAAAAGTATAAGTTACCAAATAAAAAATAAGTAAATAAATTTATAGTAATTTCGTCCTAATAATTAGGTCATTAAAAAACATAAAAAAGAATCAGGACTCTCCTTGATTTACTACACAATTTAAGTCCTCAATGTAAATCGCATAAAAAAACTTGATTAAGTAACCCTACTTCATTAAAATTTATAGGAGCGGAAAATATCATTAATTCAATCATAATCAAATAATTATTCAATTTGGGAAACTCATAGCTTCATATAATCACGAAAGTAGGCTTAAGCATTTATTTTTGAAACGACATCGTTTCCTAAGATAAGTGTGAAGAAAAACATAACAAATTCAAATAAAATTTCAATTTGTTTATGAATAAAATGTAACCTATAACTCAAAGAAGAATAATAAAATTATGCTTCTTCCAGCTACTCCCGTCGCCTTGACAAACTCCCTATCCTGAAAATTTGGAAGGTAAAAGGGGGTGAGCTACACCCAGCACGTGAGGTTCAGACTTGTCAAAATTAAATATAAGGTTGTAAAAGCACAATTAGAGAGTAACATGAACGTATGAGGCATAACATAATATAACATCCATATCAAACGTAACATTTCACATCAAAGGTTGGCTAAACATATAATAGTGGATGAAATTAATGATCCCGTATCAACGTATCAAAATATATAACCATCAAATCATACTTTAAACAAAAAAAATATTTAAACTGACAAACCGTACAAGAACCCCATCTCTTACGTGACTTCTCGTAATATAAGGAAAATCTCATGCAAGTGATATGCTTCTAATCCACGTGCTTTATATCCTTGCCTATATCGTAAATAAACGAAGTCTTAATATCTAAATCTAATAGACCTATAAAGATAAAGAACATGTCAAATATGGGAATTAATTTGCTTTGGGGGGAGGAGGGGTTCTGGTCACAGATGGAGGAAACTGGGGGCATAATGGTCATTAGTTGGGTTAGAAATTAATTAAAAGAAAATCTCCTTTCTTCTTGAGTAGACCCACGATTCTTTCTCCCATTTTCTTCCTCAAAACAACTTTCTCTCTCTACCCATTGCTCCCCCAATCTCCATAAATTTGGATATATTAGCAAGTAGGAGATTAGGAAATTTAAGGATGACAAGAGAAGGCGATTGGCAGATATTTAAAGCAATGACGGTAGTGGTTCAGTAACAAGAAACGTAAATGAATGGTTTTAATCTGGCCATGGATAAGGTAGAAGAACAATAAAAATTTATGGGTCTTTACCTGAAATTCTGAAAAACCCGGATGAAGAATGTTGAAGAAATATTGGGTTGTATTTATAGGTTTGGCAGGATTTAAATCTAGATGTATCTTTTTAGTGAGAGAGAATCTGCATATGTATCTAATCATCTAACTAATTGAGAGAAAATATCTTCTCTACTAACAAAATGCTAACCTCCGTAACCATAAGATTCTAAGAAAAATATACTGTATCTTGGCTGAAAGTTCTATTATATATATATGTATCTATATATATTTGGGCTTAGAGAAAAATGTTCCCAATTATTTCCCATGGCTAGAACACATGCTCTCAATATGTCTTCAAGTATTTGTATTGTTCTCTTAGACTATCCATCGGTCTGTGGATGATAAGCAGTACTGAAACTCAATTTAGTTTCCAAGGCCTTTGTAGTTTCTTCCAAATATTTGATGTAAAACAGGTATCTCTGTCTGACATAATAGATACTGGTACTCACTACAACAAAAATGCTAATAGACAACAAATTTTTTCCGTTGTCTTTTAAAACATATGACTGTTGTTGAATCCACCGTTGTTAAAGGTGGCGCTAAAAGACAACGAATTTTTTCTCTTGTCTTTTTGTATAAAAGACAACAGTTTATAACCGTTATCTTTTTAGCGTTGACTTTTTTTAAAATGACAACGGTTATAAACCGTTGTCTTTATAGCGTTGTCTTTTTTTAAAATGACAATGCTATAAAGACAACGGTTGATAACCGTTGTCTTTTACAATTATGCCCATTAAGACAACAGTTAAAACACAACGATTCATAACTGTTGTCTTTTACAAATTTATGCAAAAATGTTACAACAGCTTTTTTACTGTTGCCTTACAAAACTGTTGTTGGTTGTTTTTTTTTTATACAATTTTTTTTTTTTATTTTGAATCTTTTTTATTATAATTATTATATATCCAAAATTTTAAAACAAAACGAATATATCCAAATTTATAAACTAATAAACATCGCTACAAAATGTACTTAGTCCACAAAAAAATATCAACATAATCCTAAAAATAAAAACAAAGTATCCAATTAACGGTTACAATAGTCATTTCTAAAAGTTACAAACTAATTAAAGATAAATGTCACTGCAAATTATGATCTACTACTCCATATAGCTGCCACCACATCACAACCTGTCCAATGTATAAAACAAATCATATATTAATTATAAGTAAACTACTAAATAATAACAAATGATCCCTGTAAAGTGATACCTTTAACTACTCAAATATATGTTCTTGAACACATTCTTCCCATTCCGTACAGACTTCATCAATATCAATTAGAGAGTACCTTCTCGTTTGTGCGAACTGTGTGACAAAAGATATTAAATATAAGTAAACTGATGACTAATTATGAAATATCTAAATTTGTAAATAGATAGAAAATTATTACAATTGGCCGGAGCGAAATCATATCTACATTTGCATTTTCATCAAGTAATTATCTCATGTACCGCATTACATAAAAACCACATTGTTTGAAATCAGGTTGCATTGGGATCTACATTGGAGACAAAGAAATTAATGGTTAATAGAAAAAAGTTGGAACACTTATTAGTCACAAGGTTTTATACCTCTTTGAGTACTTCCCATGTTGCTTGTTTTCTTCCTTTCTTTTGAATTTCTGTATTGAAAGTTGACAATTATGTAAGGAAATAAAGATTTAAAAATTATGTAAGGAAATAAAGAGTTAAAAAAAAAAAAAGTAAAACTTACAAATCCACAACTTATTTCCAAGTTTGATCATGCAACTGCTGATAAAGGGGTTCCAATAAATAGACCATCTCCTTGTGGGGGTTAATGATAGTAAGAATCCAATGGACACTACAAAAAAAAAGTAATTAGAGCATGCAAATCAAGTTAACAAAATATACAATTTAAAAGGAATATAAACTTACCCTATATTACATGGTGCCAAAACTAATTGATTAGTCAATGTACCATTTAGCCTACTTGCCAATGCACGTGCCCTCCTTTCCACTTCATTGTCTAGAAAGTTTGCATCTTCTTTTGTTGATAGAAAATGTCCAATGTCATATGGATTCACAAATTTGAAAATTTTCATGCTTGTTTTCTCTCTTTAACCTTTTGTAGAGATACCTAACCACAATTTAAAATAATATTCAATACACAAAGAATGTTAGATAAAATGCATGAACTATAAATAAAATTTAGTGTGGCTAAAATATTTACCATATGTAGACAACAATACATGTGTATGAAATTGGCTCCAACTGACAAAACAGGGTGATATCTTCAATGTTAACAAAGATTTGGAATTCACTGCCAAATACATCATGACTGAAATCTACTCTGACATTGCCTCTATGATGAAGAGCTATCTTAACATAGCAATACAACATATATAATGTCTTTGGCACACTTAATGGATCAATTGTAGACATTTTTCTGTTGTTCCCAATTTTTTTCTCTTTTGGCTTCTAAAAACATAAAGTGATAAATTAGTAACCCTGTGTTATAAACATAAAGCAAAATAAATAAAAAGTACCTTATCTTTCAACTTTATCAAGTGCCTAGGCCAAGCGACATGAGACCCTACTACTGCACCGATACTATCACACTCTCCAGGAATCGGCAAAGGGGCATCGTGATCTAATGCTTGATCAATGGAGACACAAATGCAATTTTCAGGTAGTGGTTTACTGTGAACAATTTGATTGGTTCCACTGACTTTTATAATTGTACCATATGCAGCAACATTTGTGCATGATTCCAATGTTAAAGCAACTGATTCACCCTACAAAATACAATAGATACAAAGGCTAACATCACTCATGTTTAAAACAAGATTTTCAAACATAAATGCACTTGAAAGAGATTCAAACCAGGAATATTAGCCATATACCTGTTCAGGCGCACCATTGTACAAAAACAGAACATCATCATCATCATCATCTAATTTTTCATGTGAGAGGTTGCGTTGATTTTGTGTTCCACACTCTTCCAGTGAAGGACTACGAATTTGTACCGAATAACTACCCTTCTCGTCGGTGTCAATATTGCCCTTCTTGTAAAATGTTGCTTCTAATTTTTTTACACGTTCATCATGTTCTGAATTTTTTTGTCTTTGCTCCATCAATTGCCTCTGTGCTTCCATGAAAAGTTCTTTATCCAAAAAATTACTCCTCACTTTCGGAACATTAAAGTACGTTGATGGAGTGATATGACCTCCAACACCTCTTAAACGACCATCATGTTCTTCAGACTGAAGTGCTTTTGCAAGAATACCATTTTTTCTTCCTTGGTCAACTTTAAACTTACCATCTTTTTTTGTTGTATATACTCATCCTGTAGTACACATCAATTATAAAATAATTTTTTTTATCAATTCATGATATTATATTATGGCACTATGTAGAATGAAAACAGATGTACATTTATCATACTTACAATTTTGAGAATTGTTTCTTTCAACTCATCTGTTTTAGGTTCCCCTTCTTTAGTGCATCGAGCATTTATCCAAAGAATAGCTAGATTTATTTCTTCATCCTCGTACAGTTCATCAGCCTACATGAAATAGAAAAAATTTCATTAAAGTGATTTTAAGTGATCATTATAAATTAATAATATAAAACCCACTTACGATTTCTTCAGCTAAGCGTGCATAACCTTTATGAGAAATATTATGGGGTATTTATGTTTCTTCCTTTGATCTCTTTGTTCCTTGCGCATTTTCTATATCAAATAAAGATATCGAATATTAACATAGTTGTAAAATCCATCATTTGAGGTTATAATAAGTAAGAAGAGGTGCCAATTACCTGAAAGTCTTCGGACAAACGACTAATCACAAAATTACTCCAATCATGTTGATCAATACCAGATGCAGAATGTGGTGTATTTAATGCTGCAGGGTTATTGATTCTTTCAAAAACATATTTGTTAATGTGATAGGTCTTGTATTGACGCCACTTGTTGTTTGCTGATGTAAAACATTCTTTATGCCATGCTGGTGGAACATTGAATAATAACTACAATAAAAGTAGAGCAATAAAAGTTAATTAGAGTGCACCATAAAATTAACATTATTAAATTTGCATGAAAAGATGTATAACTTACATTAACGGATTCCCATATTGATTCCTTCACATCATTTGGCATTGTCTTCCAAGTGTCAAAGGTTATTTTGACTTTTTTCCGAGCCAACACTCCAATATAACTTTGCATTTCAGAACAATAAGGTCCAATAGGCTGACCTTGTCATTGAACATCACATCCTTTTTGAAGCCTTGAGCTCTTTGTATCGATAGAGCATCCATATGTGTAGGACCTCTAGGCATTCGACTTGTTTGAGTACTTTTTGAGCTATCCTCTTTATTTTCATTGCTAGTATGATAAGCTTTCTCAATTGTCTCATCATCTTCCTTCGGTATACGTTTACGAGACACCATGGCTTCTTCTCTGCACAACACAATAAGTTCATACAAGTTAGAATAACTATATAATCACAAGTCATTTACCAATACACTAAGACATATATACAATTACATATTTATAAAAATAAAAGGAGTGCACAATTATATACCAGATTAAGAGTTAGAATTATCAATCCAAATCCCATCACAATCTTCACGAATGCATGGTGGTTCAATGTCATTATTCCATCAACATCAAGTGAGGGTATTCCTTTAGTAAAACTTTGGTGGTGGATGCTAGATTCTTTTGATTCATCGCTATTAATTTCTTCAAAGTACTCCCTACTCGGAGTTACAAGTACAACATGCCATGTAAGATCCAAAGGGTCTTCAATGTAGAAAACTTGTTTAGCTTGACTACCCAATATGAACTGATCCGATTTGAATCCAATTCTACTAAGATTTACCAAAGTAAAACCAAGATAATCTACTTTAATACCACTATTATTCTCTACCTAGTTACATTTGAACATTGGAATTCGAAAATATTGGTAATCTAGTTCCCATATTTCGTCAATAACTCCATAGAACACCATGTCACTCACAATTGGATTTTTATCATTTGCACTCAATATTTGCATAATCTTTGCAACTAAACTTACTCCCGAGTTTTGAACAGCTCGTACACTATCACGCTCCCTTGTGTAATATGTGACCCCATTAATCATGTAACTAGAATACTTCAACACTTGTTTGTTGGGTTCATTCGCGATCCACTTCAACTTTTTTGATATATGATACGTTGAATGTTTAATTTCATTTGTAACCTATTATTCACAATTGTTAGAATTAGCATTTTTTAAATTGAAGGCTTCGTGATAAAAATATAATAATTTAAAGGGTATAAATACTTACTTGTTCCTGCAACCAAGTAACAAACATTTTGTTGTGCTCATCCTGCAGTTGTTTCTCTGACTTGATTTTTTTCCCTAATGTCCTCTTCAAATGAGGAATGTGTTCTCTATCAAAATGTTAAAACCAATTTATGGTCAACAATGAGAAACAACATAAGAAATTTAATGTGTTCATGATCTTACTTGATATAAGGATCAATCTCCATGTCATTTGCCAAAACATGGCGATGCGCTTGTGTCCACTCATCATGGTTAGCAATGTGTACTTTTGCAACTGATAAAGGTCTAGTAAGATCTACTTGTTGATGCCTTAATGGGATTCCAATTGTGTGCACACTAGACAGGTAGTCTGAACAAAAATCCACAAACTCCTCAGCAATGTAACATTCAGCTATGCACCCCTCAGGCCGATTCCTATTTCGCACATAACCTTTCAAGACACTCATGTATCTCTCAAATGGGTACATCCATCTAAGCCAAACTGGTCCACATAATTTGACCTCCCGCACAAGATGAACAACTAGGTGAATCATGATATCGAAAAATGAAGGAGGAAAATATTTTTGAAGGAGTACTCCATGTAATCTCACAATTTCTCATACATAAATTCGAGCCTACTGATCCACTCTATAGTTCATCTTTATCGGAACAAAATGTGTCGATTTAGTAAGACGATCAATAATAACGTATACTGCATGGTTTCCTTTCTCGGTTCATGGAAGTCCCACAATGAAATCCATTGCAATATGTTCCCACTTCCATTCCGAAATGTGGAGTGACTTCATTAAACCCTAAGGTCATTGGTGCTCCGCTTTCACTTGTTGGCAAACCATGCATTTGCTGAGGAATTTCGCTACATCCATTTTCAATCCTTCCCACCAAAAGGTTTTTCTCAAATCTTGGTACATCTTTGTACTACCAGGATGTGCTGTATAAGGCATATTGTGAGCTTCTTCTAAGATTACCTCCCTTAACTCCAAATCCTTTGGCACACATATTCTTCTTTCATAGTACATTGTACAGTCCTCAGCGATAGTGAATCCTTTGTCTTCTCCGGTGAGTGTTCGCTCCTTCATCTTTGGGAGAAAATCATCACGAGTCTGACCTTCCTTGATTCTTTCCTTTAGTGTTGATTTTACTACCAAGGGTGCCAATATTGAATTCACAGTCTTTGGTGGTCTCACAACTTCAATGTTCAATCTCGAAAACTCATTGGCTAGCTTCTCTTCCTTCGTCAAGATACACGCCAACTCTCCTCGAGTTTTACGGCTGAGTGCATCAGCCACTACGTTGGCCTTTCCAGGATGACAGTGAATTGTACAATCATAATCCTTCACTAGCTCTAGCCATCTTCTTTGTCTCATGTTTAGTTTCTTTTGTGTGAAGAGATACTTTAGACTTTTATGGTCTGTGTATATTTCACACTTACCCCCATAGAGGTAATGACACCATATCTTTAAAGTGTGAATCACAACAGCTAACTCAAGATCATGTGTGGGATAATTTAACTCGTGTGACTTCAACTGTCCCGACGCATAAGCCACTACCTTACCGCATTGCATAGGTACACATCCTAACCCTTGTTTGGATGCATTACTGTACATCACAAATTCCTCAGTTGGGTTTGGAATTGTAAGTACAAGTGCTGTGGTAAGGCGTCGTTTAAGCTCTTGAAAACTATTCTCACATCTCTCATTCCAAATAAACTTTTCTCCTTTTCATGTCAATCGAGTCATAGGTGCGCTATCTTTGAAAAACCTTCTATAAATCTTCTGTAATAGCGAGCAAGTCCTAGCAAACTGCGTACCTAATTTGCATTGGTGGGTGCATTCCAATTATTCACTGCCTCCACCTTGGTCGGAAAGTCAGCTTGTGGTTTGGGCCCAAATGGCCCATCGTTTCTCCCTCTTTTATTCTGATTTCCTCCTTTCCCTTGGTTGTTTTCATGCCACTTCCTTTTATTGGAACCATCTACCACTCTGTGCTTAGTCTTTTCCATGTTAATGCTGGCAGATATGTCTTCCACCCTTGCTACTGCTTCAGCATAGGCCATCGTTCCAAGTCCCGCTAGATAGTGGCAGATCTCAGCATGTAACCCATCACGGAACCTTTGAGCTTTCCTTATTGGAGTATCCACTAGGTGTGAGGCGAAATGATACAAATGATTGAATGTCAAATTGCCTTGGTGAAATTCATAAATTCTCTTTCCATCTTGTCCCGATATACCCGTGGGTAGTATTTCTCCATAACGATCTCTTTGAAGTCCTTCCAAGTAAGAGCAATGCGCTCCTCCTCAGTTCTAAACCTCCAGTAGTCATTCCACCGAGTCCTAGCGTCACCCTTCAATTGGAACACAACACAAGAAATCTTTTGGGCAATGGTGCATAACATGTACTCAAATATGCTTTTGTAGAGTGAGTAACCATTCCTCCATAGCAGCAAGTCCCTCAGTACCCTTGAACATAGGGGTTGAAAGTGACTTAATTGACTGATAACCCGAGCTTATGTTTGTTCGGGAGTAGTTATTAAGTTGATCGTAGCGCCCTGAAGGAGTGCAGCTAGTCCCAAGAACAACTATTGTTGATTGTTGGGAACCTCATTCTGGGCAGCTTGATCTTGATTGCTGGAAGTAGATGCGGTAGTGTTGTTGCGTCTAGGTGCTATATTTCTATTACCACAAATACTCTAATTCGTGGGTTATAAGTATCAATATAGACTAAATCATAAACATAAAATAATAAATAATTTAAAATATTTTCCTGTCTAGAAGAAGGAAAGAAGAAATTACTTATATGAAATAAATAAAGAAAAATGCTCGTAATATATTTCTACTCAACATCATTAATCAATATAGGCTTTTTTTTTCCATCGGTTCTTCTTCTACGTATTCGATGTGTGAGGACCATCTTATCTATCTAATCCATGCGACTACTGCTCAGTTCACATAACACAAAGGCATAAATCTATGTGTCATATCTCTTATGCATGCATAATAGGTCTTAAACAGATGTAATCTTATACATATCAGACTTAACGTGGGTAACATAAATCATAACTCATTGCATACCTTTGGAGTTGTCGTGGTGAATGGAAAAAGACGATGAAGCATAGAACTGATATATATATCTATATAAATTAATACCGAAAGTAATTAGTCCTAATAAATTAATAAGTAAATAAATTTATAGTATTTTCGTCCTAATAACTAGGTCGTTAAAAAATATAAAAAAGAATCAGGACTGTACTTGATTTAATACAAAATTTAAGTCCTCAATGTAAATCGCATAAAAAAACGTGATTAAGTAATCCTACTACATTAAAATTTATAGCAGCGGAAAATATAATTAATTCAAACATAATCAAATAATTATTCAATTTGGGAAACTCATAGCTTCATATAATTACGAAAGTAGGCTTAAGCATTTATTTCCAAAACGACATCGTTTCCTAAGATAAGTGTGAAGAAAAACATAACAAACCCTAATAAAATTTCAGTACACATAATACTAAGGCATAGATCTATGTGTAACATCTCTTATGCATGCATAGTAGGTCTTAAACAGGTATAATCATATACATATCACGCTTAACGTGGGTAACATAAATCATAACTCATTGCATACCTTTGGAGTTGTCGTGGTGAATGGAAGAAGATGATGAAGCATATAACTCATATATATATATATATATATATAATTTTTTTATTTTTTTTTCAAATATTTCATCATAATTTCACAATTTAAACAAGTCTACAGAAACGTAAACCTGCTCTAATTACCACAATGTAACGACCCAAATATTTATTTAGATATATATTAATTTACTACATATTTGTAATAAAAAAGTATAAGTTACCAAATAAAAAATAAGTAAATAAATTTATAGTAATTTTGTCCTAATAACTAAGTCATTAAAAAACATAAAAAAGTGCTTTATGCACCATTTTTCCAACATTTTTTCTTATGAATTTATCAAAATAAATTTTACCTTTAAAATTTTCACCATCACTTCTGTGTTATTGATGTATTGGGATCTCACCATCTCAACATGGTTGCAAATTGAACCCCAACATAGACACAGTGTTGTTTAAAAGGTGAATTAAGATTTTCATCTAATTGTTGTTGTTGTTGTTGTTTTTTTTTTTTTTAAAAAAAAAAATTCTTGTATTGACCTATATAAATTCAATTTTTATCCTTATTTTTATTTTAAATTGTTCAACCGCCCCGAATCCAAATGTTTAAGTGGTATAAAGGTTATTAATTTTTTTTTATTTTTTGTATGTCCCTTGCTCTTGCACCTCTTCTAGAGATTAGGGTTTTTCTCACTCATTCTATTTGTGCCTTATCAATCCGCGACTTCTAGAAATTAGTGTTTTTTTTCCAGTCATTCTATTTGAGCCTTATTAATCCGCACCTTCTATAAATTAGGATTTTTCTCGCTCATTCTATTTGTACCTTATTAATCTGCAACTTCTTCTTTTCTTCGTCATCTTCTCGTCTCTATAAATATCTTCATTCTCTCACTCATTTCTTCAACTTTTCATTCTTTTAATATCAAAACTTATTAATCCCTTCCATTGCACATTCTTCAAATACATAGCCACAGTCCGTCCCCCGCCCCCCATCCTTTTTCTCTCCCTCTCTTCCTCCCTCTCCTACAATAAAGAATTGAAAAATGAAAAACAATTACGGTTGATTTTTATTGTTTTTGTTTTTATTTTTATTATTTTTTATTTTTTTAATTGTTGGTACTGACCTATATAAATTCAATTTTTATCTTTATTTTTATGGTGATATTCAATAGGTTATCTACTCACAGATCAAGAATGATGAGATCCCAATACATTAATACCATGAAAGAGATGGTGAAATTTTTTTAGGTAAAATTTATATTAATAAATTCATAAGAAAAATGTTGAAATTTTTTTCAATTTATGCACGTTAACTTCATTCTTGTACAATATATGATTTTACAAATTTTGTAAAATGGCCCTTATCTTTTGATTTTATCTAATTTATGTCCGTTGACCGAACTTAACAAATTCACCATATATAGTTGATGTGACATCAATAATTTAAGGCAAAAATTTTATATTCTCAAGAAATCAAGCACAAATTGAAAAATAAAATTAAAAAAATTCATAAAATTACGACTTATACATTGGATAGGCGAAAGTTAAAAGGTATAAAATTAAATTCTCCAAATACATGCCTGATTTGCAAGTAATGATTCGATCGAAGCAAAGATCTCAAAATGTTTTAATTTAACATTGGTACTCTTTCACTTATAACAAAATGTTTTATTTCATTTTAACGGGTTTTCTGCATTGTTTCCTAACTAACCTTTTGTTTTTGTTTTTGTTTTTGTGCAGATACATTTAAGTATTTTTCTCCATATGAATCTTTCAAAAACGGTAGCCCCATCGAACAACGTTGGATCAACTGTGTTATTACAGACTTAAATTCAATGTCTGGAATTAGAAAAGATTTCAGAAGTAGTTAACTTTGTTTATTTAATTCTATAAATTTAGAAAATGTAGAAATAGACTACCTATAAGTTTTATTAAATTTGGTATATATGCAGGATAAAATATTAGTCCTCACCACATAAAGAGAAGCGGAGACAATTGCGGCTCGTAAATGAGTCTCTCCAATAACACGTAGAGATTTAATCTAATGAAGCAAGAATAATAGAGATTAGCAATTTAGTCTAATTGAATTTGCCATGTTAATTTAATGCATGTTGTGTTGCTCCAACAAAAGCAACTTGAAATATGCAAAGCTCAAACAAGCAGAGAAAACAGAAAACCCTAGTGCCCATGCTATGAATTTTATGAGAATAGTTTACGACAATTGAGGCGCATATGAACAACTTCCACAACTCAGCAGTTGCGCATCCGGAGCTGATGAATGTGACGGAGAATAAAGAAACAGCCCCAGAGGAAATAAATACTGATCCGACTAGTGTTTGAAATTAGTATTTTATCGTGGTTGGGATGAAAGATTCTTTCTTTATAAATTGTAAAAGTTATATCTTTGTAATTAAGAGGCTAGTTTTCAGTAGACATATTAAAATCATATGCAACATATTATATAATCATTATTGAGATATGCACGTAGGTTTTGAATGGTAAAACTTAAAGAATTTGGCTGAAAGTATCTAATCCTCTAAAAACCACTCTCTCTGTAAGTTGAAAATAGAGATTTTTTAGGGATAAAATTAATAAAATTAAAAGAATGAATAAATTATATCTTAAACGTTATTTAATTAGCAAAAATGTCATTAATCTAAACGTCACTTAATTGTAAACAAAGAAAGTATGTTTCAAGATTCGCTAGGTCAATAAATGATGTGATTATATTAGTGCACATTTTTATATTCACATTTTCTTTGTTTTTTGAAAAATTATTATATAAATTTTATTTAATTAATGATTTTTTTTTTTCAAAACGTAATTAATTAAATTTGAAGAAAAACCGATCAAAATATTAGCTAAATAGGAGTTGATAGTTCTTTTTTTTATTTTTATTTTTTATTTTTTATTGGATCCTTTAGGGCCCATATTCTTTCTTTCTTTTAAGAGAGGAAAACAAAAATGAATGCCCATTCACTTTTTTGGAGACTCGCGGCTATTTTGGAGGGTTGGGGGCTTGCGAATCATGCAAGAATCTTTTCCCCTTTCTTAATTTTTTTTTTTTTTTTTTTTTATTATATCTTTCCTTTTCCTTTTGCTTTTAACTTCTTGGTTTAGCTAGAATCTTGGCATATTTTGCAAATAATTCTTGGGAATCCTTTGCAAGAATGAAATTTAGCTAAAATGTTTTGTAGGTTTCTTATTTTATTATCATATTTTTTAATTTACATTATTTTTTCATGTATCATGTAATTTTAAAATTTTTGCCCGTTATATCCCGTGTCCTATTATAACAGGTAATGCAACATATAAATTGCGAAGTAGCCCCTTTTTTTAGATGTCGCATACAAAATTATTTTTGATGATGATTTTGCATTAAAATATTATATGAATATTATAATAAATTTATAAATTATTAAATTGAATACAAAAATTATAATTAAACACAAAAAATATTCAAAATAATTTTATTGTTGTCATTGTGGGTGCCAACAAATTTGGTATTATATAATCATTCATTTGAAACTCAAATTTGTTTTTTACACAATGAAAAATGCAAAATTAGGCGGACTGTGTATGAACAAATATTTTGCAGGATCACTTTCCCTCTCTACTATAGCCTTTGAAGTACATGCGCCTTCAAATCGACCCCCGAATTTCCATCAATCTTATATCCTTCTCTTTATAATGAAATTTTGTGCGGGTAGAGGAAAAATGACTATAATGGGCTATGTGTATGTATATTTTACTATCATGTCCTTTAATTTAGATTATTTTTTAAAAATATTTCTAAGTTCTCTGACCAGTGATTCCCGGTTATGTCACTGGTAAAGTGTTGATATAACATTTATTTCATAAAATTTTACTTTCTAATGCTGATTTTCCTTAAAATAATAGAATAAGTTCAAAAACTATTTAAATGAATAACAAAATAAATATTCGAAAAATATCAACTAAATAATGAAAATTACAAAAAAAAAAAAAAAAAAACTGAAACTGAAAGAAAACCCAGAAAATTAGAAAAAAAATAAAAAATAAAGAAAAAATAATTCTGAAAATTATAGGAATTTTCTGAAAATACAAATGAATTTTAAAAATTATAATTCAAAAAATAAATTAAAAATTAGAAATAAATTCAGAAAATCAATAGTAAGAGAATTACTAAATATTTCAGAAACTTCACATCAATTCAGAAAATTACAAATAAATTCATAAGATTAAATTTTTTTTTCAGAAAAATCAAATAAATTCTTATATTAAAAAAAAAAATTCTTAGTACTATAATAATATTAGAAACTAATATGATCAAGGAATTAGAAATAATTCAGTAAATATAAATAAATAATAAAAAGTACAAAACAATTAAAAAATTAGAAAAACAATATGAAAATTAGAAATAGATTTACGAGAATTGTAAGTTTGGAATTTATTGTATATTCATAAACCGATGTGTGGGTTTATGATTTTTTTTAGTAATGTCCTGCTTATTTTTAATATATAGAATTCATTTATATTTTTATTTATTTTGAATTTATTTTATATTTCACAGTTTTGATTCTCTGATTTCATAACATAATATTTTTAATTTTTAATTTTTTTAACTCTACTTCCAATATCCATTTGTATTTTCAGAATTTATTTTATAAATCACATTTTTTTATTCTCTGATTTCATAACATAATATTATTAATTTTTTATTTTTTTAAAACTGTAATTCCTATATCCTTGTGTATTTTCAGAATTTATTTATATGTTTTTGAATTTGAATGTCATTTTCTAAAATTATTTATAATTTGCAGAAATGTGTAGTTATTTTTTCCTATTTACTTTTTATGGTTGTAGTTTCATTTTATATTTTCATAATAAAATATATAATTATTTTAGAATTTATAATATTTTTCAATGTACAATGTTTTTCTTATTAAATTATAACTATTTGTACTCATGTAAGTGAATTTGAATATAATTTATTTATGTTTAATTTTATAAAGTTATTTATAACTTTTAGGAGCTTTTTTATTTATTCAAATATTTTTTTATTTCCAAACTTTTAAGATTTTCAAAATTTATAATATAATGTATTTTAGACATTTTTCTTATTTAATAATGAATTTACTGATCATCTATATAATTTCTCATTAGTTTTGAATTTATTTAGGTTTTCTAAATTTAAATATAATAGTTTAATATTTTTTGAATCTGTTTTCTTAACTAATTATTACTTTTATATTCATTTAAATTATTTTTAATTTAATATTTATTAATCTAATATTGTTAAGACAAATCAATATTAAAAGTAAAATTTAAAGCCATATGAAAAAAATACATCAGTGCATTAGGAATTTGTTTATAGTGTGTTAATAATGTTGTTATTTGATTTAAATTAAAAATAAAATAAAATAAAATTACAATGGATTTTAATATAACATGATTTTGGAGTTTAATTCTATCTCAGGATTGTATTTGAATGTTGTTATCGATCATATAATATTGTAATGATAATTTCTAATTTTCGTAAGATAATCACTATTTATATACATAATATTTTTTATATTGCAATCTGATTCACTTACAAATCAAAAATTAACTCGAGAATCTAAATTTATCTAATTTAAGCATATTATGACATCATTATAAAGATTAAAATTTTTAGACTTGTCTAAGTTTCGGGCGGTGACATGTTCAATCGCCGAATCCAAATGTTTAAGTGGTATAAAGGTCATTAGGTTTTTTTTTGTTTTTTTTTTTTGTTTCTTTCGGTATCTATTGCTATTGGGCCGCTTCTGGAAATTATGGCTTTTCTGAGTTATTCTACTTGTGCCTTATTAATTTGCCCCTTCTAGAAATTAGGGTTTTTCTCACTCATTCTATTGTGTCTTATTAGTCCGCCGCTTCTAGAAATTAGGGTTTTCTCACTCATTCTATTTGTGCCTTATTAATCCGCCGCTTCTTCCTTTCTTCTTCATCTTCTCCTCTCTATAAATATCTTCATTCTCGTACTCATTTCTTCGACTTTTCCTTCTTCTTATATCTAAACTTATTAATCTCATCCATTCCACATTCTTCAAATACATAGCAGCAGCCGCCGCCCCCCCCCTCTCTCCCTCCCTGTCTTCCTCCCTCTCCTACAATGAAGAACTGAAAAATAGAAAAAAAATATTAAGGTTGATCTGCTAGTATAGTTGGCTGGATCCATTAGTGTCTTTGTCTAGAAAATGAAGATCACATTGCCTCCTCAACATGGTGGTAAATTGAACCCCAACATAGAATGTGGTTTAAAAGGTAAATTAAGATTTTCATCTAACTGTTGTTGTTGTTGTTGTTGTTTTTATTTTTTTTTAATTGTTGGTAGTGGCCTATATAATC
The DNA here is from genome assembly GCA_028749325.2 of Caryopteris x clandonensis. NCBI lineage: Eukaryota > Viridiplantae > Streptophyta > Magnoliopsida > Lamiales > Lamiaceae > Caryopteris > Caryopteris x clandonensis. The sequence continues at coordinate 3,350,600 of JAPYKT020000010.1, read as the reverse complement.
AATTTTTATCTTTATTTTTATGGTGATATTCAACAGATTATCTACTCACAAATTTATAATGATGAGATCCCAATACATTAATACCATGGAAGAGATGGTGAAATTTTTTAAGGTAAAATTTATATTAATAAATTCATAAGAAAAGTGTTGGAAATTTTTTCAATTTATACTCGTTAATTTCATTCTAGTAATTATTTTACAAATTTTGTTAAATGACTCTATCTTTTGATTTTATCTAAATGTCCGCTGACGGAACTTAACAAATTTGCCATAAATAGTTGATGTGACATCAATAATTTATGGCGGAAATTTTAAATTCTCAAGAAATCGAGCATAAATTGAAAAAGAAAATTTAAAAAAAATCATAAAATTACAATTATACATTGAATAGGCGAAAGTTAAACAGTATAAAATTAAGTTCTCCAAATACATGCCTGATTTGCAAGAAATGATTCGATCGAAGCAAAGATCTCAAAATGTTGCAATTTAACATTGGTACTCTTTCACTTATAACAAAATATTTTATTTCCATTTCATGGGTTTGCCTGCCTTGTTTCTTAGCTGATCTTTGGTTTTTTTTTTTTTGTTTTTGGTGCAGATATATATAAGTATTTTTCTCCATATGGATCTTTCAAAAATGGAAGTCCCATCGAACAATATTGGATCAACTGAACTTAACAATGTTATTACAGACATAAATTCAATGTCTGGAATTAGAAAAGGTTTTAGAGGTAGTTAACTTTGTTTATTTTCTTCTATAAATTTAGAAACTGCAGAAATAGATTGCCTATAAGTTTTAATTAAATTTGCTATATTTGCAGGATAAAATATTAGTTCTCCCCCACAAGAGAACAAGAGACTCTATTACCATTGCTTTGAAGTTTATCAGACAGGTTAACGACAATTTGAGGCGAATATCAGCAACTTCCACAGCTCAGTAGTTGCGCAGCCGGAGGTGATGAATGCGACCGAGAATGAAGAAAGAGCCCCGGAGGAAATAAATACCGATCCTACTAGTGTTTGAAATTATTATTTCATCGTGGTTGGGATGAAAAATTCTTCCTTTACAAATTGTAAAAGTCATATTTGTGTAACTAAGAGGCTAGTTTTCAGAAATAGTATGTAGAAATGTTAAAATCTTATGCAACATATTATATAATCATTATCAAGATACGCGTATGGGTTTTGAATGGTAAAATTTAATCCTGCAATATTTTTGTTTAATGAAGACAAAGTAATTTATTAATTACGGTCACTAATAATATTATATAATCATTATTAGGATACACGTATATGTTTTGAACGGTAAAACTTAATCTTGCTATTTTTTTGTTTAATCAAGACAAACTAATTTATTAATTATTGTCACAAATAAATATAGACATAAAATATAATCTTCTATTTAAATAAAAATCTACCCAACACAAATGAACCGACCATCAAAAAATTTGGCAGAAATAATTTAATCCTCTAAAAACCACTCTCTCTAAGTTGAAAAGAGAGATGTTTTAGGGATAAAATTAAAAGAACTAAGAAATTATATCTAAAACGTCATTTTATTAGCAACAAAGTCTTAATCTAAACGTTACTTAATTGTAAACAAAGAAAGTATATTTCTAATTAGCAACAAAATCATTAATCTAAACCTTACTTAATTGTAAACAAAGAATGTATGTTTCAAGATTCTATGTTTAAAAAGTATATATTAAAATATTAGCTAAATAGGTCAATAAATGATGTGATTATACTATTGAACATTTTATATTCATATTTTTCTTGTTTTTTGGATAATTATTATATGTATTTGATTTAATTAATGAATTTTTATTTTCAAAAAATAATTAATTAAATTTGAAGAAAAACCGACCAAAATATTAGCTAAACAGGAGTTGATGAAATTTATGTTGTGGTTAATATGTTTTTTCTTTCTCGAATCTTAAAACAAAATATCTTTACTTTCTTCGTCATATATGTACAGGCATCATGTAATTCTTCCACCTCATTTGATGTGTATAATATAATCTCATCCTTCCTATTTTGTGAACTTATACACCCCCAGAGCTGTGTAAGCTGTTACAGAAGTCATACGAACCCAAAAAACACTAGGCCGTTGTTTGGATCAACTTAGAAGGGTGTGTATTGATGGTTTCTCAGGTATTGAGCCTGAGATTGAATTTGTAAAACATATACTGGCTTCTGCCGCTGGACTTGAGGAAATGGTGATTACACCTTATTCTTCTTCACTTTGTGATGATGCAAGGTTCGTGAATCAGCTGAAGCAATTTCCTCGAGCGTCTTCAACTTCTAAAGTACTTGGAAGAAATGCGAGAGATATGCATATCTGCTTTTAGCATTTATATCAATATCGTAAGGGTGTCATGAAATTGTTCGGAATGAAATGATGGAGACCTATAATATGAGTCTACTGGATTCTTTTTCACATTCTTTACCTGTTTGTCATGGAATTCTGATCCGTGCTTAAAAAAACTTTGCTTCTCCTATTAGATGTTGGCTTATAATTTTGGAGTTTAATTCTATCTCAGGATTGTATTTGAATGTTGTTATCGACCATATAATATTGTATTGATAATTTTTTATTTTCGTAAGATAATCACTATTTATATACATTATATTTTCTATATTGCAATCTGATTCATTTCAAATCAAAAATTAACTCGAGAATCTAAATTGATCTAATTTAAGCATATTATGACATCATTATAAAGATTAAAATTTTCAGACTTGTCTAAGTCACAGGCGGTGACATGTTCAGTCGCGAAATCCAAATATTTAAGTGGTATAAAGGTCATTAGTTTTTTTTTTTTTTTTTTTTTTTTTCTGTTAGTTTCGGTATGTCTTTTGCTACTGCGCCGCTTCTGGAAATTATGGCGTTTTTGAGTTATTCTATTTGTGTCTTATTTATCCACCGATTCTAGAAATTAGGGTTTTTCTCACCCATTCTAATTGTGCCTTATTAATCCGCCGCTTCTGAAAATTAGGAATTTTCTCACTCATTCTATTTGTGCCTTATTAATCTGCATCTTCTTGCTTTCTTCTTCATCTTCTCTTCTCTATACATATCTTCATTCTCTTACTCATTTCTTCAACTTTTCATTCTTTTAATATCTATACTTATTAATCTCATCCATTCCACATTCTTCAAATACATAGCAGCAGCAGCCCCCCCCCCCTCTCCCTGTCTTCCTCCCTCTCCTACAATGAAGAACTGAAAAATAGAAAAAAAAAATATTAAGGTTGATCTGCTAGTATAGTTGGGTGGATCCATTAGGGTCTTTGTCTAGAAAATGAAGATCACATTGCCTCCTCAACATGGTGGCAAATTGAACCCCAACATAGAATGTGGTTTAAAAGGTAAATTAAGATTTTCAGCTAATTGTTGTTTTTTTTTTTTAATTGTTGGTAGTGACCTATATAATCAATTTTTATCTTTATTTTTATGGTGATATTCAACAGATTATCTACTTACAAATTTATAATGATGAGATCCCAATACATTAATAACATGGAAGAGATGTTGAAAATTTTTAAGGTAAAATTTACATTAATAAATTTATAAGAAAAATGTTGGAAATTTTTTCAATTTATACTCGTTAATTTCATTCTTGTAATTATTTTACAAATTTTTTTAAATGACTATGTTATGATTTTATCTAAATGTCCGTTGACGGAACTTAACAAATTTGCCATAAATAGTTTATGTGACATCAATAATTTATGGCGAAAATTTTAAATTCTCAACAAATCGAGCATAAATTAAAAAAGAAAATTTAAAAAAATCATAAAATTACAATTATACAAATAATAGGGGACAGTTAAACTTTATAAAATTAAGTTCTCCAAATACATGCCTCATTTGCAAGAAATGATTCGATCGAAGCAAAGATCTCAATGTTGCAATTTAACATTGGTACTCTTTCACTTATAGCAAAATGTTTTATTTCCTTTTCATGGGTTTTCCTGCCTTGTTTCTTAGCTAATCTTTGGTTCTTTTTTTTTTTTTTTTTTTGGTGCATATATATATATATATAATTTTTTTTTCTCCATATGGATCTTTCAAAAACGGTAGTCCATAGCTCTGTAGTTGGGCAGCTGGAGGTGATGAATGTGACCGAGAATGAAGAAAGAGTCCTGGAGCAAATAAATACCGATCCTACTAGTGTTTGAAATTAGTATTTTGTCGTGGTTGGGATGAAACATTCTTCCTTTACAAATTGTAAAAGTTATATTTGTGTAATTAAGAGGCTAGTTTTCAGAAATAGTATGTAGAAATGTTAAAACCTTATGCAACATATTATATAATCATTATTAGGATACGCGTATAGGTTTTGAGTGGTAAAATTTAATCCTGCTATCTTTTTGTTTAATTAAGACAAACTAATTTATTAATTACGATCATAAATAATATTATATAATCATTATTGGGATACACGTACATGTTTTGAACGGTTAAACTTAATCTTACTATTTTTTTTGTTTAATCAAGACAAACTAATTTATTAATTATTGTCACAAATAAATATAGACATAAAATATAATCTTCTATTTAAATAAAAACCAACACAACACAAATGAACCGACCATTAAAGAATTTGGCTGAAATAATTTAATCCTTTAAAGCATTTGGCTGAAATAATTTAATCCTCTAAAAACCACTCTCTGTAAGTTGAAAAGAGAGATGTTTTAGGGATAAAATTAAAAGAACGAAGAAATTATATCTAAAACGTCATTTTATTAGCAACAAAGTCTTAATCTAAACGTCATTTAATTGTAAACAAAGAAAGTATGTTTCTAATTAGTAATAAAGTCATTAATCTAAATGTCACTTAATTGTAAACAAAGAAAGTATGTTTCTAATTAGCAACGAAGTCATTAATCTAAACCTTACTTAATTGTACACAAAGAAAGTATGTTTCAAGATTCTAACTTTAAAAAGTACATATTAAAATATTAGCTAAATAGGTCAATAAATAATGTGATTATACTATTGCATATTTTATATTCACATTTTCCTTGTTTTTTGGATAATTATTATATATTTGATTTAATTAATGAATTTTTATTTTCAAAAATAATTAATTAAATTTAAAGAAAAACTGACCAAAATATTAGCTAAACAGGAGTTGATAGTTTTTTTTTTTTTTTTTTTCTTTCTAATTTGGCCCATTAAAATAAATATTCTTTCTTTCTTTTAAAAGAGGAAAACAAAAATGAATCCCCATTCACTTTTTTGGAGACTCGCGGCTATTTTGGAGGATTGGGGGATTGGGAATCATGCAAGAATATTTGCCTCTTTCTTTATTCTTTTTATTATATCTTCCTTTTTCTTTAGCTTTTTACTTCTTGGTTTATAGCTAGAATCTCGGAATCTTTTACAAATAATTCTTGGGAAACTCTTGCAAGAATGAAATTAGCTAAAATGTTTTGTAGGTTTCTTATTTTACTATCATATCTTTAATTTATATTATTTTTTAATATATCATATAATTTATACTGTGACCTGTTGTAACAGGTAATACAACATATAAAATTGCGAATGTAGCCCCTTTTTTCAGATGTGGCATACAAAAATCTTTGCCCCTTTCTTTATTATTATTTTTTTATGATATCTCTCCTTTTCCTTTTGCTTTTAACTTCTTGGTTTAGCTAAAATCTCGAAATCTTTTACAAATAATTCCTGAGAATCTTTTGCAAGAATGAATTTAGCTAAAATGTTTTGTAGGTTTTTTATTTAATTATCATATCTTTTAATTTACATTATTTTTTAATATATCATATAATTTTTAAATTTTTACCTGTTATATCATGTGACCTGTTGTAACAGGTAATGCAACATATAAAATTGCGATGTAGCCCCTTTTTTCAGATGTGGCATACATAAATTATTTTTAATGCTGACTTTGCATTAAAATTTTATCTGAATATTATAATAAATTTATAAATTATTAAATTGAATATAAAAATTATAATTAAACAAAAAATTATTCAAAATAATTTTATTGTTGTCATTGTGAGTGCCAACAAATTTTGTATTATATAATCATTCATTTGAAATTCAAATTTGTTTTTTACATAATGGAAAATGCAAAATTAAGCTGACTTTGTATGAACAAATATTTTGCAATGAGTTGCAAATTATCTAAAGTTTCAAAGTTTTGTTATCAATTAATGTAGTGTGAACTTTTTAATATTGTAATAATGTTGACAAGAGAATTTATCCTTAGCAATTTATACATGAGGCCCTTTATTTCAAGTTTTTTGAATTTATTTATATTCTTTTGAATTTAAATGTCATTTACTAAATATATTTATAGTTTTCAGAATTGTGTTTCTAAGTTACTGTTTTATTATTGTAATTTCATGTAAATTTAAATGTGATATTTTCATAATATAAAATACCATTATTTTTTAATTTTTCAGTTATTTATTATAAATAATAAAAATCATTTTAGTGATTTTTGATTTATTTAGTTATGTTTAAGTTTATAAATTAATTTATAAGTTTTAGAAGGTTTTTTATTATTTAATTAAATTTTTATTTCCAATTTTTTAAGATTTTCAGAATTTATAATATATTTATATATTACATTTTAGAATTTTTTTCTTATTTAATAATAATTATTCTGATTATTTATATGATTTTTTAAAAGATTATATTTTTTTATAAATTTTCTATTTTTTCTCAACTTTTTAGATTATCATAAGTTATATTATAATATTATATATTTTTTGGATTATTTTTACTTATTTAATTAGTATTTTTATATTCATTCAAATGATTTAAATTTATTGATATAATTTTTAAAGCCAACTTAACATTGAAAGTAAGATTTAATGAAATATAAAAAAAGAAAAAGGTTATTTTAATGCATCATCGGCTACATGAGCGGGAATCACTGATCATAGGACTTAACGGGTAAAAAATGAAAAATTACAGGATATTTTGAATGATAAAAATTAAAGAAGTAGAACAGTTATATAAAGGATATTCTGGTAAAAGAGGGAGGTGCATGTAAAAGAACATCTAGTCCATTTCCACTTAACGTTAGAACCATCCATATTAACATTCTCAAGAGGAATATACCTAGGATTTTTTTTGAAATGGGTTTAATATAACGTGGGAGTATATTCTATCTCTATTTTTTATGTCAACTAGTTGTAGAGCCGTGCAATGCACGGGTGTAAGCTTCTATTAAAGATACTAATTATATTTTGAAATTATAGAAAAATAATTTATTTCTATATTAATACACTTATACAGCAAGAACACTATCAAACGACGTGAGTCCCCCCTCAGGTCAACTTCATCTAAGGTTGAGTGGGAAAACTTAGAATTCATATTCAAAGAAACTTCATTTTTCATCTTTTTTTTCTAAAATTCAACTAACATTGACCGACAACCTGGGAGAAATATTTATTGTTGTGCAAATATTTATATTTACAAAACATTCACTATAAAAAGAATTAATTACGGAAGTTATCTCGACAATTGAAAAGACAAAACATGTTGAACAATTGATTTTAAATAATTGCATTGCCTTTTCTTAATTGAAATGTTTCTAACTCTTTTTTTTTTCTTTGTTGTATTTATTATTTATTATTATTAGGAACACGTGACAGTTTATGAAGAAGAATAAAATCTAATTTGGCAAGTCTTGAGAGTATGAATTCTACTTTAAAATATACAAATGTACACTTTTTTAATGTATCCATCAAAATGTCTACCTCCCAAAATAAATATACCCATAAATTGTATTTTAAAAAGAATACTTTAGCATATATTTTATGTGGAAACTTATTACTATTACAGTTTAAAATATATCTAAACTAATATAATGAAATTATTTGTTATTGAACTATTTATGTTAGGTTTTAAGATAAAAATATAAAAATCATTCTTTTTTTTATTTCAAGAAATTAAATTATGTATAAAAAATGAATGTGTATAAAATACGATTTTATTTTTAATTTTTTATTTTTTATCTTGATTTTATTGGTTAAAAATTTTGTGTGTATGTTATGGAGTATTTATAGAGGGTTAATTTAATTTTTTAAATATTATAAATATTATTTTTTAGATAATCTCATATTTTTTTCAAACATTAGAGTTATTTTGTTTAATTTATTTCACAATTATATTATTATATTTTTGTGGGTTGGAGCACTTGTATTAGATTTGAGTATACATATAAAATATATATTTGTAATGGATTGAATTACATATATAAAAATATATATTTTTAATATATTAGATTATGAAAAAAAATTGTATTTTTTTTCTAAAAGATAAGATTATTTATTTTATTTTATTATTTTATAATCTTAATAATTTTAACATCAATGAATTTATTTTTAATTGGGTGGTAACATTTGTAACGCTTTTTTTTTTTTTTTTGTACTTATTATTTATTATCATTAGAACACATGACATTTTATAAATAGTGCAAAAATATGATATGTTAAATCTTGAGAGTATGAACTCTACTTTTTAATATATAGATGTTTTTATTAGCTATATTAATATTTTAAAGATAATTTCTAATTTTCCTGAGATAATCTTTCTTAATATATATAACATTTTTATATTGCAACATTATTCATTTTCAAATCAACCAAAAAATTGATAATCTAACTTAATTTAATCTAAGCGTTATAACATGATTATAGAGATTGTATTTTTCTAACATTTCTAAGTCTGACATGTTCAACTGCCCTGAATCCACATGTTTAAGTGGAATAAATGTCATTAGGGTTTTTCTTTATTTCCAATTCCTTCCTAGTCCGCGACTTCTAGAAATTAGGGTTTTTCTCCCACCTTCTATTTGTACTTTGTTACTCTGCCGCTTCCTCCTTCATTTTTCATTTTCTTCTCTTTATAAATACCTTCATTCTCTTATTCATTTCTCCAACCTTTCATTTTCTTTAGATATCTAAACTTATTAATTTCTTCAATTCCGCTTTCTTCAAATACATAGCTATAGCCCATCACCCTCACTCCCTCCCTCCCTCCCTCCCTCTCTTATAATGAAGAATTGAAAATAGTAAAAAAAAATTAAGGTTGATGTGCCTGTATAGTTGGTGAAATTTTGTTCAATGTTTGCTTTCAATAACATCCCCAGTCAAAATTGAAATCCAGATATTAATTTAAAGATCACATTCCTTCCTCAAAAGTGGCTCAAAAGGTAAATTAAGATTTTTATCTAATTGTTGCATTTTTTTTTTATTTTTTGGTAATGATTTATATATTTTCGATTTTTTTATCTTTGTTTTAATGACAATATTCAACAGGTTATATACTCAAAGATTTATGATGGTGAGATTCCAATACATTAATAACACAGAAGAGATGGTGAAAATTTTAAAGGTAAAATTTATATTAACAAATTCATAAGAAAACATTTTGGGAAAATGATGCATAAAGCTCTTCTTTTTCACACAGTACACTTTCTCAAGTTAATCTATTCAAGACTTAATTTATTCCTCACATGTAGAATCATCTTTCAATCCTTCTTTCTTTTTCTTTTAATTAATTGTTTCTTTTTTGTGCAGATATATATAAGTATTTTTCTCCATATGGATCTTTCGAAATTGGTAGCCCTATCGAACAATGTTGCATCAACCGAACTTAACAATGTTATTACAGACTCAAATTCAATATTTGTAAATAGAAAAGGTTTTAGAGGTAGTTAACTTTGTTTCTTTTCTTCTATAAATTCATAAAATGTAGAAATGGACTGCATATAAATGTGAATTAAATTTACTATGTTTAATTTGCAGGATAAAATATTTGTCCTCACCCCACAAAATCCACAAGAGAAGATGGAGACAATTGCGGGTCAAAAATGAGTCGCTCCAAAACACATAGAGATTCGATCTAATAAAGCAAAGATCTCCAAAAGTTGCTATTCAGTCTTTCACTTACATACCAAAAAATTTGCAGGCTCAAAGAAACAACACAAACCACAAACACTAGTAGCCACCATAGCAGCTTCCCCCTCAACATTTGTGTAGCCGGAGCCGATGAATTTTGTGGATGATGAAGAAATAGCCCCGGAGGATGAAGACATAGACCAATATCTAAAATTTGAGGAAGTAGATGATGATCCAGCTAGCTATGGTTTTCAAATTAAATATGTTGGCTGCTGATTGGCTAATTCCATACTGTAAAGTTTCTATGTTAGGCCTTTTTTGTCGGGGTTTGTAGAATGCATATTATGTGTAAATTGTAATTAAGAAGGCTACGACCATTTCAGAAATGTTGCATGGAATTGTCAAATCTTATCCAAAATACATGTTTATATTTAGATTTAAAATTATATTTAAATTTAGAAAATTGTACATTTATTCAATAATTTACAAATATTCTAAAAATTACTAATAAATTCTAAAATTTATAAGAATCTACTAACTATTTTTGAAAATTCTAATTCATAAAAAAAATCATATAATAAGATCAGAAAATCTAAAGAACAAAGAGTGGGTCTCCTGTGAAACGGTTGCACGTGTGACGCGATTTAAGGTATTACTTAACTATAAAGTATTACTTGTTTAACTATAAAGTATCACTATTTTTAAGGTAACTAATAAGTAGTAATTCCCATCAATCCTATATCATTCTCTTTATTATGAATTTATTAGTCGATAAATTAATTTGGAAGAATATTATTGATTTTTATCACTAATTATCTTTGAGCGTCAACATAGTAATTATACTTATTTACAACACTCTTGGAAGAATAAATTTCTTATTATGAACACGGTCCCCATTGGATTTTCATTTTTATTGGGCTACTACAATGCTATTTTGTGACGGATGGTTCTTCAATTGTAACAAATTAAGAATTTTCTTTTAAAAGAAAAAAAGAAACAAAAGTTAAATGAGGTTAAATATGAGGAAATTGATTGATTTAAATTGATTTAATTCAAGTATTATGAACAATATTATAAAAATATGTTTTTCTAACTCATCTAAATCTCGGACGGTTATCAACCGCCCCTACTCCACATCTTATATGTGGGTCATTAGGGTTTTTGTCTATAATAACATCCTCAACCCAAATTGGAAGAGGGATTTGAAAATGAAGATCAGCTTGGCTCCTCAACGTGGTGCCAAAGTAAGTCCTAACACGGACACAATGCAACTCAAAAGGTGAATTAAGTTTTACATTCAAATGTGGCATGTCTTTTTTTTTTTTTTTTTTGTTAATGAGGGATATATATTACTTATTTTCCATTGTTACTATGATGATATCCAGCATGCTATCTACTCAAAAATCAATGTAGGATGATGAGATCTCAATACATTAATAACATGAAATATTATAAAATTTATATTTATGAATAATAAAATTTTGGGAAATTTTAAATTTATAATCGTTAACTTTGGTCTTGTTCGGTATTTGATCTCCAATTTTATTCATTTTTGACAATGACCTCTATCTTTTGATTTTGTCTAATTTATACACAATACCACTAGATCTGGATTCTCAAGAAATGGGGCATAAATTAGAAAATATTAAAAATTAGAGTTCATTCTAAAAAATAAAATAAAAAATCATAAACTTATAAGTCATATATTGCATAGTTCATAGTTAAAGGGCATAAAATTAAAATATCCCAACAATGTTACTTCGTGAGTTGAAAGGTTTATCTAATAGTCCAATCTAATGTTTGTTATCTGATTTGTTATATTGGCAGGAAAATATTTGATCGGATGGAACAAGAATCTCAATGTAGCAGTTTAACACTGGTACTTCTACCATTTATAACAGATCTCCTTTATGTTTATTTATTGTTTTCCCTAACACTTTAAATATAACCTATTGCATCATAGAGTGTTTTTTTCTTTCTTTTTGCCCGAAAATAAGAAGGGTGTTTGGTGAAAGAAATCTCAAACATTCTCCAATATATTTTTAGAGTATATGATTTACGATCTTGTTTTAAAGAGAATATATTAAAGTATTTAGATTTAGATAAATAAGACAGTGGAACCTTTTCAAGATGTTGAAAATGTCAATTATGTAACTAAAATGCTAAGTATGAACCATTTTATATGGCTTCTTAGTTCTAGTCTGAATATATTTCAATGTTTATTTATAGTCCATTTTTTTACACACAATATTCACCAATTCATTTCATATATTTAATTAATGATGCAGAAAATTAGCTGAAATATCTTGTAAGTTGGCCAATTTTACTCAAATGTCCTTTGCAATAACATTATTAGATTCTAGTTGGTTTCTCGAGCTATCAGTTGATTCGATATTGTTCATTAGGGCTACTATGTTCGAAAGATCCATAGGGTGAAAGATAAAACTTATTATCCAAAAAAAAAAAATATTAAATGAAAGAAATTTCTTGAAAAATAAAATAAAACTAGTATATATATGTATGTATATCGTCCCAGTTAATAGTAATGAAAATAAAAGAGGAAAATACTGGGAGATGATTCTACATGTGAGTAAGGAACAAATTAAGTCTAAAATAGATTAGCTTGAGAAAGTGTAGAATGTGAAATGAAGAGCTTATGCCACACCATTTATAGGCAAGTACAACTGCAAGAATAAGATTAACTAGAATGTTCTGTATGCCCATTTTACTATCATATCCTTTAATTTATATTATTTTATAATATTATGTAATTTTTATTTTTGCCACTTATGTCCTATGGCCAATTATAATAGGTAATGCAACTCATAAAATTGTGATGTAGCTTCTTTCTACAGATGTCATATACAAAAAATATTTTTAATGCTGATTTTGCATTAAAAATTTATATGAATATTAAAATAAAATTAAAAATTATTGAATAGAATATAAAAATTACAATTAAATAAGAAAATTATTTTAATTGTATGGTTGTCATTGTGGTTGCCAGCAAATTTGGTATTCTATAATGATTCATTTGAAATTTAATATTTTTTACTTAATGGAAAATGCAAAATTAGGTGGATTGTGTTACAATATCCTCATCTTGTTGGAATAAATATTTTGCAATTAGTAGTAAATATAGTGGTTTTACATCTCGGAGTGTGGGTAAATATGTTACGTCATTGCTTTATATAATTATTCTGTAAACTTGTTAATATTGTATTAATGTTGACAACAGAACATTTTCCTTGCAATTAATATATGGGACCTCTATTTCAAATTCAGTTACCTCCAAAACCGATTTTGGAGGTAATTGAATTTGAAATAGAGGTAACAAGTTTACAAAATAACTATGTAAAGCAAGGATGAAATATATTTACCTACACTTCAATTTGTAAATATTGTTCGAACAAGAGGAGGATATTTATACACAGTCCAACTAGTTTTGCATTCTCCATTAAGTAATTTTTTTTTTAAATTTGAAATGAAGATTATATAATACAAAATTTGTTGGCAACCACAATGACAACAAAAAAATTATTATGAATAATTTTCTTATTTAATTATAATTTATATATTCTATTTAATAATTTTAAATTTATTTTAATATTCATATAAAAATTAGTAATAAAAATAATATTTTTATGCTACATCTGAAAAAAGAGGATACATCACAACTTTATCAGTTGCATTATTTTTTACAATAGGCCATAGGATATAATGGATAAAAATTTGAGAGTTACATGATATTTTAAAACTACAATCTTAATAAAGGATATGAAAGTAAACTATGCATACCTAAAGAACATTGTAGCTAATCTCATTCTTGCAATTGTACTTGCCTATAAAAGGTGTGGCATAAGCTTTTCATTTCATACTCTACACTTTTTCAAGCTAATCTAGAGTTATTTTTTTCCTCATATTTTCTTCTTTTTATTTTCATTCATATAAATGGAATGATATACCTATATATATATATATTAGTTTTATTTTATTTGTCAAGGAATTACTTCCATTCGCTAAAACATTATTTGTGTGTGTAGATAGTAGCAATTATCTTTCACTCTATGGATCTTTCAAACATCACAGTCCTAGTGAACAATATCGAATCAACTAGTTACTCAAAAAGCCAACCAAAATCTAATATTGTTATTACAGACTCAATTTCAATATCAATAAATATGGAAAAAGGACTACAAATGAAGACCCCTTTGCCTTCTCGACACAAGTCAAGAGACTCTCTTACCCTTGAGAAGATACTTGAGTACGAATAGAAAAACGGCTGTCTAGTGGATCCTACCAAGAATATGAAGCAACTCAGAAGGTCAAATAAATTAAACCTAATTTTTTTGTCATATGATGTGACATATACGGAGAGATCCATGTATATATATATATATATATATATATATGGTTTATTATACAGGACCATATCCAATTAATTTTTTTTATATGAATTTAGAAAATATACAAATTTATTTATACATTACTTCTGTACATCATATATGAGTAACTTTGAAGGAAAAAATATAAATATAAATCCATTGTTTATATGTTATATTTGTAACTTTTCCTTGAAAGTTACTCATATATAATGTATAGAAAGTAATGTATAAATTCACACACATATAGATATACATATTTTGTAGCCTTTTTAATTACAATTTACACATACATGCACTCTACACCTTGTACAGGAGACAAAAATAGCCCTAATATAGAAATTTTATAGGAAGGATTGAGCCAATCAACAGCCAATATATTTAATTTCAAACCCTAGCTAGTTGGACCAGCATCTACTTCCTCAATGTTGAGATATTGGTCTATATCTTCATCCTCCTCCCCTATCTCTTAATTCACCGCCTCCGGCTGCACAACTGCAGATCTCGAAGTTGCTCGTGCCTACTGGTGTTTGTGGTCTGCGCCACTTCTTTGAGCCTTCGTACCGCAAGCAACTTTTGTTTGAGCACCACTACATGCATTTAACATGGAAAAGGTTAGCACAACCATTGTTATTTTAAAAAAATGAAATTAAAGATATAAAAGTGAAAGATTGAAGTTTTTACTTTTTGAGATCCTTGCTTCAGCGGTTCGAATCTCTATGTGATTTTGGTGGGAATTATCTTTTATTTGCACTTGCCTCTGCATCTCTTAAGGGATTTTAATTTGCTAGGTGAGGACTAAAATTTTATTCTACAAACATAGCAAATTAAATTCAGATTTATAGGTAGTTAATTTGTATATTTCTAAATTCATAGAAAAATAAAATTAATTACCTCTAAATCTTCTTTCATCTTTTCCATGTCCTTAGTAAATTGGGACTTCTTCATTTTACATCATAGCACAGATAGCTTGTTGGATATGGTCATGTATAGAAACTATATATATATATATATATAGACACACACACGCATCTCATTGTATATGTATCACATCATATGACAGAAATTAAGGTTTAATTTATTTGACCTTCTGAGTTCCTTTATTCTTCGTAGGATCCACTAGGCGGCAGTTTTTCCATTCGTATTGATGTATCTCCTCAAGGGTAAGAGAGGCTCTTGACTTGTGTCGAGGAGGCAAAGCGGCATTCATTTGTGGTTATGTTTCCATATTTACTAATATTGAAATTGAGTCTTTAATAATATTATTAGATTCTGGTTGGCTTCTCAAGAAACTAGTTGGTTTGTATCGTTTACTGAGGTTGCGATGTTTGAAAGGTCCATATAGTAAAAGATAATTATTATTATCTGCACAAAAAAAAAATATATTAGCAAACGGAAGAAATTTTTTGAAAATAAAGTAAAAGTAGTATATATATATATATTCCATTTATAAGAATTGATGCACTTTTTCTTATGCACAATTCTGCAACTAACACAGGACATGCAATATAGTCGGTGAATCAAGTATCGCATCCACAGAGACTAAATGTGTGACTACATTGAGTACTAAGCGAACAACTCTCTATTATCCAGGTTACCTAATTTTGTTTTTCTTTTGGTTTACTAAATCTAGACACAAATAAAAATAAAAAAATTCAAAAACGAAATCAACACAATTAAATAAAAATAGAAACAAATAGACACTAGCAAAGTTATTAAATCAATTCAACAGACTCAATTAATTAATAAAAGATTAATCCTAGAGAATGCAGTGCACATGTATCTGCTATTTATTAATCCAATCCTAATAATTCTCATTTTAATCTGATTATTGGTGAAGGATCAGAAATATAACTACCTCTCTCCGCCAGGTCTCAAGGTAGATGTAGATTAATAAATTACCTATCACTTTCGTCTCTAGGTTAATTTATCAACTCCTTTAAACATCATATTAAATCTCCTACAGATTTCTTAGAATGTGTATCAAAATGTTCAATTAATCCCACCAGTTAGTTATCTCCGCCAGGTCTCAAATTAACTAGATATCATGCATCAATTATGGCCACTAATCCATGCATGAAATATAAGCACTTGAACAGTTGAACCCAATAATCAGACGGGAATAATAACAGGATTAAATTAACAACATAGCTTCCACATGCTTGCAAACCCTAGAGTTAATTATAAAACTACTCCGTCATGACAAAAACAAGAAAAAGAACAATTATAATAATAATCATTGACATAATATAAATTTGCAATAGATTAGAAGAACCAGAATGATGTTTTTGTTGAATAAAACTTCAAATCTTCAATATTGAATGTTGCCAGCGAATCTCCCTTCCCAAAAGAATAGCACCCTAAAAATCTCCAGAAGTCTATTTATACTAGGAAACTAAAATAAAGCCCAAAAGGAAATAAAAATGGACTAGGGAAATAAATTAGTATAAAAACTGGAGGCCCATCAATTCTAAACGCCATTCTTCATGAATTTTTCTTGCGCCACCCGCGCAATGTTTTTCTTCTCGGTTGATGCTCTTTAGCTCGGTCATTTGATTCTTCAATATAGAAACTAATCATCGAGCTACGAATATCTCTAAATCACTCAAATCTGCACAATAACACATGAAACTATACCAAAACGTGAAATCAACTCAAAACATTAAAATGTGACGAATGATAACATATTAAAGCATAATTCTATTCAAACCTGCATCAAAAGCCAACAAAAACTATGCAAAATGAGTGTTTATCAACCCCCCAAACTTAAGCTATTGTTCGTCCTCGAACAATGAGAAGAACACAAAGGAAAAAAAAAAAAAAAAAACTAAACACGAAGGAGAGCAGAACAATGCTCATCGATGCCTCAAAACAAAAACAAAAATAGAGATCAAATATAATCTCAGTAATTTACACAACTCAACTTCAAAAATTTATCTCAGCAATGCAACAATTGAATCTCACTAGAAAATGTATCACTCAACTCTCGAGTGTATAGGTGAGGTTCACTCATCGAAACAATACCATGCAAATGCAAAACTATTGACTTGCCAATCGTCTAGTTTCTCCACCGCTGGTTATGTGCTAAAGTAAAGATCAAATAGGTCTTTTTCTAAGGTTGAAATGTAGGGACATTGGTTAAGGTAGGGAAATATGGCTAAGTGACTCAAATAAATTCACATAAATGCACCTTATATTCACTTCAAACCGAGTATGGATCATTAAAATTCCATCTTCCTCACACACCAAAGTGTCACCAACAATCATTATGATCAAATGACTCAACATTGCACTTAATTTTCCAGTGAACACCAATAATTTTCTTATGCTTTTTTTTTTTTTTTTTTCATATCAACCAACTAGTCAAATAGAAGCAAACAGTCTCAATTACTTCTTTTCTCTTTTCTGAGGCATAATTGGACGAAACTTGAACACTTGAATCGAAGTTGTCCTACTCAAGCAAAGGGGACTCACATCTAGCTTTTTCAATGCCATCATCTAAAACCTATTCACCCTCCCCTCACCAAAATACATAAATCTTCAATCCACTAACCTCCTCAGAAAGAGTCTTTGGGTTCATCATTCAAATTACCAATAGTCATTGCAAGAACAGCACCCTTCTATAAAATGATGAAACCGGTTGCGATCTCTAACAATAACCTTCAGATTATAAATTGCTGATAAAATTTTGCAGAAGTTATGGCAATCCCCAGAAATCCGGAGGTCCTTCGCAACTCTTATGGTAGTCCCAGGTGGCGTGGCAAGAACACCAAAAGCAATAGCCAACTTCTCACTGTGGTATGATAATGCATACAGGTCGGTTTTGTCTTCCTTATTGTGCTGATTATAAACTGCTGATAAAATTTTGCAGAAGTTATGGCAATCCCCAGAAATCCGGAGGTCCTTCGCAACTCTTATGGTAGCCCCAGGTGGCGTGGCAAGAACACCAAAAGCAATAGCTAACTTCTCACTGTGGTATGATAATGCATACGGTTCGGTTTTGTCTTCCTTATTGTGTTGTTCACAGGTTATTTCAGCTACATAGCCAGCAATCCTCAGTTGCTGATATATATATATATATATATATATATATATATTTAGAGCTTATGAGAACAACTATCAATAAACAAATGAGTCTCATTTATTTCCATTCATTTTCCAATTAAACAACCCAAACAAGATACCCATATTCTCCATCCATCACCTCTTATCATCCGGCAAAGAAAGAAAGGCTATTATGGCTCAAAATGGCTAACAATGGATCATGATTAGGGCTAGTGTCTAGATATAATGTGGCTATCAACAAATGGCCTAAAATCATATCTAAACTCTCGCACATTTGCAATCTCAAAACAGAAACCAAGGCAAGTCCTAGTGATGCAAAGTAGGCTTGTACAACACTCAATAAAGAATATAACTGTGTATAGATAAACAGTTAAAGGCTCAAAACTCACAGGTTATATTCAATGCTCCAAATACCGAGATCAACTTCACAATTAAATCACAAAAATCATCGAAATCATATTCCTTCAATTTTCTTTCCAAAACAGCTCAATTTTCATATCATTAGCATCTCACATACTCGAGCTACAACTAAACAAAATAATAAAAATAAAAGACACAAAAATTACGAGCAACAACCATATTCCATCCCATCCCCCTCCCCCAAACTTATTTGCGGAAATGAAGATATAAAATATGTAGGACATATACTCACAGAGCTCAACCCGTCAAGGAGGTGGCCACTTGTATTGTTGTTGTATCATCTGCATCAACTGCTGCAAACTGGCATCCACACCCAGCTGGAATGTCTGAAAGTTTCCTCGCATCTCCATGTGAAAACCATGCATCTCTCCTCTTATACCTTCAACAGAATTCTCGACCTCAGTCAAACGCGTCTCAATAGACTCGACCTGAGTCAGCTTTCGTTGTCTTCTTCGCGAAAGCGGTGGAATATCTGTCGGCTCCTCCTCTTGTGGAACTAAGGTTGCAACGCCGCTATCGCCCTCCACATATGGCACATGCCTTTCTGCTTCGGGACTGAAAAAAAAAAAAATCATAAAAACACAAAATGTTAAAAGTAAAAATAAAAACACAACATCAAATCAATTAAAAATGGTGGGTTACCTCCCACCAAGTGTTTCATTTAACGTCTTTAGCTAGACGATACCTCACGATGGCTCATGGATCATTAAGAAGTGTGACCCGTAGGTTCCGCTCCTCAGTTGGGTGCTTGAAATAATGCTTGAGACGGTGCCCATTAACTGCAAACGTGCTTCCATCGGCTCGCAATAGATCACACGTGCCATTCCAATTGGTCTTATACACCACAAATGGACCCATCCACCTTGACTTGAGCTTGCCCGAAAATAATCTCAATCTCGAATCATAAACAAGTACCTCATCCCCCGGAGAGAACTCCTTTTTCTTGATAACTTGATCATGGAATTTCCTAGCTCGTTCCTTATATATGCAAGAATTCTCATATGCCTCATTTCTCCATTCTTCCAACTCCAACAACTGATGAGCTCTCTCAACTCCGGCTTCTTGGAACTCAAAATTAATCTTTCTCACAGCCCAATAAGCCTTGTGCTCGATTTCTACAGGTAAGTGACAAGATTTTCCAAAAACGAGCTGGTGAGGAGACATACCTATAGGGGTTTTGTACGCGGTGCGATAGGCCCACAGAGCATTATCAAGACGATCCGCCCAATCCTTTCGGTGCACCACGGTTTTCTCAAGAATTTGCTTGATCTCCCTATTGGCAAGCTCGGCTTGTCCATTAGCTTGAGGATGATACGGAGACGTCACTTTGTGCTTCACACCATATTTGCCTAGCAAACTTCCTAGCCATTTGTTGTTGAAGTGCAACCCCCCATCACTAAGCAAAGCTCTCGGGGCTCCGAACCGAGTCAAGATATTTTTCCGCAGGAACTTCAACACAACTTTGGAGTCACTAGTGGTGGTGGGAATGGCTTCCACCCATGGAGACACATACTCCACCGCAAGCAAAATGTAGAGGAATCCTCGAGATTTAGGGAATGGTCCCATAAAATCTATCCCTCACACATCAAACAGCTCGACCACCATCATGGATTTTTGAGGCATCTCATCTTGCTTGGTAATATTGCCAACTTGTTGACACCGATCACACTTGGAGATGAAAGCATGGAAATCTCTGTAGAGGTGAGGCCAATAAAACCCGCTTTGTTGAATTTTCATTGCGGTTCTATTGGCGGCGAAGTGGCCTCCACTGGGCGAGCTATGGCATTGCTCTATAATATCATGAATTTCCTCATCTCGGACGTATCTCCGAATCACAGCATCAGCATATCTTTTGTAGAGAATTGGTTCCTCCCAATAATAGAATTGGACATCATGGAGGAACTTCTTACGTTGGTAGGAGCTGAGGTCCTTAGGAATGACACGAATCACTATGTAATTCACAATGTCAGCGTACCATGGAATTTTATCAACTGCTTTCACTTCTAGCACCTATTCATCCAGAAAACTCTCATTTATGAGCAATTTTGGATCCTCGCCTTCCACTGGATTCTCCAAACGGGACAGATGGTCTGCCACGGCATTCTCACAGCCCTTTCGATCCTTGATCTCTATATCAAACTCTTGCAGCAACAGGATCCATCTAATCAACCTCGGCTTGGCATCTTTCTTGGCAAACAAGTACCGGATGGCTGCATGGTCAGTGTAGACAGTTGTTTGCACCCCAATCAAATATGCCCGAAATTTGTCGAAAGCAAACACTACTGCTAGCAACTCCTTTTCCGTGGTGGTATAATTCTGCTGAGCACAGTCGAGTGTCTTGCTGGCATAGTGAATGACTCGGAAGAATTTATCCCGCTTTTGTCCCAACACAGCTCCAACGGCAAGATCACTGGCATCACACATCAAAACAAACGGCTCAGTCCAAATAGGTTGTATTAAAATTGGAGCACTTACCAGATCCAACTTTAGTTTCTCGAATGCCTCCATGCACTCATCATCAAACACGAACTTCACATCTTTTTCCAGCAAAGAACATAGTGGCTTGGAGGTTTTCGAAAAATCTTTGATAAATCTCCGATAAAATCCGGCATGGCCAGGGAAACTACGAACCGCCTTAACAGATGTAGGAGGGGGTAGCTTCTCTATGGCTACAACCTTGGCCCGATCAACCTCCAAGCCAGCAGCAGATACTTTGTGGCCAAGAACAACACCTTCGCGTACCATAAAATGGCACTTTTCCCAATTCAACACCAAATTCGTCTCTTCACAACGCTGCAAAACTTGGGACAGATTTTCCAAACAATTATCAAAAGAGGAACCAAAGACAGAGAAATCGTCCATAAATACCTCCATAATGTTCTCAATAAAGCCATGGAAAATCGCCATCATGCACCTTTGGAAAGTGGCTGGAGCATTGCATAGACCAAACGGCACACGTCGATATGCAAAAACACCATAGGGACAAGTAAACGCCGACTTGTGTTGGTCCTCCGGGGCAATCATAATTTGATTGTAACCCGAATAGCCATCCAAGAAGCAGTAATACTTGTACCCTGCAAGTCTATCCAACATTTGGTCAATGAAAGGAAGGGGAAAGTGATCCTTACGTGTAGCCGCATTCAGAGCACGGTAGTCAATGCAAACTCGCCATCCCGTCACGAGTCGCGTAGCAATCATCTCGTTCCTCTCATCCTTCACAACTGTCATGCCTCCTTTCTTCGCAACACATTGAGTCGGGCTCACCCACTCGCTGTCAGATATGGCATAAATCATCCCGGCATCCAGAAGCTTCAATACTTCTTTTCTCACCACCTCTTGCATCACCGGGTTCAATCTCCTTTGTGCTTGCACTTTCGGCTTGTAATCCTGCTCAAGTAAAATACGATGCATACAAATAGATGGGCTAATCCCCTTTATGTCAGAAATTTGCCAACCTATAGCAGACTTGTATTTTTTCAACACTCTCAACAACTTATCCAACTCCACAGCAGATAGAAAAATTGACACAATCACAGGATATGTATTATTTTCACCCAGAAACGCATACCTCAGATGATCTGGGAGTGGCTTCAACTCTAAGATCGGTGGTGCAGGTGCCGACTTGGCAGCAAGGGTCTCTTTCTCTGCGGTGCCCTCTTGCTTCGGATCTCGAATATCCAAGTATTGAACTGGTTCTTGCGGTAGTCCCTGCATAGAATCTAGAACAACAAGATATTCCAAAATTTCATCACAGGCAAAATCAAGAGAGTCATATGAGTCAATAGAATAAATAGAGTGTTGGATACAATGCTGCAGAGGATCCTCCAATGCAACTGGCACATCGGTGCAGGCAAACTCATCCTCCACTAATTCTATCAACTCGCAATCATCAAACTCACTCTCATGTGGCCTCTTCATAGCACTATACAGAGAGAACATAATCTTCTCATCATTCATTCGGAATGTCAGCTGGCCATCTTGCACATCAATCAAAGCACGGCCTGTAGCTAGAAACGGTCTTCCAAGAATCAATGGAATATTCTTGTCTTCCGGCATATCGAGGATTACGAAATCAGCAGGAAAAATGAACTTTTCAGCCTTCACTAATACATCTTCCACAACCCCTCTAGGATAGGTAACTGATCTATCCGCCATTTGCAATGTGATAGAAGTCGGCTTAATGTCACCAATTTCTGATCTCTTGAAAATTGACAACGGCATCAAATTAATGCTAGCCCCTAAATCGCACAACACTTTACTAAAAGTACGTCCCCCAATCACACAGGCAATAGTAAAGCTACCCGGGTCCTTCTGCTTCAGTGGCAACTTTCGTTGCAAGACTGCACTACATTCCTCAGATAGATTCACTGTCTCAAACTTTCCCAACTTCCTCTTCTTAGAAACAGCATCCTTAAGAAATTTTGCATAGCCAGACATATCTCGTAAAGCATCTAACAGAGGAATGTTGATGTTTACCTTTTTGAAGATCTCCATAAATTTCTCCATCTTCTGTTCAGTCTTTGCCTTAGCTAGTTTAGTCGGAAATGGGGCAGTGGAATGGATGGGCACTGTCTGGGGTGTATTGGTGGCAGGCGTCACCTTTGGTGCAGGAGCAGATGTAACCTCTGCAGCTGGAACTGCTTCATCATTCACGACCTCGATCACATCGTCATCTTCTTCATCTCGCATCAAATGCTTGTGATTTGTGTACACCCTTCCACTTGTCAGCTGAATGGCATTACATTGATCCTTGGGGTTAATCACAGATTGGCTGGGAAACTGGCCTGGCTTGTGCTGAATAGATGAATTATTGGCTATTTGTCCAACTTGAACCTCAAGCATGTTCAACTGCTTAGACAGAGCACTCATGGTCCCCTCAATCTGCGTAATCTTCGTACCTGTGGCCCTGATGAAACTGTTCTGATTTGCAATTAGCTGGCTCATCATTTCTTCAAGTAAAGGTTCTTTGGCTCAGAAGGACCAGTGGAAGCAGCAAAACCCGGAGGTTGCAAAGTGTTGTTAGGGTTAGCACAGGAAAAATTTGGGTGATTCCTATTGTTTGGATGATACGCCAAGTTATTGCTCTGGAACCCTTGCTGGCCTCTGTTGTAGTTTCCACTGTTGTGGTTTCTCTGATTGACAAAATTTATGCCTTCTAGTGCAGAGGGTTCAAAACCTTGCTGTTGCACTGCATTAACATCCATGTGCGCACGTCGTTCCTTAAGAACTTGTTTCTTCAATTCTTCAATCTCGGCCCTCAGATCATCCATTCCAGAATCAGATACTGCAGCTGCAGGCTTTGTTTGCCATCTCTCCATCGGCCATTGATAACTGGTGGCTGCCATCTCCTCTACAATCCGTAGTGCTTCCGCTGCAGTTTTATTCACCAGACATCCTCCAGCTGAGGCGTCCACCAATCGTTTGGTATTGTTGGTCAAACCACTGTAGAAGTGAGTGATTTGTTGATCAGCGCTGAATCCATGTTGTGGACAAGATCGCAGCAAATCTCTGTACCTCTCCCATGCTTCATAAATTGACTCATCTCCCATCTGTGAAAAATGAGTAATCTCAGCAATTATTTTCTGAGCTTTCGATGGAGGAAAGTATTTGGCGAGGAAAGCTTGGCACATTTGATCCCACGTGGTGATGGATTCCTTGTCCAGGCTCTTGAACCACTCTTTGGCTCGATCCCTCAGAGAGAAAACGAACATCCTCATGCGAATGATGTCATCACTCACACCATTCATCTTGATGGTGTCACAAATATCCAAAAATGCATCCAGATGAGCATTTGGATTTTCAGTAGCCTTTCCGCTGAACTGTTCTGCAGCTACCATGTTGATTAATGCTGGACGGAGTTCGAAGTTATTTGCAGCAATGCCGCCACCCCATCCGGCGCCCAAATATCTGTCAGTCGGTGCCCGATACAACTGGTTTAGAGGTGCTGCTTCATGTTCGGGCGCAGCTTGTCGAGCCAATTGTTGGTCAAAAGTTGAATGCCAACAACCCATCTCCACTATCATTGGTGGTGATTGTTTGCCAACAACTTATTTCCACTAAATCAAAAGTTGTGGCTCACAATTTTTGCTTTGTGGCTAATGGCACTCCAATCTTGCCTATAAATAGGGCATTGCAATGAGCATTCAAAATCATCAAAAACACATCAAACACAAACTACCAAAGCAAAGAAAAGAAGAGTTCTTTGGTTAGAGAGAGAGAGAGAAAAATCTTGTGAGGAAATAGCTTCAGTGTGGGAGTTATACACGAGTGATAAAAGTGAGTTGAGAGATACAGCCATTGTATAGGTAGATACAAAATACAGTGTTGTATTTTTGTTGTACTCCTCCTTTTGGGATTCTCTAATATATTGGTGTGGGTCCGTGGACGTAGGCAGTTTGGCCGAACCACGTTAAAAATATTGGTGTCATTTTTCATTTCCTTTATCAGTCGATATCACAATTATTGCGTCTCATCTTTATCTTGGGCGGGATTAGTTGCGTCTAATTCCTAAAAACTGGTATCAGAGCCACATTGGTGGCGAAAATATCGGGACTGTTACTATTCACATGAATAGTGAATTCCGTGAATAGTGTTTTTGTGGTAATTTTTCTTTTGAAATTCTTAGTATGCTCTGTGGTTGCAGTAAGAACTGAACCTCGACATCAGAAACGAATTTTTTAAGAAAATTATCGAGTCTTTTGATTTAGTGGGAGCAATATCGACTGACGATAAAATTTCCGAAATCGATAAATTCAACGGTACGAATTTTGGATTTTGGAAAATGCAAATGGACGATTACTTGTACCAGATGGACCTGTATCAGCTATTGACAGAAAAGCCAAAAGATATGGATGAAGCCGAGTGGAAGGTGCTTGATCGAAAGGCACTCGGTGCAATCAGACTGACCTTATCAAAGTCAGTCGCCTTCAACATAAAGCATGAGCAGACAACGGCGTCTCTCATGAAAGCTCTATCCAGCATGTATGAACAGCCATGTGCAGCAAATAAAGTTCTTTTGATCAAGAAATTGTTCAATATGAAAATGTCAGAGAGCAGAAAATTCGGAGAACATTTGAATGAGTTCAACGAAGTGACGGATCAGCTCACCACGGTGGGCATCAAATTTGATAGTGAAAATGATAGTGAGGTCCGAACTTTGTTAATTCTTGGACAGTTGCCTGAGAGCTGGAATGGCACAGTCACAGCCATTAGCAGCTCCGCTGGCAAGTCCAAATTGAAGTTCGATGATGTCGTCAGCATGATCTTGACCGAAGAGATCCGGAGGCAGTCAAATGGAGCTTCCACTTCAGGTGCCGCTCTAAATATGAACAGCAGAGGCAGAAATCCAAACAGAGGGCAATGGTGTGGACGGAGCAAGTCAAGGAATGGCAGGGAGAGGTCCCAAAACCACAAGAGTTCTAACAAATCAAAGACTATTGAATGTTGGAATTGTGGGCAGATCGGGCACTACAGAATGCAGTGTAAAGATCCTCCAAAGGTAAATAAGAAAAAGATCGAGGCCAATGTTGTGGCCGAAGAAGCAGGAGATGCTTTAATATGTTCCATGGAGAAAAGAGCCGATTTCTGGGTTATTGACTCTGGAGCATCTTTCCATGCCACCTCAAATCGACACTCATTCATAAATTATGTGTCGGGAAATTTCGGAGAAGTATATCTCGGAGATGATCATCCATGCAGCGTGGTGGGCATTGGAGAAGTACAGATCAATCTCAACGGATCTGTATGGAAGTTGAAAGACGTGAGACATATTCCAGAATTAAGAAAAAATTTGATCTCCGTCAAGCAGCTGTCAAGAGAAGGATGCGATGCACACTTCTCAGGTGATTGCTGGAAAATCACTAAGGGCTCCATGATTATTGCACGTTGCAAGGATGCTGGCAGCCTATACACAACGATGAATGCATGTGTGACAGTTGCAGTTGCTGATAGCAAGAAGAATGCAAATTTGTGGCACCAAAGACTTGGGCACATGAGCCAGAAAGGGCTCAAGTATATGCATTCGAAAGGAAAACTACCAATGCTTAAGTCTATTGATATAGACTTTTGCGAAAGTTGTATTTTCGGGAAACATAAGAGGGTGAGTTTCAATACCAGTGGCAGAACTCCAAAGCAAGTGAAGCTGGAGTTAGTCCACACAGACGTTTGGGGTCCAACAGCAGTTTCATCTATTGGCGGAAAGTCTTACTTTGTGACTTTCATTGATGACCACTCAAGAAAGGTGTGGGTTTATTTCTTGAGACACAAATCAGAAGTATTTGAGGTGTTCAAGAAATGGAAGGCCATGGTGGAAAATGAAACAGGCTTACGAATAAAGAAGCTGAGATCCGATAATGGTGGAGAATACGAAGATATGGCGTTCAAGAAATTTTGTTACTGTAATGGCATCAAGTTGGAGAGAACTTTGCCAGGAACACCGCAACAAAATGGAGTTGCAGAACGCATGAACCGGACTTTGACAGAAAGAGCTAGGAGCATGAGGATACATGCAGGACTGCCAACACATTTTTGGGCAGAAGCTGTCAACACAGCGGCATATCTTGTTAATCACGGGCCATCAGTACCATTAGAGTACAGAATACCGGAGGAAGTTTGGAGTGGAAAAGAAATCAAACTTTCTCACTTGAAAGTATTTGGTTGTGTCGCATATGTGCACATTAGTGATAATGCCAGGAGTAAGTTGGACTCCAAATCACTAAAGTGTATTTTCATTGGATATGGTGGAGATGACTTCGGATACCGCTTTTGGGATGACAAAAACAGAAAGGTCATTAGAAGCAGAGATGTCATATTCAATGAAAAAGTGATGTACAAGAACAGGAATGTTGTACAGGCCAATGACGCGACAAATGACGATCCAACATATGTTGATCCAGACGATACTGCAGAGACCAGTACGATGAGGCAAACAAATGAGAGTTTGCAGACAGAGGAGTCCAACTCAGAGGCTGATTCACCACAGCCTCCAGCTCCAGCTCCTACACCTAGGAGGTCAACCCGACCTCATGTTCCAAATAGAAAGTACATGAATTACATGTTACTTACTGACGCCGGTGAACCCGAATGCTATGATGAGGCATGTCAAGCAAGAGATTCTGTCAAGTGGGAGCTTGCAATGAAAGATGAGATGAAATCTCTCCTTCATAATTAGACATGGGAACTAGTTAAGTTGCCCAAGGGAAGGAAAGCTCTACACAACAAATGGGTGTACAGATTCAAAGAAGAACATGATGGTTCAAAGAGATATAAGGCGAGATTGGTAGTCAAAGGATTCCAACAAGAAGAAGGAATTGACTATACAGATATCTTTGCGCCAGTTGTAAAGCTGACAACAATCAGGACGGTGCTGAGTGTTGTTGCAGCAGAGGGCTTGCATCTAGAGCAGTTAGATGTGAAAACTGCTTTCCTTAATGGTGACTTGGATGAGGAAATATATATGCAGCAACCAGATGGATTCTTAGTCAAAGGAAAGGAGAAGCTGGTGTGCAAATTGAAAAAGAGCCTGTATGGCTTGAAGCAAGCCCCAAAACAATGGTACAAAAAGTTTGACGGATTTATGAAGAAAAATGGCTATGTGAAGTGCAATGCTGACCATTGTTGCTACTTCAAGAGATTCGAGTCCAGCTACATTATCCTGCTACTTTATGTTGATGACATGTTGGTAGCCGGCTCAAGCATGATCGAAATCAAGAAGTTGAAGGAGCAACTTTCGACGGAATTCGAGATGAAGGACTTAGGAGAGGCGAAACAAATTCTAGGAATGAGAATTTGTAGAGACAAGCAAAAAGGTGTTTTGCAGTTGTCTCAGGCCAAATATATTGATCGAATCTTGCAAAGGTTCGATATGAGCAGTGCAAAGCCAGTTAGCTCGTCATTAGCTAACCATTTCCGTCTATCCAAAGAGCAGTCTCCAAAGAGCAGTCTCCAAAAAGCAAGGAGGAAAGAGACTTAATGGCTAAAATTCCATATGCCTCAGCCATTGGAAGTCTGATGTTTGCCATGGTTTGTACCAGACCAGATATTGCTCATGCAGTGGGAGTAGTGAGCAGATTTATGGCAAATCCAGGAAAGCAGCATTGGGAAGCAGTAAAGTGGGTATTGAGATATCTACGCGGATCTACTGATAGATGTTTATGCTTTCGACGAGGTGACGTTGCATTACAAGGTTTTGTAGATGCAGATTTTGCTGGAGAGGTAGATCGCAGAAGGAGCACTACCGGTTATGTGTTCACAGTTGGTACTACTGCTGTTAGTTGGATTTCGCAGATACAAAAGATTGTTGCTTTATCCACTACAGAAGCAGAGTACGTGGCAATAACTGAAGCTAGCAAAGAAATGATATGGTTACAAGGGTTGTTGGCAGAATTGGGTTTTGATCAGAAGAACAATATCTTGTTCAGCGATAGTCAGAGTGCGATACATCTGGCAAAGAATTCAGCATTTCATTCCAGAACCAAGCATATTGGGCTTCGTTATCACTTCATCAGGTCTCTGTTAGAGGATGAAGTGTTGATACTTGAAAAAATTCAGGGAGCTCAAAATCCAGCCGACATGCTTACAAAAACGGTAACCGTTGACAAATTGAAGTTGTGCTCAGCTTCAATTGGTCTGCTTGAATAGCAAGACAGAAAGGATAATGTGTTGATTGGAGTGTGAAGACAGATTGAAATCAGTCTTCAAGTGGGAGATTGTTGGTCAAAAGTTGAATGCCAACAACCCATCTCCACTATCATTGGTGGTGATTGTTTGCCAACAACTTATTTCCACTAAATCAAAAGTTGTGGCTCACAATTTTTGCTTTGTGGCTAATGGCACTCCAATCTTGCCTATAAATAGGGCATTGCAATGAGCATTCAAAATCATCAAAAACACATCAAACACAAACTACCAAAGCAAAGAAAAGAAGAGTTCTTTGGTTAGAGAGAGAGAGAGAAAAATCTTGTGAGGAAATAGCTTCAGTGTGGGAGTTATACACGAGTGATAAAAGTGAGTTGAGAGATACAGCCATTGTATAGGTAGATACAAAATACAGTGTTGTATTTTTGTTGTACTCCTCCTTTTGGGATTCTCTAATATATTGGTGTGGGTCCGTGGACGTAGGCAGTTTGGCCGAACCACGTTAAAAATATTGGTGTCATTTTTCATTTCCTTTATCAGTCGATATCACAATTATTGCGTCTCATCTTTGTCTTGGGCGGGATTAGTTGCGTCTAATTCCTAACACCAATCTCTGCTCCATCTCTCCGAGCCTTCTAGCCAATGCTTCTACATCCACGTTCTCATTATGGGCTGCCATTACTGCTTCTTGTTGTCTGCGCTCCTTATTCCTCTGTCTATGAGCGCGATCAGGGGAACTTGGAACAGGATCTACGTGTGGCTGTGTAGACCTTGTTTTCATACACTACCTGGAGTAATAAATTGATGTCAGTAATAATATCAATGTAAAAATCAAACTTAGTCCCCGGAAACGGCGCCAAAAAGTTGATGCACTTTTTTTTTATGCACAATTCTGCAACTAACACAGGACATGCAATATAGTCGGTGAATCAAGTATCGTATCCACAGAGACTAAATGTGTAACTACATTGAGTACTAAGCGAACAACTCTCTATTATCCAGGTTACCTAATTTTATTTTTCTTTTGGTTTACTAAATCTAGACACAAATAAAAATAAAAAAATTCAAAAACGAAATCAACACAATTAAATAAAAATAGAAACAAATAGACACTAGCAAAGTTATTAAATTAATTCAACAGACTCAATTAATTAATAAAAGATTAATCCTAGAGAATGCAGTGCACATGTATCTGCTATTTATCACTTTCGTCTCTAGGTTAATTTATCAACTCCTTAAAACATCAGATTTAATCTCCTACAGATTTCTTAGAATGTGTATCAAAATGTTCAATTAATCCCACCAGTTAGTTATCTCCGTCAGGTCTCAAATTAACTAGATCTCATGCATCAATTATGGCCACTAATCCATGCATGAAATATAAGCACTTGAACAATTGAACCCAATAATCAGACGAGAATAATAACAGGATTAAATTAACAACATAGCTTCCACATGCTTGCAAACCCTAGAATTAATTATAAGACTACTCCCTCATGACAAAAAACAAGAAAAAGAACAATTATAATAATAATCATTGACATAATATAAATTTGCAATAGATTAGAAGAACCAGAATGATGTTTTTGTTGAATAAAACTTCAAATCTTCAATATTGAATGTTGCCAGCATATCTCCCTTCCCAAAAGAATAGCACCCTAAAAATCTCCAGAAGTCTATTTATACTAGGAAACTAAAATAAAGCCCAAAAGGAAATGAAAATGGACTAGGGAAATAAATTAGTATAAAAACTGGAGGCCCATCAATTCTAAACGCCATTCTTCATGAATTTTTCTTGCGCCACCCGCGCAATGTTTTTCTTCTAGGTTGATGCTCTTTAGCTCGTTCATTTGATTCTTCAATATAGAAACTAATCATCGAGCTACGAATATCTCTAAATCACTCAAATCTGCACAATAACACATGAAACTATACCAAAACGTGAAATCAACTCAAAACATTAAAATGTGACGAATGATAACATATTAAAGCATAATTCTATTCAAACCTGCATCAAAAGCCAACAAAAACTATGCAAAATGAGTGTTTATCAAGAATGAAAAGAAAAGAAGAAAATATTGAGAGATGATTCTACATGTGAGGAACAAATTACCTCTAGAACATATTAGCTTGAGAAAGTGTATAATATGAAATGTAGAGCCTATGCCACACCGTTTATAGGCAAGTACAACTACAATAATGAGATTAGCTAGTATGTTCTATAGGAATATCCATTTTACTATCATAAAAATATGAGGTTAATTCAAATTTTTGCCAGTTTTGACCTTTAAATTATTGTAACAAGTAATGCGAAAGATGAAGTTGTGATTTAGCCTCTTTTTTCAGATGTGGCATTCAAAATTAATTTATAATATAAATATTGTAATAAATTAAAAAATTATTAAATTGAATATCAAAATTATAATTAATTAAGAAAATTATTCAAAATAATTGTATTGTTGTCATTGTGGGTGCCAACAAATTCAGTATTATATAATCATTCATTTGAAATTCGAAATTGTTTTATTTATTTAATGGAAATGAAAAATTAGGTGGATGGTGTATGAATATCCTCCTTTTGTTAGAACAAATATTTTGCAATTAGTTGTAAATTAATTAAAGTTTCTATGTTTGTTGCCAATTAATGCAGTGGGTTTCACAACTTTAAGTGTAGGTAAACATATTTCATCCTTGCTTTACATAGTTATCTTGTAAACATGTTAATATTGTATTAATGTCGAAACATAACTTATCCTTAGGAATTAATAGATGGGACCCTCTATTTCAAAATTTCTTTCCGTTCTCCCCTCCCCCAATGTACAAGTCTATTCAATGACATTGGCCAGAATATACTGTAAGGACATTTGAGTCAAATGGCCAAACTTATAATATATTTTGGCCAATTTCCCTTTAGCAATGTAGTGTTAATGTCATTTAATACTTATGTACATTTATATGTGCGCGGAAGGGGAACTGAAGTAAAAAAAAAAAAAAAAAAAAAAAAAAAAAATTAAAATAGAGGATCTCATGTATTAATTGCAATGGATAAGTTCTATTGTCAGCATAAAATAATAATGTAAATTAAAGAATATGATAGTAAAATAGGCATATCTACATTACATTCTAGTTAATTTCATTCTTGAAGTCGTACTTGTCTATAAGTGGTGTGTCATAAGCTCTTCATTTCTTACTCTACACTTTCTCAAGCTAATCTATTCTAGAGTTAATTTGTTCCTCACATGTAGAATCATCTCTCTATATTTTCTTCTTTTATTTTCATTACTTTTAAATGGCATGATATACATAAATATATATACTAGTTTTATTTTATTTTTGAAGGATTTCTTATATTTGCAAATATGTATATTTTATTTTATTTTGTGCAGAGTATAATAATTATCTTTCGCCCTATGGATCGTTTGAACATCATAGTCCCAGTGAACAATATCAAATAAATTGGTTGCTCGAGAAGCCAGCCGGAATCTAATATATTTTTACGAAGGATGTTTGAGTAAATGTGAAAACTTACAAAACGTTTCAGCTGATTTTTTTGCTTCAATATTTATTTTGAGTATATGATATGAATTGAGTGGAAAATACTAGACTATAAATAAACATTGAAATTTAATCAGATTAGATTTATCTAAATACTTTAATATATATTTTAAAAAATAAGATCTTAAATCATATACTCTAAAAATATCTTGTAGTAATCATGGAATAGGTTATATTTTATAGTGTTCGGACAAAAAATAAATAAATATAAAAGAGATTTGTTATAAGTGATAGAAGAATCAGTGTTAAACTGCTACGTTGAGATTCCTGCTCCATTGGATTGAATCTTTTCCTGCCAATAAAAAAAATAAAAAAAATAAATAAATAAACATTTACATTGGCCTATTAGATAACTCTTTCGTGAGTTTCCTGCCAATATAAAAAATAAGAAAAAATATTAAACATTTAGATTGGACTATTAGATAACTCTCTCAGCTCACGAATCAACATTGTTGAGATATTTAAATTTTATACCCTTTAACTATGAACTATTTAGATTGGACTATTAGATAACTCTCTCAGCTCACGAATCAACATTGTTGAGATATTTAAATTTTATATCCTTTAACTATGAACTATTCAATATATGACTTGTAATTTTAAGATTTTTTAAATTTTCTTTTATTTTTTATAATGAGCTTTAATTTTTAATATTTTCTAATTAATGTCCCATGTCTTCAGTATCTAGATCTAGTGATATCGAATATAAATTAGACAAAATCAAAAGATAGAGGTCATTGTAAAAAATACATAAAATTAGAGATCAAATATTGGATAAGGCCAAAGTTCACGATTATAAATTTAAAATCTCCCAAATTTTTCTTATGCATTCATAAATATAAATCCCTTATTAATTAAAAGAAAAAAAAAAAAAGGGAAAGACATGCCCCACAATTGAATGTAAAACTTAATTCACCTTTTGAGACGCTTTGTGTCCATGTTAGGATTTACTGGCACCACATTGAGGAGGCAATCTTATCTTCATTTTCATATTTCTCTTCCAATTTGGGTGAGGATGTTATTATTGACAACAACCATTCAAACAGATTTGGAACTACAAAACGTAGTGAGGCAAGTGTAGGGCGAGTTGGTTAAACCCAAGGCCCAAGCCCTCAAGTCTAGCAAGGATGTGCAAAATTGCTACAAATTCCCCCTTTCCAAGATAAATATCTTGATGGATCCATCTTTCTACATGAAAATCAAGCTTAATTACTAGACCTTGATATTACTTTGAATTATGCTTTTAATCTTACAAAAAAGACACAAATTCAAAAATTGCAAATCTTCAATACAAAACCATATATCTGACAACAATCCTTATGTTTATTTTTATATTTTCAATTCTTGAATGGAGAGAGAGAGGCTATGGCTATGTATTTGATGTCAAATGAAGAGATTTATAGATTTAGAAATCAAAAGAGAGAGCATGTGGAACAAAGGAGTAAAGAGTTTGAGAGATTTTATAGAAATTGTAAAGAAAGAAGATGGAGAAAAGTAAGAAAGTGAAGAGATTCGTTGGGAGATGAAGGACTAGGGAGGAAGTGGTGGAGTAGGAAGACACATATAGAAGATGAATAAACCCTAATAAGGAAGTAAGATGCGGCCGGATAGCAAGGATAGAGAAACACCTTAATGACCCACATAAAAGGTGTGGAGTTGGGGTAGTTGATAATCCTTTGAGAGTTAGATGGGTTAGAAAACATATCTTTAGAATATTATTCATAACGCTTGAATTAAACCAATGTAAATTCAAGAGTTATTTGTTGATTAAGAATTGAATAGGGCTCTCATATATAAATGTTGTACATATTATCAAAGATAAAAAATTCAACAACATTGGAAACCTTTAGATATAAATAAAATACATATATTTCCTCATATTTAACCCCACTTTATTTTGTTTCACTCTTTTTTTTTTTTTGAAAAATTCTTAATTTGTTATTATTGCAGAAATACGAGTCACAAAACAACATCGTATTGATGCACTGAAAATGGCAAATCCAATGGGGTACGTGTTCATCATAAGAAATGTAATTCTTCTAAGATTGTTGTTAGTAAGTATAATTATGTTGACGCCTAAAGTTGATTAGTGATAAAGATCAACAATGTTCTTTCAGATTAACTTATCGACTAATAAATTCATAATAAAGAGAAATATAGGGTTGGTGGAAATTTGCCTAGTGATTTGAAGCCCCTTGTCCCCCATCCAAACCTTTGAGATCTTATCGTAAGGATTTCAACTCCCTGTATGAAAATCAAGCATTTATTTACTAGAACTACACAAATACGAATTCCATAGAGAAATCACAGCGGCATAAGCTGCTATCTCTCCTCGATCTCTCTTGCAGATAATTGCTTTTCTGAAGCTGCTAAAGTGGCTCCTGTGACTTAATTACAAAAAAAATGTTTTTTTTCTATTTTTTTGGTTTGTTCAAAAGGCCCTAGAGCTTTTAAATCATGCATAATAAGTCCATGAACTTCTATATAACTAAATAAATCTAAACAGTATATTAATACATCCAAAATTATCAAATAAAATCATAAATATATTTTAGAAACTAAAAAATAAAATTTAAAGAAATAATAATAATATTAAAAAATATCTAATTGAAAAAAGATAAAACAAACTGAGATTTAATATAAATAATGAATAAAAATTAAAATACGCAAAGAACGCATAACAAATCCCCAAGTTAAAACCAATTTTTATTTTAAATTAGTGAATAAAAACTATTTTGATAATTTATTGATTTATTCATATTTATATTTCTAAATTGTTTTCTTAATTCTTTAAAAGCTTTAAAAATAATTTAAATTTATTTATTTATTATATAAATTAAGTAGGGTTCTATTTGATAAGGTAATTATTGTCAATATTATTCGAAAATTCTAATTAATTTATTATTGATTGAAGATTTAAAAGATATTGTGGAGATATTCTTGGAAGAAGATCATGGTTGAACGAGTAGAAAAACGAAAGGGAAGTCATGGCTAAAAATAAGGAGAATCAAGAGTAAATCTGGGAACAAATCTTTGAAAAATATGATAAAGATATAAGATATGCATATCCAGGCCATATATATAAAGATATGCATATCACAACCAAGATATGAGAAGATACCGGCAGATTTTGTAGAGGACATGAGAGACTATAAATACAACCTCAAGCTGTAGAGACTGTAACTCTCCAAGATTATTCAATTACCATCATATGTGCATAGAGACATAGAGAGTCTGATGAGTGCGCTGTTATATTCGTAATAATACAACAGACTGGGAAGAACTCAAGGGCGAACCGAAGGCGAACCTCGCAGAGTCTGGATTGCTTTGGAAATTCATCACACGTTGATTTCGGGAGATTTCAACTTTGTACAGACGGGAGTTTGTATTCAAATTCATCCAGGGGACTAGATGATCCAGTAAGTGTTTTAGAAGAGTTAGTTACAGGGGTAGACAAGTATTTAGGGGGAGCCAAATACGTGTAAGTTCTACTGTAACATTTGTGGGAACAAATATGTCTTCTAATAAAATTACTTGAGAGGAAGAAGGGATTTCTTCCTCGCTTAAAATCAAACTTTATTTTAAGCTTCCGCATGTTTATTTACAGTTCGAACTACTGTTGAACACATACACCCGCCCACATATTCTTATCTAACAATTGGCACCAGAGCAGGTTCCAGTTTTTTTCTTAAACAGGTAGATCCAGGGACAGACACATGGGTACAGAGGAGACCACACTACGTCCACCTTCGCTCGATGGACAAAATTATCCGTTTTGGAAGTCAATGATGATTATCTATCTAAGATCTTAACGATGTGGAGAAGCAATCCAAACAAAGTGGACATGGCCTAAGATGCAAGATGGAACGGATATAACTAAGGTTGTAGACAAACCAAGAACACTATGGACGGAGGACGAAAAGTGTGCCGAAGAGGCAAACTACATAGCATTGTATGCTATTCTTGCTTCGGTTGATGTCATGAGACACAAGTTGAATATACACTGCCAAACCGCCAAAGATGCTTGGGATGCTCTACAAAAATAATTCGAAGGAAATGAGTCCGAAAGAAATCAAATTTGCAAAGATTGGCCACA
The DNA here is from genome assembly GCA_028749325.2 of Caryopteris x clandonensis. Lineage (NCBI taxonomy): Eukaryota > Viridiplantae > Streptophyta > Magnoliopsida > Lamiales > Lamiaceae > Caryopteris > Caryopteris x clandonensis. The sequence continues at coordinate 3,313,559 of JAPYKT020000010.1, read as the reverse complement.
CTACTCGATGGAATACAAATGAACGAAGATGAAAACATTGAGATGTACTATACCAGGTTCAGTGACATTGTAAATCAATGTTACACCCTCGGTGATGCTATCAAGAAAGATGTTCAAATCATGAAAATCATGAGAACACTAGCTCCTAGATTCAGAGAAAAAATCACAGTTCTAGAATCATTCATGAGAGTCACACCGATGACATTAGATGACTTGATGGGAGAGTTAAGGACGTTTGAGTTGAACAATCGCATGGACACACCTAAAAACAAAGGGATAGTCCTAAAGACGGAGACAACAACTGAACAATTCGAGAATGATGTAACAACAGTTGCTCATAAAATTACACTTCTCACGAAAAATTATAACAAGCTTGTGAAAAATACAATCAGAGGCACCAGTTCAACAAAAGTCCGAACTCTGGAGAGAACATCAGAAAAAGTGGTAACGAATCCTCAAATACTAGGCAGGTAAATCGGAAGGACTCTCAACAATGCAGAGAGTGTAGCAGTTATGGACACTATCAAGCAGAATGTCCAAATTTTCTAAGAAAGACCAAAGCACTAAAAGCCACTTGGAGTGAATCTGAATCTGAAGGAGAAGAAAAAACTGACGAACAAGAGATAGAATGCCCTAGTAACCTTACCATCTACACATCATCAAAGGACCTAGGATGTCTCACATCAGCTGTTCGAACTGATGAGGAACTAGAGTACACTGAGGAACTTGATTTTGACGATCCAACTCTGAAAGATCTAGAGAACTTGTTTCTAGATGTATCTGCTAGATGTACCATATTGGAGAATCAAGCAAGGGAATACAAAATTAAAGATGCACTAAGCATGGAAAATCAGAAACTCAGTCAAGTGAAACATGAACTGCACATCACTAGGGAAATAAATGAAAGATTGAGAGATGACTTGATTATGTCCCAAACGAATGTGAGAAATCTCGAACATCAGGTCCAACTTTACGAGACGAAAATTGAGTCACTTAAAGCCAACTCTGAAACAGTCCGGACAACTACAACAAGTAATCACCAGGTAAACCCTTTCCTTACAAATGAACAAACATATTACTTCTCAAAATTGCAAGATAAAGATCGTGAGTTAGTAGAGTTACAAGCTGAGCTGGACAAAGCAGTGCGAACCATACAAGGACTGAACAAAGGAAAAGCTAAATTTGACGAAATCCTGGCATATGGAAGGCCACAAAACAATAAAACAGGAATATAATATATTGAAGAAAGAACATCGGGATCAACAGTCTTTGTACCAGCTACAATTCCTATGTCCTACCATGAGGGACAGAACACTACAAGACAACCTAGGAAACAAGACACAAAAGGTATGAGAGAGTTTACTCCTATTTGCCATTACTGTGAAGCACCTGGGCACATCTGACCAAGATGCTACAGAATGAAACGTGACCTAAAATCAGGTAATATTTCAACTTGAAATTTATATGGTGTTCCTGTAAAAAATTATAGGCCTCTAGACTGTTCGAAAATAAGAAAATTCAAAAGCAGTAAAACAAATGTGAAAAAGGTTTAGGTTGTCAAGAAAAACCTGTGACTTACTTCGTCAGTAGTCTCACTTGGGGCGAACAATACTGGAACATGGTTCTTTGACAGTGGATGCTCACGACATATGACAAGTAATGCAACATACTTATTTGATATCACCCCAATAAAAGGAGAGTCAGTAACCTTTGGAGATGGTTAGAGTGAGCGTGTCATTGGGAAAGGAACTCTCAATATTAATGGCATGCCTAAATTGTCTAATGTGTATCTTGTTGAAAATCTTAAGGCAAATATGTTGAGCATTAACCAAATTTGTGACCAAGGACTCGAAGTAAACTTCACTCATGACAAATGCTTGGTGTTAAACAAAAATAATGAATGCATGCTTACCGGAACTCGGTCCACTAACAACTGTTATCTTCTTGACAGGAGCCATGAATGCTACAATGCTAGCTCGGGAGCAACAGAAATATGACATCAAAAGTTGGGACATATAGGATACAAACACCTCATTGTCTTGTCAAAATCACAATGTGTACGAGGACTGCCTAAACTCCCAAGCAAAGATCAAGGTATATGTGGAACATGCCAACTTGGTAAACAGGTAAAAATCTCACACAAGGTAACATAAGACGTTTGCACAAAACAAATCATGGCATTGCTACATATGGATTTGATGGGTCCTGTTCAAACTGAAAGTGCAGGAGGTAAGAGATATCTTTTTGTTTGTGTTGTTGATTTCTGCAAATATACATGGGTAAGATTTCTTTGTGATAAATCAGACACTTTTGATGAATTTGAAAAATTAATACGTCTGATAGAAAATGAAAAACAGGATTCTATTGTTCGGATACGAAGTGACCATGGTAGAGAATTTGAAAATACTACATTCACTGATTTTTGTACCTCTCGAGGTATTGCTCATGAATTCTCTGCACCAAAAACACCTAAACAAAATGGAGTAGTAGAAAGGAAAAATCGTACATTGCAAGAAATGGCTAGAGTTATGATGATAGGCAAGGAAGTAGCCCAAAAATGGTGGGCTGAAGCCATAAATACAGCATGCTATGTTACAAATAGGGTATATCTTAGAAAATGAATGGGAATGACTTCTTATCAAATCTGGAAAGGAAAAACTCCTAATTTAAGTCACTTCCATGTGTTTGGTTGTAAGTGTTATGTATATAATGATAGACAACAATTAGGTAAATTTGATGCCAAAAGTGATGTTGGTATGTTCCTAGGATATTCGACCAATAGTAGAGCCTATCGTGTATATAATCTGAGAACTCAAACACTCATTGAAAACACTAACATTGTATTTGATGATTCTTTGATAAGACAGGAAGTTTACTTGGAAGAAGTAGGTTCATCAGCAGGTCGACCAATTGAAAATCAGGACAGTGAGAACATCACAGAAACTGACCAAGAACCAACAAATGAAAATAGTGATAAAGGTGAACCCTTAACAAAGATTCAGAAAGAACATCCCATGGAACTCATCATTGGAGAACTTAATGAAGGGATAAAGACGCGATGCAAACAAAAACCTGACTATCGGAAAATGGAGGGACTGGTTCACCATGCTTGCTACACCTCTGTGGTTGAACCCAAATATCAAAGAAGCACTCAAGGATGATAACTGGATACTAGCAATGCAGGAGGAATTTATGATGTCTGGACACTTGTACCAAGACCTGATAGTGCGAACATCATCAGAACAAAATGGATCTTCAAGAACAAAACTGATGAACAAGGTAACATCACTCAAAACAAAGCAAGACTCGTGGCCCAAGGATACACACAGGTAGAAGGAATTGACTTTGAGGGAACATTCGCTCTAGTTGCACGACTGGAGTCAGTAAGAATCCTTCTCTCCTTTGCATGTCTTAAGAAATTTATTCTTTATCATATGGATGTAAAAAGTGCATTCTTGAATGGTTTCTTGAAAGATGAAGTGTATGTTGAACAACCAAAGGGGTTTGAAGACCCACACTTTCCAAACCATGTCTACAAACTGAAGAAAGCCCTTTATGGGTTGAAGCAAGCTCCAAGAGCATGGTATGAAAGACTGACAAAGTTTCTGATCGGTCAAGGGTACAAACGAGGAGGAGTCGATCAGACTCTGTTCATCCAGTGGTCGAACAATGATATCACTATTACACAAATCTATGTAGATGACATTGTGTTTGGATCCACATCCAAACAAAAAGTGAATGACTTCGTCCAAGTAATGTCTTGTGAATTTGAAATGAGCATGGTTGGTGAACTTTCCTACTTTCTTGTCTACAGGTCAAACAATGCAAAAGTGGAATCACGATACATCAAGAAAAGTATGCCAAGAACCTGGTAAAGAAATTTGGACTTGAAGGGTGCAAAGTAGCACACACACCCATGAAGACAAATACCAAATTATCCAAGGATGAAGGTGGAACATGTGTTGATCCAACACTCTACAGAAGCATGATAGGAAGTCTTTTGTACCTCACTGCTAGTCAACCTGACATAAGTTTTAGTGTTGGACTATGTGCTAGATACCAATCAAATACTAAGGAGTCTCACCTCAAGGCCGTAAAAAGAATCATACGATATGTGGCAGGTACTACTAACTATGGCTTGAAATATTCCTTTGAGACTAAACCTTTCATTGCAGGATACTGTGACGCCGATTGGGCCGACGACGTGGATGATAGAAAGAGTACTTCAGGTGGATGCTTTTTATTGGAAACAATCTTATATCCTGGCTAAGCAAAAAGCAAAACAACATTTCACTATCGACTGCAGAAGCTGAATACATAGCTGCAGGCAGCTCATGCTCTCAACTGGTATGGATAATGCACATGTTGTGCGACTATGGTATGAACTTGACTTCCATGACTCTGTTTTGTGACAATTTGAGTGCCATTAATATGTCTAAAAATTATGTGCAACACTTCAGAACTAAACATATAGACATTAGACACCATTACATCCGAGAGTTAGTTGAAGATGGAGTCATTACCCTTGAACATATTCCTACCATAAGTCAACTGGCTAATATTTTCACAAAGGCCCTAGATGCGCAAAAATTCATATCCCTGAGAAAATCTCTAAGGATTTGCTATGCTATGTAAATGCTGTATCAAAAAAAATTTAAAAAAATAAACGGGAGGTGGAATTATCAGATTGCCTAGGATAACTATAAGTCTCGCACAGGTTCAAAATTTTGTTTGTCTTGAACTTTGAATCCATTATTTCTTCTGCCAGTATAAGGAAAAGAGCTACGACCTTGAAATGATGCTGTGAAATATTGTCACCAATGTGATAGAGCACCAAGCACAGAAAATGACAGGTCTGTGAAAGCTTCCTTAATAATGTTCACCTCTAATTTGCACCAAATATAGGGGTTACAAGGTGTTGAGCTCGTCACACAGGATTTTCCCAGTGTGGTACTTTATTGTGTGGTTTGCGAGCAACTACACAAGGATTTGACAGAAGAGCAATAAGGAAAAATCATACAACTCACTTAGCAATCAAAATGGGGTGAACATATACTGGAAGAGAAGACTTGCGAATTTTTCTTAGTGCATTTTCAAACATTGTTGCCTGACTGAGACTTGTGTTTAATATGGTGATCTATGATTTCATTTCTCCAATAATAAAAAAAAAAAAATAAACCTCTCTTATTTTTCTCCTGGGATTATATGGATATTTTATACAAAAATGGGCCCGGATGATTATCCAGTCGTGACTTATTTTCAGAACACGTGTCAAAATGGGGACGTGGTCTTCCCTTTTTCAACCGTCTGGATATGTGATCATGTTTCTTAATGACTATATAACTACAATATAAAATCTCGTGAAATAGACAGGAATCGAGGCGTCAGCCTTCCTAATTTCATATCATTGTCAGGCTATGATTAACTAGGGATAATCTCATTCATAGTTCACTTTCACGCCTGTGTTCTTGTGTTTCTTCTTCAACATCTTTTTGCAGAGGTTTAATGGCGGACCACGGAGACTCACCCAGCAGAAGACGACCAAGCTGGATCTTGGTTCCATTCTTGAACCCAGAACCATTAGAAACTATCCCTCCGCCCGAATCTGATGAACCGCCATCAGCCGACCAGGGCAAGGACACACCTCCTCCCGGTCCTTCGTCTCCGCCGTGTCCCGATGCCCCTCAGACCAAAACTGCTCCAACCGATATTTCGCAGCTCAGTGCGACTACTCCGCCCCCCTGCGACCACAGTTCCACAAGAAAGAGATCCTTCGCCCATGGCAGAATCTCCACTTCCTCCTCAAGATCTCCCTTCCAGGACGACCTTACATCCACCTCCAAAGTCCAAGGTTTCCCTTAAAGCAAAGCCTACAGGAAAAAACCAGATTCCTACACCACGACGACATCTCATTGATGAGTCCTCTCCGAGGATGAAGTGGCAAGATCTCCGCCTCGCCGTTCACACCGTCACAAAAAGCTTTCTCCTGCTGCTTTTACGGGTCATTTCCAGGGCGCCTTCACAACAAAAATGACGTACTGGTCCGAGGTAAGGCCTTCTCCAAGTCATTCTACACGAAGGCAGCTTCCGACCACTACAAATTATTTTCTGGTATAGACTTCTGGCCTGAACGTAATCTTGATCTTGAACGTTTTGCGAAAACATCTGTTATGGAATTTATCAAAAAATATGTATTAGAGGTTACAATGAAAAATTTGGGTAGGTTCTATAGTTCCATTGTTCATGAGTTTTATGCCAATTTGGTCACTGGCATTCAGGATCCCGAATCCCCTTGGTTCGGGAGAATTTTTGTCCGCAACAAAATTGTTAATTTCAGTCCTGATGTCATTAATGATTATTTGGAACTGACTGGTCTGGATGAGGAAGAGGAGGTTGAAGTCGACCTTGGGGAGGTGGTCGACTTCCTCAGCGACGGGAAGCTCACCAGCTGTACTAAGCCTGGGATTTCTCCCTCGATACGACACAGGAGGCCAACTTGCTTTATAAAATAGGGAGGCAAAATTGGACACCCACATCCAACAAGTCTCACCTAACATCGGCCCAGTGTCAGGTCATTTTCAAAGTCCTGAAGGCCATACCGATTGACTTTGGGAGGATAGCATTCGAGGCCATCATGAGTTTTTCCGAGAAGCCCGACTCTCGCAAGAAGCTTCCGTTCCCTACACTCATTTGGGGCCTCTTATCGCATCAGGGCATCCATGCTCAGTCCACTGATGTTCTTCAGAAAGCCGCCCCTCCACTGAGTATGGCCTCCAGAGAGGCCAATATTGCCTATAGGCCACATACCATTGCACCCACACTTCCTCCCTCGGAAGTTGCGACCAATCTCTTGCTCTTTCTACACCAGTAACTAGAGATTCTTGATACTCTAGCTGCTGAGGTAGCTGCCCATAAGCTTTATTTTATTAATGTCTTGAAATCTATGGATGTTCCCTCTCAAGGCGCACCACACAGAGGTTACACTTCTTTGGTGGTAGGCAGCTCGAAAAAGAGGGAGAAGAGACCATCTGTCATTGAGAAAGGAAAGAGGAAGGTATCAGGCAAGGCAACAAAAAGAAAAAGGATGGCCGAGGAGACTGAAGTGGAAGATACTGAGGAAGTAGAAGAATGGGAATCTGGAAGTGATTCTAATTGAATTTGGGATGTTTTTGTTAAACAATTTGAACAAATTTTTAAGGGTCTGTAATATTGATACTGCAATCTCCAGTAGATAGGATGCTAACAACAATATCCGTAGTTCAGTTCATTTTATTGACTATCTGAACATGATGAATGATGCTTCTGCTATATGTGAACATCCCTCTTCTCAGCATATAATTTTCCTGCTTGTTTCTTTTTGCAGGTAACAGATGGTCCTGGAATTTTCGAACAACATGCCAAAGGGGGAGATTGATAAGGTAATTATTGCCAATATTATTCAAAAATTCTAATTAATTTATTATTGATTGCAGATTTAAAAGATATTGTGGAGATATTCTTGGAAGAAGATCACGGTTGAACGAGTAGAAAAATGAAAGGGTAGTCATGGCTAAAAATAAGGAGAATCAAGAGTAAATCTGGGAACAAATCTTTGAAAGATATGATAAAGATATAAGATATGCAAATCCAGGCCATATATACAGTGATATACATATCACAACCAAGATATGAGAAGATACCGACAGATTTCGTGGAGGACATGAGAGATTATAAATACAACCTCAAGCTGTAGAGACTGTAACTATCCAAGATTATTCAATCACCATCATATGGGCAGAGAGACATAGAGAGGCTGATGAGTGTGCTGTTATATTCATAAGAATACAACAGACTGGGAAGAACTCAAGGGCGAACCGAAGGCGAACCTCGCAGAGTCTGGATTACTTTGGAAATTCATCACAAGTTAAATAGTGTTAGATCAGAATATGTGCGCGGGTGTATGTGTTCAACAGTAGTTCGAACTGTAAATGAACATGTGGAAGCTTAAAATAAAGTTTGATTTTAAGCGAGGAAGAAATCCCTTCTTCCTCTCAAGTAATTTTATTAGAAGACATATTTGTTCCCACAAATGTTACAGTAGAACTTACACGTATTTGGCTCTCCCTAAATACTTGTCTACCCGTGTAACTAATTCTTCTAAAACACTTACTTGACCATCTAGTCCCCTGGATGGATGACTCCATCCAGGGGACTAGATGGTCAAGTAAGTGTTTTAGAAGAATTAGTTACACGGGTAGACAAGTATTTAGGGAGAGCCAAATACGTGTAAGTTCTACTGTAACATTTGTGGGAACAAATATGTCTTCTAATAAAATTACTTGAGAGGAAGAAGGGATTTCTTCCTCGCTTAAAATCAAACTTTATTTTAAGCTTCCACATGTTCATTTACAGTTCGAACTACTGTTGAACACATACACCCGCGCACATATTCTGATCTAACACTATTTAACTTGTATTTAGAAATACGTTTAAGATTGAGTTTAGGGGTCTCTTTAATAAATAAAATATAAATAAAATGATATATTTAGATTTAATATTAACCTCGTAATTAAGAGGCCAATTGGCCCCTTTTTAAAAAAAAAATAAGATTTAACAATTTATAAACTTTTAATTTTTTAGTGTTGTTTTAAAAGTTAAATTTTATGCATAGAATATTTCTTTAGATTTTCAGATTTTATAATATAATATTTTTTGTTTTAGAATTAGAATTTTAAAATTAGTTATTATATTCAAAATATTCTTATTAATTTATAATTTATTAGTAATTTTTAGAATATTTGTAAATTATTGAATGGATTGACAATTTTCTAAATTTAAAAATAAACATGCATATTGGATAAGATTGAACAATTTACACATATATGCATCTACAACTTGTATAACCGTACTTTAGAAATTTTACAGGATGGGATTAGCAAATCAACCGCCAATATATTTAATTTCAAACCCTGGCTAGTTGGATCAGCATCTATTTCCTTAAAGTTGAGTATTTGTCTATATCTTCATCCTCCGGGGCTATTTCTTATCATACACAACATTCATCAGCTCCGGCTACACAAATGCCGAGCGGGAAGTTGCTCATGGTGGCAATGAGTTTCTGCGGTTTGCACCATTTCTTTGAGCCTAGAAATTTCGGTATATGAGTGAAAGACTGAATATCTATTTTCTGAGATCCTTACTTTATTAGATTCAATCTCTATGTTAGAGCGACTCATTTTCGACCTGCAATTGTCTCTGCTTCTCTTTGTGGATTTTTACTCGTGGGATGAGGACTAATATTTTATCCTGCAAGTATAGCAAATGTAATCCACACTTATAGGTAGTGTATTTCTACATTTTTTGAATTTATAGAAGAGAAAAAAAAAAGTTAACTATCTCTAAAACTTTTTCCATTTACAAACATTGAATTTGAGTCTACAATAACTTTGTTAAGTTTATTTGATCCAACATTGTTTGATGGGGCTACTATTTCTAGAAGTTTCATATGGAGAAAAATACTTATATATTTGTCTGCATAAAAAGAAATAATTAATGAAAAGAAAAGGCAGAAAAGATGTCAAGATGATTCTACATGTGAGAAATAAATTAAGTCTTGAATAGATTAACTTGAAAAAGTGTAGGGTGTGAAATGAAGAGCTTTATGCACCATTTTCCCAACACTTTTGTTAATATAAATTTTACCTTTAAAATTTCCACCATCTCTTCCGTGTTATGAATGTATTGGTATATCACCATCCTAGATCTTTGAGTAGATAACCTGTTAAATATCTTCATTGAAACAAAGATAAAACTAAATCTATATAGGTCATTGCCAAAATAATAATAATAATAATAATAATAATAATAATAATAATAATAATAAATGCAACAATTAGATGAAAATTTTAATTCACCTTTTGAGCCATTTTGAATCCATGTAAGGGTTCAATTTGCTAGCATTTTGAGGAGGCAATGTGATCTTCAAATTGATCTCTTTATTCTAATTTTGACTGGGGATGTTATTATTGAAAATAACCATTGAACAAAGACTCGGAACTTCAAAAGGTAATGGAGGAAGTCTAGGGTGGGTTGGGTTAAACCAAAGAACCGACTCCTCAAGCCAAGCACGGATGTGCAATTGAATAAAAATATGCCCTTTTATAGACAAGACACTAACGGATTCGGCCAACTATACATGCACATCAACCTTAATACTTTTTACTATTTTAAATTCTTCATTGTAGGAGAGGCAGGGACGGATGGAGATGGGGAGGGGGGGGGGGGGGCGGAGCACTATGGCTATGTATTTCAAGAAACCGGAATTGAAGAAATTAATCAGTTTAGATATCTAAAGAAAGGAATAGTTGGAAAATTTAATTTTTTTAGTATTTCTTTTATTTTTAAATTTTTTAGAATAAAACTATAATTAATTTTTTTATTTACAAAAAAAAAATTCTAATAATTTAAATATTTTGTATTCATTTAAGTGATTTTCATTTTATTTTCTTTATGTGCAATTTTTAAAATAAAATTATAAATTTTAGAAGATGTTTTTTATTTTTTTTAATTTACTTTAAATTTCAAATTTTTTATTTTTCACAATTTATGATATAATTATTTTATTTGTTAAAGATTTGTTCTTATTTTATTATAATTTTATGGTCATTTAAATAATTTTAAAAATATTTTAAATCATTTGTAGTTTTTCTAATTTATTTTTTCATTTTTTAATATATTTTTAATTTTCATAATTTATAGTTATAGCTTTTTTATATTTTGAATTTTCTTAGTTAATGAATTATCATCTATATTCATTTAAAAAAAATTAATTTATTTTAATAATTTATTTTTTATTCTTAAACTTTTTCTGATTTTTTTCCTAAGATTAAGAATTATAATATAATAGTTTTTCTTTTTGAATTATTTTTATTATTTAATTATACTTTATATATTCATTTTAATTATTATTTAATTTATTTTTTAATGCAAACTCAATATTAAAAAGTAATTTTTTTATGTCATATCTAAAAAAATGGTAGACTTCAGCGTTTTACTAATTGTATTACCCGTTATATCACGTCATATGACATAACAGACAGAAATATTAAAGTTACAAAATATATTAAAAGTAATCTAAATTAAAGAACATAATAGTAAAATAGGCATACCTACGTTAAATTTTGGCTATTTTTTCCGGAAAAGTAAAAGCAAGAAGTATCTTGCTTTTATGCTTAGGTAAGAAGATTTAAAACACTATAATCTACAAAATTTCCTTGTCATTAGGAACTGTGCACATTGTTTCTAAGTGCACTTTCTGCAAATTCAAGAACTAAACATCTTGAAGTCGTTGCTTTCTCTTCCAACATCAATTCTTCAATGTTTCCTCCACACGAGATTCAGATTTGGGACTTGTGGTACTTGGGCATGCGTGCCAAAAACGGTGGTATGGGTTGCTAACATGTTCAATTCCTGCGTTGCATTTGACGTTCAACTTCAAAAGAGTATTAGTAAGGATAATTTACTCTTTTGTTAATAATATATATATTAATTAAGTGAGTGAGGTATGTTGAAAAAAAATGAGCCATGTAAATAATTATCGCCTAAAAAATTTACATTAGATTTTTACACTATCTCTTCTTTGTTATTAATTTTTTGGGATCTCATCATCCGAGATCTTTGAGCAGACAACCTATTGAATATCATCATGGAAACAAAGATAAACACAAGATCTATATAAATCAATGTCGAAAAATAAAAATAAAAGGTTCATTCTACAATTTAATAGATCTAAATTCACCTTTTTTTTGTGACTTTGTATCCATGTTATTCACTTTGCCACCATGTTGTGGAAGCAATGTGATCTTCATTTTACATTTATGATATCAACCACCGAAACTTATTCCATACCCACTAGCCGAAGTTTTATCAATTCTTCAAGTTACTAAGATAATAGAATTTCAATATCATATAATATATAACACAAATGAATACGATCAAGAAAAATGTCTGAAACTTTAATTATATTCATAATATTGTACTTGTAATATATCTTTTAGGTTAGTCTAATAGTTAGCTATTATGGCACATATTCCTGCACATTTGAGTAAGAAGAGTAAGAATAAAGGTGTCCAGTTTCTCAACTTTAATATGCAAAGATCATACAGAGCTTTATGTACATTACAAAATGTACGCACCCTGATCTATCATGTTTGATAGACAAATTAAACATGTTTATGAGTAATCCAAATAAAAAGCATCGAAGATAATTGATAAGAATTTTAAGATACTTAAAGCACACCCTTAATTATGGGCTAAAACACACAACATTCACTTTTTACTAGTGATTTTCATAATTTTGTTATAATTTCAAGATTTTTTTTTTATTTTTCTAAATTAATGTGTAATATTTTAAATTTATATGTGATTTATAAATTTATACATTTTTTTGTAATATTATTTATCAAATTTAAATCATAAATTTTAACATTCAGTTATATTTTAAGAATATTCGTATAATATTTAGAATTTTGCTTTTAGTTTTCAAAATTTAATTGTAATTTGTAGAATTTATATTAAAATTCCGATATTTATATATAATTTACAAACAAAACTTTAAAAAAATGTATTTTTAAGGCACACATAAATTTTCGGACATAAGATGTCACAAGGTGCTGCTAAATAGCACTATCAGTTAATTACAAATAAACTAAAAAATTAAAAAATTCTAAGACAATTGAAATTTATAAATATATTCTGAAAATACAAATCAATTTTAAAAATTATAATTCGAAATAAAGAACTATTATATTATATAGCTGAAAATCTATAAAATATTAAAATTACAATAAATAATAAAATTTTAAAATAAATTTAAAATTATAAATATATTCAGAAAATTAATAAAAATGGTAATCACTAAATATTCAAAAAACAAAATCACGTAAATTTGGAAAATTACATATAAATTCTTGAAGTTAAATATAAATTAAGAAAACCTTAAATAAATTAGAAAAATTAGAATTAAATTCTGAAAATATCAAATAAATAATGAGAAAGTACTAAACAAATAAAAAAAATTGATAACTATTTTGAAAATTATATAGAAATTTATAAGAATTATAAACTTTGTATTAATTTTGTAAATTCATAAATCAATGTGTAGGTTTAAGACTTGTTTTAACAATTTATACTTATTTTTAATTTTCTAAATTTATTTTTAAATATTTAATTTATGTTCTTTATTTAAATTTTATTTTATATTTTAAAAAATTTAGTGTGTTAATACAATGTTGTGATTGGCAGAACTTAGGAAAATTATCTAAAGAAATAAAACAAAGTTACAATTGATTTAAGGGTGTTGCTAAACCCACTACAAAAATAACTTTTGACACCATTTTAATTTAATGAATAAAATTAAATAGAAAGTAAATGACATATATACAATTACGTAACTTTTTTTTTAAAATAAATATTAATATTTTCATTATTGATATTATTCCTTCTTTGCTCAAACACACTAATACTTTAACCCTATATTCAAACGAATCAAAATAAAAGTTGAAAATATTTGTAAGTAATTGATAATGAAAAATAGAAGTACAAATGATATAGAAAATATAATTATTATAAGAATTACACAATTAAATACTGTATTTTTCATCGAAAAACTAAACCGCGCGCACGTTCGGCCAACCAGGGCCGAACATACAACAAGGCATTTGACCAATAGTGGCCGAACATAAAACAAGACGATGGCCGCACACTATGTTGTGTGTTCAACCACAGTTGGCCGAACGCCATATTGTACATTCGGCCCTGGTTGGTCGAACGTGTGCGCGATTTTAGTCCTTTGATAGAAAATAGATGATTTATTTGTTTAATATTTTTAATAATTATATTTTCTATATCGTATGGTCTATTATTGATTATTTATAAAAAACAAATTTACATTTTATTTTTATTCCTTTGAATATAAGGTTAGTGTGTGTGTTTAGAGTTAAGAATGAAAAACAACAATAGTAACAATATTATGATTTTGTTTAAAATATATATATAAGGATATATTTGTCATTTACATTATATTTAAATTTATTTAAAAAATTAAAGTTGTATGAATAGTAATTTCTATGGCGTGTTTAGAAACACCCTTGATTTAATATAAGGAGACATTGGAGTTTAATTTTATCTCATGGTTATATTCGAATATATTGTATAATAGTTTACAAATAATTCTTTATTTTCCTAATATTATCTTCGGTAATATGCATAATATTTTTATATTACAACCCTATTTAGTTTCAAATCAACAAATCACTTCAGAATTTAAATTAATTTAATATAGACACTATGAAACATCATTATAAAAATTAGAATTTTCTAACCTGTCTAAGTCTCAGACGATGACATTTTCAACCACCCCGAATCAACATGAGTAAGTGGTATAAAAGCCATTAGGGTTTTTCTCTATTACCTTCTATATGTTCGTTGCTATTCCGCTTCTTCTGGAAATTAGGTTTTTCTCTCACCTTCTATTCGTGCCTTTTTACTCCATCGTTACTAGAAATTAGGGTTTTTTTTTCTCACCTTTTATTGTGCCTTTTTACTTGGCCGCTTCTTTCTTCGTTCCTTCCTCATCTTATTCTCTCTATAAGTCCCTTCGTTCACTTGCTCATTTCTCCAACTTTCCTCATCATTAGATATCTAAACCTGATAATCTCTTCCATTCCGCCTTCAATTAAATACATAGATAAAATGTTCCCTCCCCCTCCCAATCTCTCTCCACTACAATGAAGAATTGAAAACAGAAAAGAAATATTAAGGTTGATCTACATGTATAGTTAGCCAGAATCCATTAGTGTATAGGAAAGGGCAAATTGCTAGCCATTTATACATTCATGCTAGGCTTGAGGAGGTCTTGGGTTTAATCTGACTCATCCAAGACTTGCTTCATTATCTTTTGTAACTCTGAATTTGTTCAATGGTTGTTTTCAACAACAATATTAGCGATCAACTGCTTCAACATGGTGGCGAATTGAAGCCTAACATTGATAAAAAAAAAAGTGGCTCATAAGGTGAATAAATATTTTCATCTAATTGTTGCTTTTTTTCTTCTTCTTGTAATGACCTATACTGATCTAAATTTATCTTTATTTCTATGGCAATATTCAACAGGCTGCTAGTCAAAGATTTAGGACTTAATAGTAAATTAAGCATACCTACAGAATATTCTAGTATTTTCCATTGTTGCAGTCGTATTGTCTATTAATGGCATGCCAAAGCTCTTCATTTCATATTCTCAAGCTAATCTAGTCTAGGGTAAATTTGCTCCTCATGTAGAATCAGATCTCAATCTTTTCTATTTTTTATTTTATGTATATGCTAGATTTATTTTAGTTTTCAAAGAATATCTTTCATTTGCTAATACATCTTTTCTTGTGTGCACATAATAATAAATATATTTCATTCTATGGATCTTTCAGACATTGCAGCCCCAGTCAACAATATTGAATCAACTGGTTTCTCAAGAAGCCAACCAGAATCTAATAATGTCATCATAGACTCAAGTTCAATATCAGTAAATATGGAAGAAAGAACACAAATGAAGACCCTTTTGCCTCCTGGATATGAGTCGAGAGCCTCTCTTACCCTTGAGAAGATACTTGAATTTGAATGGCAAAACGGCTGCGTAGTGGATCCTTCCATGAATATAAAGCAACTCAGCAGGTCAAATAAATTAAACCATAATTTTTGTGATATATACGGAGAGATCCATGTATGTATATATATATATTTATTTTTTTATTTTTTTGGTTTATTTCTATACAGGACCATATCAAACAGGCTATATGTGTTGCGATCTAAAACAAAGAAGTTCCAATATACTAAGGACTTGGAAAATATGGAAGAAGACTTAGAGGTAATTAATTTTTTGAATTCCCTCCGAAATCACTTAGAGATTCGATCCAGTGCAGCAAGGATCTCAGAAAGTAAAAATTCAATCTTTCACTTTTATATTTTTATTTTTTATTTTCTTAAATAACTATGATTGTAATAAATTTTGCCTTGTTCAATGCATGTAGTGTTGCTCGAACAAAAGTAAATCGAAATATGCAGGCTCAAAGAAATGGTGCAGACGGCAAACTCTAGTTGCCACGAGCAACTTTCGAGATCTGCGATTGTGTAGCCGGAGGCGGTGAATAAAGAGACGTGGAATCTCATCATCCGAGATTTTTGAGCAGACAACCTGTTGAATATCATCATGGAAAGAAATATAAACACAAGATCTATATAAATCAATATCAAAAAAAAAAAAAAAAAGTTCATTCTACAGTTTAATAGATCTCAATTCACCTTTTTTTGTCACTTTGTATCCATTTTATTGACTTTGCCACCATGTTGTGGAAGCAATGTGATCTTTATTGTATATTTATGATCTCAACCACCGAAACTTATTCCATAACCACCAGCCTAAGGTTGACCAATTCTTCAAGTTACTAAGATTATAAAATTTTAATATCATATAATATATAACACAAAAGAATACGATCAAGAAAAATGTCTTAAACTTTAATTATATTCATAATATTGTACTTGTTATATGTTTTCTAGGTTAGTCTTATAGTTGGCTATTAGGGCACATATGTCTGCACATTTGAGTAAGAATAAAGGTGATCCAATTTCTCAACTTTAATATTAAGGAGACATTGGAGTTTAATTTTATCTCATGGTTTTATTCGAATCTATTGTATAATAGTTTACAGATAATTCTTTATTTTCGTAATATTATCTTCGGTAATATGCATAATATTTTTATATTACAATCCTATTCACTTTCAAATCAACAAATCACTTCAGAATTTAAATTAATTTAATATAGACACTACATCATTATAAAAATTATAATTTTCTAACATGTCTAAGTCTCAGACAATGACATTTTCAACCACCCCGAATCAACATGAGTAAGTGGTATAAAAGCCAATAGGGTTTTTCTCTAATACCTTCTATATGTTCATTGCTACTTCGCTTCTTCTGGAAATTAAGGTTTTTTTTGTCACCTTCTATTCGTGCCTTTTTACTCCACCGCTACTAGAAATTAGGGTTTTTTTTTCTCACCTTCTATTGTGCCTTTTTACTTTGCCGCTTCTTCCTTCCTTCCTTCCTCATCTTATTCTCGCTATAAATCCCTTCATTCACTTACTCATTTCTCCAACTTTCCTCGTCATTAGATATCTGAACCTATTAATCTCTTCCATGCCACCTTCATTCAAATACATAGATAAAACATCCCCTCCCCCTCCCCATCTCTCTCCCCTACAATGAAGAATTGAAAACAGAGAAGAAATATTAAGGTTGCTCTACATGTATAATTAGCCAGAATCCATTAGTCTTTGTATAGGAAAGGGCAAATTGCTAGCCATTTACACATTCATTATAGCCTTGAGGAGGTCTTGGGTTTAACCCCGACCCATCCTAGACTTGCTCCATTATCTTTTGTAGCTCTGAATTTTTGTTCAATGGTTGTTTTCAACAACAATATTCACGGTCAACCGCTTCAACATGGTGGTGAATTGAAGCCTAACATTGATAAAAAAGTGGCTCAAAAGGTGAATAAATATTTTCTTCTAATTGTTGTTTTTTTCTTCTTTTCGTAATGACTTATACAGATCTAAATTTTATCTTTATTTCTATGGCGATATTCAAGAGGCTGCTACTCAAAGACTTAGGATGACGAGATCCCAATACAGTAATAACATGGAGAAATGTTGAAAAATTTAGAGGTAAAACTATTAAGAAATTTTTTAATTTATGCATGTGAAATTTATCCCCATATAATATACGATATCTAATTTAACGAATTTTCAATCTAAATGTCCATTTGGTTATATTTGCAGGAAATGATTGAATCCAATGAAGCAAGAATCTCAAAATGAAGCAATTTAAAATTGGTACTTCTTTCACTTATAACAAATTTCCTTCTTACTTATTCTCCTCCTCCCTTTTATTATTTTATTTATTTATTTTTCCCTAAAACTAGATATATAACCTTTTCCATCATTACTATAAGAGTGTTTTGTTTCCCATTTTGCCCTAAATTAAAGAGGATGTTAGGTGAAACATATTTAGATAATAAATATATTATTATCTAATATAAAATAAGAGTGTTTTGTTTCCCATTTTGCCCTAATTTTGCCCTAAAATAATTTTTTTTATACGATAATTGATCTTAATTTTGTTAACTTAATTATTAAACTTTTTAGATAAATAAGATAGGGTAATTTTTTCGAGACATTGGAAATGTGTAAGTATAAGGTCTAAATTAAACTAAAAAATTAGTTCAAATTTTAATTTACACCTCTGACCATTCCAAGACTTTGTGAGATAACATAAATTGGAGGTAAACTAAAATTTGAATTAGAGGGACCCATGTATTAATTGATAGGAATAAATTCTGCTATCAACATTAATACACTGTAACAAGTTTACAAACTCTGTAAAATGAGGATGATATATATATTTACCTGGACATCAAGTTGTGAAATTCAATAATTAAGTGATAGCAAACTTATAAATTATAGTTAATTACCAGTAACAGAACATAGAAGGCAAAAATATAAAAGTTACACGATTATTTTAAAAAATGGTCTAAATTAAAGGACTTAATAGTAAATTAAGCATACCTACAGAATATTCTAGTATTTTCCATTGTTGCAGTCGTATTGTCTACAAATGGCGTGCCAAAGCTCTTCATTTCATATTCTCAAGCTAATCTAGTCTAAAGTAAATTTGTTCCTCATGTAGAATCATATCTCAGTCTCTTATATTTTTTATTTTATGTATATGCGGGATTTATTTTAGTTTTCAAAGAATATCTTCCATTTGCTAATACATCTTTTCTTGTGTGCACATAATAATAAATATATTTCATCCTATGGATCTTTCAAACATTGCAGCCCCAGTCAACAATATCGAATCAATTGGTTTCTCGAGAAGCCAACCAGAATCTAATAATGTCATCATAGACTCAAGTTCAACATCAGTAAATATGGAAGAAAGACCACGAATGAAGACTCTTTTGCCTGGTGGATACAAGTCGAGAGTCTCTCTTACCCTTGAGGAGATACTTGAATTTGAATGGCAAAACGGCCGTGTAGTGGATCCTATCATGAATATAAAACAACTCAGAAGGTCAAATAAATTAAAGTTTAATTTTTGTGATATATACGGAGAGATCCATGTATATATATAAATATTTATTTATTTATATATTTTTTGTGGTTTATTTCTATACAGGACCATATCAAACAAGTTATCTGTGCTGTGATTTAGAACAAAGAAGTTCCAATATACTAAGGACATGGAAAATATGAAAGAAACTTAGAGGTAATTAATTTTTTGAATTCCCTCCGAAATCACTTAGAGATTCGTTCCAGTGGAGCAAGGGTCTCAGAAAGTAAATATATCTTATTTTCAATTCAGTTTATTTATATAATGTTAAATATTTTCAACGGAAGGTATCTAACATAACATCTAAAATTAGTTATAGTATGACAAGAAAATTAAATTGGAATTTTTATAAGGTTTGATATAAATCTTATTTTGTCATATAATTTGAGGTTAATCGTGCACTAGAATGACGTAGTGACAGATTTTTCATTTTTATCACTCTTATTGTTTCTTTTCATTAATTGGAGGTGGTAAATGGATAAATAGGACACAAATTCATAATTCATGTGATGAGTCTAGTATCGAAACATTCTGAAAGATAATTTGTATATCAACTCATCGAATTGTAGGCTAACTCTCCACAATTTATCTAAATTTTTCTTCAATATGAAAATTATAAAAAAATACTTAAATTTATAATAAAATATTTTAATTTTTAAACATTATATGAGAATTGCAATTCTCTCTAAATTCACTCATAACCCTTGAACAATGAATGAGGCTCTTATTTATACTAAGAGTGGGTTCCGTAGTATTACTTATTTAAATAAAAAAACTTATTATTTATTTATTTAAAAAAAATTTAAATAACAAATATGAGGAAAGTGTTCGGGAGGAAAGTTTTTTTTTTTTTTTTTTTTTTTTTTTTTGGTGTTTAGTCTCTTGAAAAAGAATCCAGGAGTAGTAGTCTACAATTTATATATGATTCCGAGAACGAACTACCAAACTAACCAATACACATATAACAAAACACATTTAACAAACTAACTAACACTAAACAGACTAACTAACAAACATATTTAACAAACACATTTAACAAAGTAACTAATACTAACTAACAAAATCAACAGTAATATTTTTCAAGTAAATAAATAATATTTTTAAGAAATGAATAATATTTACATTAAATTATACGGTGCACTCGATGATATATATTTTTATAAATAAATAATATTATAAATCAAAATACACTATTCGATGCACGAAAGTTTTTACTGTCCAATGATAAACGCCGATAAAATGATAACCTGCAACAAAAAAGAGGCCAATTGTTTTACTTGCTAGAATAAAATAAAATAATATTATTAAATAAAATAACTTAATATGGCCTAATATTACTAATTAACGAAATAAAGTTCACGTTGATCCTCACTTGGCCCTGGTTGAGTCAACTCACTGAAAGTGGACGGCTGGCCGGCGATTCTCATAATTAGGAGATAGTCGACCACAATCGGGTAAGCCCCCGTCCCTGGCTCCCCTCACGCGGTGGTTTATGCCTACCTGTTGTTCTCTCTTTCCACCCATGTTTTTCTACTTCGACAAAATTTGATTATGTCCGTTCTAATTCTCTTTTGTCCGATGAATTTTGTGATTTATGCTACTTTTGTGCTATGTGGTGATAGAAATGGAATATCTGTTTTGGTTTTCGATTTCCAGTGGCCGATAAGTATGAAGCTAGCAACTGTCTATAATCAATCGCTGTGAAGAATCGTTACAATATTTTCAAATTGTATCCAAGAATGTCTTTGTAATCTGAGAGAGAGAGAGAGAGCAGGTCGTGAACATTGATTTGTTTTCATGTTTGTGCCGCTTAATCGTTTCCATGCCGCATTGAATTAAGTCGCTCATGATATGGAAGCAAAATTAAGATGATTTCAAAATTTTGTGTTTATCTTTGACAGACGACAGAGACTTTTGGATGTCCAATCCAATGGAAAGATGTCCTAAAAACTTCAATGCAGATGGCATTAGCAACCTGCCTGATAATATAATAGATTGTATTCTGTCACGCTTGTCATTGCGGGAAGCAATTAGGACTAGTATACTATCCAGAAAATGGAGGTACAGATGGACATCTATTCCAGAGCTTGTGTTTGATTTCCAATTCGATCGGACCTTCTTGCGTAACCATAAACTCGAAAATATCTTTACTTTCTTCGTCAGATATGTACATGCATCTTGTAATTCTTCCACCTCATTTGATGTGTACTAATATAATCTCATCCTTCCTATTTTGTGAAGTTATACGAACCCTAAAAACACTAGGCCGTTATTTGGATCAACTTAGAAGGGTGTGTATTGATGGTTTCTCAGGTATTGAGCCTGAGATTGAATTTGTAAAACGTATACTGGCTTCTACCGCTGGACTTGAGGAAATGGTGATTACACCTTATTCTTCTTCACTTTGTGATGATGCAAGGTTCATGAATCAGCTGAAGCAATTTCCTCGAGCGTCTTCAACTTCTAAAGTACTTGTAAGAAATGCGAGAGATATGCATATCTGCTTTTAGCATTTATATCAATATCGTAAGGGTGTTATGAAATTGTTCGGAATGAAATGATGGAGACCTATAATATGAGTCTACTAGATTCTTTTTCACATTCTTTACCTGTTTGTCATGGAATTCTGATCTGTGCTTAAAAAAACTTTGCTTCTCCTATTAGACGTTGGCTTATAATTTTGGAGTTAAATTCTATCTCAGGGTTGTATTTGAATGTTGTTATGGACCATATAATATTGTAATGATAATTTTTAATTTTCGTAAAAAATCACTATTTATATACATAATATTTTTTATATTGTAATCTGATTTATTTTCAAATCAAAAATTAACTCGAGAATCTAAATTGATCGAATTTAAGCATATTATGACATCATTATAAAGATTAAAATTTTCTGACTTGTCTAAGTTTCGGGCGGTGACATGTTCAATCGCCGAATCCAAATGTTTAAGTGGTATAAAGGTCATTAGTTTTTTTTTTTTTCTTTTGTTACTTTCGGTATCTATTGCTAGCTTCTGGAAATTATGGCTTTTCTGAGTTATTCTATTTGTGCCTTATTAATCCGCCCCTTCTAGAAATTAGGATTTTTTTCACTCATTCGATTGTGCCTTATTAGTCCGCCGCTTCTAGAAATTAGGGTTTTTCTCACTTATTATATTTGTGCCTTATTAATACACCGCATCTTGCTTTCTTCTTCATCTTCTCCTCTCTATAAATATCTTCATTCTCTTACTCATTTCTTCAACTTTTCATTTTTTTAATATCTAATCTTATTAATCTCATCCATTCCACGTTCTTCTCCCTCCCTCCCTCCCTCTCCCACAATGAAGAACTGAAAAATAGAAAAAAAATATTAAGGTTGATCTGCTAGTATAGTTGGCTGGATCCATTAGGGTCTTTGCCTTGAAAATGAAGATCACATTGCCTCCTCAACATAGTGCTAAATTGAACCCCAACATAGAATGTGGTTTAAAAGTTAAATTAAGATTTTCATCTAACTGTTGATGTTGTTGTTTTTATTTTTTTTATTTGTTGGTAGTGGCCTATATAATCAATTTTTATCTTTATTTTTATGGTGATATTCAACAGGTTATCTACTCACAAATTTATAAGATGAGATCCCAATACATTAATACCATGGAAGAGATGGTGAAATTTTTTAAGGTAAAATTTATATTAATAAATTCATAAGAAAAGTGTTGGAAATTTTTTCAATTTATACTCGTTAATTTCATTCTTGTAATTATTTTACGAATTTTGTTAAATGACTCTATCTTTTGATTTTATCTAAATGTCTGTTGACGGAACTTAACAAATTTGCCATAAATAGTTGATGTGACATCAATAATTTATGGCGGAAATTTTAAATTCTCAAAAAATCGAGCATAAATTGAAAAAGAAAATTTAAAAAAAATCATAAAATTTCAATTATACGTTGAACAGGCGAAAGTTAAACAGTATAAAATTAAGTTCTCCAAATACATGCCTGATTTGCAAGAAATGATTCAATCGAAGCAAAGATCTCAAAATGATGCAATTTAACATTGGTACTCTTCACTTATAACAAAATGTTTTATTGCCTTTTCATGGGTTTTCCTGACTTGTTTCTTAGCTGATCTTTGGTTTTTTTTTTTTTTTTTTCTTTTTGGTGCAGAATATATTTAAGTATTTTTTTTCATATGGATCTTTCAAAAACGGTAGTCCCATCGAACAATATTGGATCATTTGAACTTAACAATGTTATTACAGACTTAAATTCAATGTCTGGAATTAGAAAAGGTTTTAGAGGTAGTTAACTTTGTTTATTTTCTTTTATAAATTTAGAAACTGTAGAAATTGACTGCCTATAAGTTTTAATTAAATTTGCTATATTTGCAGGATAAAATATTAGTTCTCCCCCACAAGAGAACAAGAGACCCTATTACCATTGCTTTGAATTTATCAGAATGGTTTACGACAATTTGAGGCGAATATCAGCAACTTCCACAGCTCAGTAGTTGCGCAGCCGGAGGTGATGAAGGCGACTGAGAATGAAGAAAGAGCCCCGGAGGAAATAAATACCGATCCTACTAGTGTTTGAAATTATTATTTCATCGTGGTTGGGATGAAAAATTCTTCCTTTACAAATTGTAAAAGTCATATTTGCGTAATTAAGAGGCTAGTTTTCAGAAATAGTATGTAGAAATGTTAAAATCTTATGCAACATATTAAATAATCATTATCAGGATACGCGTATAGGTTTTGAATGGTAAAATTTAATCCTGCAATCTTTTTGTTTAATGAAGACAAACTAATTTATTAATTACGGTCACAAATAATATTATATAATCATTATTAGGATACACGTATATGTTTTGAATGGTAAAACTTAATCTTGCTATTCTTTTGTTTAATCAAGACAAACTAATTTATTAATTATTGTCACAAATAAATATAGATATAAAATATAATCTTCTATTTAAATAAAAACCAACACAACACAAATGAACCGACCATTAAAGAATTTGGCTGAAATAATTTAATCCTTTAAAGAATTTGGCTGAAAGAATTTAATCTTCTAAAAACCACTCTCTCTAAGTTGAAAAGAGAGATGTTTTAGGGATAAAATTAAAAGAACTAAGAAATTATATCTAAAACGTCATTTTATTAGCAATAAAGTCTTAATCTAAACGTCATTTAATTGTAAACAAAGAAAGTATGTTTCTAATTAGTAATAAAGTCATTAATCTAAACGTCACTTAATTGTAAACAAAGAAAGTATGTTTCTAATTAGCAACGAAGTCATTAATCTAAACCTTACTTAATTGTACACAAAGAAAGTATGTTTCAAGATTCTAAGTTTAAAAAGTACATATTAAAATATTAGCTAAATAGGTCAATAAATGATGTGATTATACTATTGCATATTTTATATTCACATTTTCCTTGTTTCTTGGATAATTATTATATATTTGATTTAATTAATGAATTTTTTTTCAAAATTAATTAATTAAATTTAAAGAAAAACTGACCAAATTATTAGCTAACCAGGAGTTGATAGTTTTTTTTTTTTTTTTTTTTTTTCTTTCTAATTTGGCCCGTTAAAATAAATATTCTTTCTTTCTTTTAAAAGAGGAAAACAAAAATGAATCCCCATTCACTTTTTTGGAGACTCGCGGCTATTTTGGAGGATTGGGGGCTTGGGAATCATGCAAGAATATTTGCCCCTTTCTTTATTCTTTTTATTATATCTTCCTTTTCCTTTTGCTTTTTACTTCTTGGTTTATAGCTAGAATCTCGGAATCTTTTACAAATAATATGCAGGTTTTGTAGGTTTGGGAAACTTTTGCAGAATGAAATTAGCTAAAATGTTTTGTAGGTTTCTTATTTTACTATCATATCTTTTAATTTATATTATTTTTTAATATAGCATATAATTTTATATTTTTGCTCTTTATATACTGTGACCTGTTGTAATAGGTAATACAACATATAAAATTGCGAATGTAGCCCCTTTTTCAGATGTGGCATACAAAAATCTTTGCCCCTTTTCTTTATTATTATTTTATTATTAAGTCTGATTGTAATCGGTTTAACAACCGCTTTTATCAAAGTAATCCACTCCGGCATTTTGCTGAAAACCCCTAGCAACAAATCTGGCCTTGTATTTATCAATAGTGCCATCGGACTTTTTCTTAATTCTGAAAATCCACTTGATAGTGATAAGATTCATGTGAGGATGAGCAGGAACAAGAGCCCATGTATTATTCTTCATAAGAGCCAAGTATTCAGAATCCATAGCAGATTTCCACTCAGGAGAAGATAAAGCTTGTTGCACAGTAACAGGTTCAACATTTGAGTGAGACAAGGTCGTATTGTATAATTTGGGTTTGAATATCCCATTTTTGGATCTAGTCACCATACTATGGCTAGAAGTGTGACGCTGTGGTAAATGAGAGGCAGATGACTGAGAGGAAGTGGATGGACTAGAAGTAGGTAAGTGTTGAGGCGATGGAGGTGGAACATCTTGATTGGTAGGTGGAATAGGTGTGAGAATCGGAAGAATGGGAAGTATAGAGTTGGAGTGTGTGGGTGAGGAAAATTGAATGGTTTTAGGAAAAAGTGATTGATATGGAAAATCAAACTCATTAAATTCCACAGTTCTAGCAACCTATATCTTGCCCGTTGAACTCAAACACTTATAACCTTTATGTGAAGCACTGTAACCAAGAAAAATGCATTTGGTACTTCTGAACTGTAATTTTGAGGAATTATAGGGTCTAAGAAATGAAAAACAAGCACACCCAAATGTCTTGAGGAATTTGTAATCAGGACTATTTTTAAAAAGAACCTGAAACGGAGAAGAATTGTCAAGAACAGGGGTAGGAAGTCTATTAATAGTATATACTGCAATAAGAAAAGAATCCCACCAAAATTTAGGAGGCATGGGAGCTTGAGCAAGTAAAGATAAGCCAACCTCAATAATGTGTTGATGTTTCCTTTCAACTAAGTCATTTTGAGGGTGTGTGTAGGCACAAGAGTGTCTAGAAATAATACCTTTAGTTTTGAGGATATTTGATAATGATTGAAATTCACCCCCCATATCACATTGAAATATTTTCAAAGGATTTGAAAATTATCGTTCAACCATGGCAAGGAATATAGGAAAGACTTTTGCAACATCAGATTTTTAAACTAAAGGATAAATCCATGTAAATCGAGTGAAATCATCCACAAAGATAACATAGTATCTGTAACCATCTGTAGATAAGGTGGATGCAGGTCCGCAAACATCACTATGTATTATTTCAAGAGGAGAAGTAGTTGTATGAATGACGGAAGGAAAATGCATTTGATGAAATTTTCCATGTTTACATGCTTCACAAAAAAGAAAATTCTGAATGAGTACATGATATCTTCAAATGTTGAAGTACTTTATTCAGAGTTCTACTACAACAATGACCTAAACGTTTATGCCAAAGAGTTGTTGTAGTTGTTGCTTTAGAATCTGTGGAATGATTCACAGAGGCTGTATAAATGCTTGGAGAAGTTGTGGTAAAGCGTGAGACAGAATGATTGAAGTGTTTTTGCATATGAGAGAGGTCAAGTTGGTAAAGCCCGTCCTTAAGTAGTTCTCTCAAGACAATTTTGTGTGTTTTCAGATCCTTGACAAAACAGCAGTCAACATGAAATTCAACATATACGAAATTATCTTGTAAGAATTGAGAAATGTTAAGCAGGTTTTTAGTAATGTGCGGAACATGAAGAACGTGATTAAGATCAAATAAAACTGAAGAATGTAGGCTAGGTAGAGTAGAGGAACCAATATGAGAAATAGGAATTGAACTTCCATTACCGACAACAAGCCATTTCTTACCATGATAAGGAGTCTGCACATGGAGATTTTGAAGACTTGAGGTTATATGATGAGTTGCCCCACTGTCAACAATCCAATCAGAGGATGATGCATACCCAGAACGGGAGAAAGAAGAGCCATAGCCATGCACGTCAAATTTGAACTGACCAGAAGCTGTAACGGATGTGGAATTCTGACTTCCATTAGGATAAAACATTTCTTGTTGATGTGAAAAATGAGCTGTAGATTGAGAAGTAATGCCTTGTTGAGCAGAAACCATTTTTGCTCGTGGAGAAGAATAATAACCTTGTCTTGAACCTAAATTCTCAAGACCTTGATAGGTCACATCAAATCTTTTATAACACTTGATCGCCACATGATTATTCCGGCCACAAATTTGACAAACCATTTGAGACCCTTGAAAAAATCGACTTCTTCCTTTATTTCGACCAAAATGTCCACCCCTCTGTGACCGAAAATTTGTAAAATTTTTCTTCTCAGTAAGATGAAGAGAAGGATTTAGAATACTGTTGAGATTAGGAACTGTAGAACTGGTATATATTTGAGCTAACCGTATTTCATGTGTTTGTAGAATAAACTGTAATTTGGATAAGGGAATTTGATCTCCTCTAGTAATAAGATTTACCACAATACTTTCATACTCGGATCCTAAACCACCAAGGAGGTACAAAACTAAATCATCATCTGTCATAACTTGACCAGCTGCTTGAATATTGTCAGCTATTCCTCGCATCTTAAGGACATATTCCTCTATAGATAGATCACCTTTCTTCAATGTCTGTAGTTGAAATCGAAGATTCATAACTTTGGCTTTAGATTGAGACCGAAACAAACTTTCAAAGATCTCCCTAACTTCAAATGAATAAACGCATCTAGTAACATGACCAAGCATCGTTTCACTTTTTGAATTCAAAAACCAGCTCAATAAGAACTGATCCTTTCTAATCCAGATAACATATTCAGGATTAGGAACCACAATATCATCGCCATCATTTGCAGAGCTAAACTGAGATGGAACGCTCTTTGAGTTGCAAAGAAGAAAATCCTCGTAACCATGAGCATGCACAGTGGATAGAACTTGAGACCTCCAATACACAAAATTGGTACAGTCTAGCCGAACCGTCAACATATGAAACGTAGGAAGAACAATTTGTGCCATGAGATATGTCGGAGAGGATGATACTGGCTCAAGATACCATATCAAACCAAATTATAAAATGAAAATATGTTGAATTCATCAAAGAAAAACTATAATATTTGTCACATATTTATACAAAAGTTTGGAGGCTCAAAACTAACTTATCAAAGAAGTTGTAACTACCTTGCAAGTTACATAACCATCTAACACATTTCTAACTAATTATCTAACTTGTGAAACTACTTTTAACAACCACGTAAGTGGCATAACCGTCTAACTAATTTTTTAACTAACGTGCAAGTGGCACATATACTTAATACTACAATGCTGTTTTGCGACTGATGGTTCTTCAATTGTAACAAATTAAGAATTTAAAAAAAAAAGTAAAATGGGGTTAAATATGAGAAAATTGCATAATATATATATATATATATATATATATGACAGGCCTATTCAATTCCAAATCAACAAATAACTTTAGAATTTAAATTGATTTAATTCAAGTGTTACGAACAATATTATAAAAATATGTTTTTCTAACCCATCTACATCTCGGATGGTTATCAACCGCCCCGACTCCATATCTTTTATGTGGGTCAATGGGGTTTTTGTCTATCGCTTATATATGCCTTACTATCCCGCAACATCTTACTTCCTCATTAAGGGTTTTCTCATATCTATATGTGCCTTCCTACTCCACAGCTTCTTCCCTGGTCTTCTTCTATCTACAAATCTATTCACTTTCTTACTTTTTTTTTTCCAACTTTTTCTATCTTTACCATTTCTCTTAAATATCTTCAACTCTTTACTCCTTTATGTTCACATGCTCTCTCTTTAGATTTCTAAATCTATAAATCTCTTTCACTTGACCTCAAATACATAGCAATAGCCTTCTCTCCATTGATGAATTGAAAATCTAAAAATAAACATAAGGATTATTGTCCGATATCTGGTTTTGTAGTTGAAAATTTGTAATTTTTTAATTTGCCCTAGACTTGCCTTACTACCTTCTGTAGTTCCAAATCTGTGTTGAATGGTTACTATCAATAATAACATCCTCAACTCAAATTGGAAGAGAGATATGAAAATGAAGATCAGATTGGCTCCTTAACGTGGTGCCAAAGAAAGTCCTAACACGGACACAATGCAGCTCAAAAGGTGAATTAAGTTTTACATTCAATTTTTTTTTTGTTAATGAGGAATATATATTAATTATTTTTCATTGTTTCTATGAGGATATCCAGCATGCTATCTGCTCAAAAATCAATGTAGGATGATGAGATCCCAATACAATAATAACAAGAAATTGATCATAAAATTTATATTTATGAATAAGAAAATTTTGGGAAATTTTAAGTTTATAATCGTTAACTTTGGTCTTGTTTAGTATTTGATCTCCTATTTCATTCATTTTTGACAATGACCTCTATCTTTTGATTTTGTCCAATTTATGTACAATACCACTAGATTTGGATTCTCAAGAAATGGGGCATAAATTAGAAAATATTAAAAATTAGAGTTCATTCTAAAAAATAAAAAAAATAAAATCATAAAATTATAAGTCATATATTGCATAGTTCATAGTTAAAGGGCATAAAATTAAAATATCCAAACAATGTTACTTTGTGAGCTGAAAGATTTATCTAATAGTCCAATCTAATGTTTGTTATCTTATTTGTTATATTGGCAGAAAAATATTCGATTGGATGGAACAAGAATCTGAATGTAGCAGTTTAACACTAGTACTTCTACCACTTATAACAAATCTCCTTTATATTTATTTGTTTTTTCCCCTAACACTTTAAATATAACCTATCCATCATTGAGTGTTT
Organism: Caryopteris x clandonensis; assembly: GCA_028749325.2. Lineage (NCBI taxonomy): Eukaryota > Viridiplantae > Streptophyta > Magnoliopsida > Lamiales > Lamiaceae > Caryopteris > Caryopteris x clandonensis. The sequence goes on along the minus strand of JAPYKT020000010.1, from coordinate 3,283,525 downwards.
TTTTCTTTCTTTTTGCCCGAAAATAAGAAGGGTGTTTGGTGAAAGAAATCTCAAACATTCTCCAATATATTTTTAGAGTATATGATTTACGATCTTGTTTTAAAGAGAATATATTAAAGTATTTAGATAAATAAGATAGTGGAACCTTTTCAAGATGTTGAAAATGTCAATTGTGTAACCAAAATGCTAAGTATGAACCATTTTGCAAGGCTTCTTAGTTCTAGTCTGAATATATTTCAATGTTTATTTATAGTCCATTTTTTTCCACCCACTCTTCACCAATTCATTTCATATATTTAATTAATGATGCAGAAAGTGAGCTGAAATATCTTGTAAGTTTGCCAATTTTACTCAAATGTCCTTTGTAATAACATTATTAGATTCTAGTTGGCTTCTCGAGCGATCAGTTGATTCGATATCATTCATTAGGGCTACGATGTTCGAAAGATCCATAGGGTGAAAGATAAAACTTATTATCTGCACAAAAAAAAAAAAAAATTAGTAAATGGAAGAAATTTCTTGAAAATAAAATAAAACTAGTATATATATGTATGTATATCATCCCATTTAATAGTAATGAAAATAAAAGAAGAAAATACTGAGAGATGATTCTACATGTGAGTAAGGAACAAATTAACTCTAGAATAGATTAGCTTGAGAAAGTGAAGAGCGTGAAATGTAGAGCTTATGCCACACCATTTATAGGCAAGTACAACTGCAAGAATACGATTAACTAGAATGTTCTGTATGCCCATTTTAGTATCATATTCTTTAATTTGTATTATTTTATAATATTATGTAATTTTTATTTTTAACACTTATGTCCTGTGGCCAATTATAATAGGTAATGCAACTCATAAAGTTGTGATGTAGCTTCTTTTTACAGATGTCATATACAGGAATTATTTTTAATGCTGATTTTGCATTAAAAATTTATATGAATATTAAAATAAAATAAAAAATTATTGAATAGAATATAAAAATTACAATTAAATAAGAAAATTATTTTAATTCTATTGTTTTCATTGTGGTTGCCAGCAAATTTGGTATTCTATAATGATTCATTTGAAATTTAATATTTTTTACTTAATGGAAAATGCAAAATTAGGTGGATTGTGTTACAATATCCTCATCTTGTTGGAATAAATATTTTGCAATTAGTAGTAAATTAACTAAAGTTTCTATGTTTGTTCTCAATTAACATAGTGGGTTTTACATCTTGGAGTGTGGGTAAATATATTATGTCATTGCTTTATATAGTTATTCTGTAAACTTGTTAATATTGTATTAATGTTGACAACATAACATATTCCTAGCAATTAATACATGGGACCTCTATTTCAAATTCAGTTACCTCCAAAATTGATTTTGGAGGTAGCTGAATTTGAAATAGAGGTAACAAGTTTACAAAATAACTATGTAAAGCAAGGATGAAATATATTTACCTACACTTCATTTTGGAGGTAACTGAATTTGAAATAAAGGTAACAAGTTTACAAAATAACTATGTAGAGCAAGGATGAAATATATTTACCCACACTTCAATTTGTAAAATATTGTTCGAACAAGAGGAGGATATTTATACACAGTCCAACTAGTTTTACATTCTCCATTAAGTAATTTTTTTTTTTAATTTGAAATGAATGATTATATAATACCGAATTTGTTCGCAACCACAATGTCAACAATACAATTATTATGAATAAAAAAAAAACAATACAATTATTATGAATAATTTTTTATTTAATTATAATTTATATATTCTATTTAATAATTTTAAGTTTATTTTAATATTCATATAAAAATTAGCAATAGAAATAATATTTTTATGCTACATCTGAAAAAAGAGGATACATCACAACTTTATCAGTTGCATTATTTTTTACAATAGGCCACAGAATATAACGGACAAAAATTTGAGTTACATGATATTTTAAAAATATAATGTAAATTTAAGGATATGAAAGTAAACTATGCATACCTAAAGAACATTGTAGCTAATCTCATTCTTGCAATTGTACTTGCCTATAAATGGTGTGGCATAAACTTTTCATTTCATAGCCTACACTTTTTCAAGCTAATCTAGAGTAAAAATTTTCCTCATAGGTAGAGTCATCTCTCAATATTTTCTTCTTTTTATTTTCATTCTTATAAATGGAATGATATACCTATATATATATATATATATATATTAGTTTTATTTTATTTGTCAAGGAATTACTTCCATTTGCTAATACATTATTTTTGTGTGTAGATAATAACAATTATCTTTCACTCTATGGATCTTTCAAACATCGCAATCCTAGTGAACAATATCGAATCAACTAGTTGCTCAAGAAGCCAACCAGAATCTAATATTGTTATTACGGACTCAATTTCAATATCAATAAATATGGAAAAAGGACTACAAATGAAGACCCCTTTGCCTTCTCGACACAAGTCAAGAGACTCTCTTACCCTTGAGGAGATACTTGAGTACGAATGGCAAAACAACCGTCTAGTGGATCCTACCAAGAATATAAAGCAACTCGGAATGTCAAATAAATTGAACCTACTTTTTTTTTTGTCATATGATGTGATATATACAGAGAGATCCATGTATATATATATATATATATATAAAAGTTGGTTTATTATACAGGACCATATCCAATTAATTTTTTTATATGAATTCAGAAAATATACAAATTAATTGCCTATAAATCTTAATTTAATTTGCTTATTTGCAGAAAAATATTTCAGTTCTCACCTAGCAAATTAAAATCCATGAAAAGATGCATAGACAACTGCAAATTCCCTCCGAAATCACGTAGAGATTCGATCTAGTGGACCAAGGATCTCATAAAGTAAAAATTCAATCTTTCATTTATATATCTTTATTTTTTTTAAAATAACTATGGTTGCAATAACCTTTGCCATGTTAATTGCATGCATTGGTGCTCGAACAAATGCAAATCGAAATACGCAAGCTCAAAGAAGTGGCGCAGACCGCAAACACTAGTACCCACAAGAAATTTTTGAGATCTACTGTTGTACAGCTAGATGCGGTGAATAAAAAGACAACGAAGGAGAATGAAGATATAGACCAATATCTCAACTTTGAGGAAATAGATGTTGATCCAGCTATCTAGGGTTTCAAATTAAATATGTACAAAATATGTATATCTCTACATCATATATGAGTATATGATGTATAGAAAGTAATGTATAAATACACACACATATAGATATTCATATTTTATAGCCTTTTTAAATACAGTTTACATATACATGCATTCTACACCTTGTACAGGAGACAAAAATAGCTCTAATATAGAAATTTTATAGGAAGGAATGAGCCAATCAATAGCCAATATTTAATTTGAAACCCTAGCTAGTTGGACTAGCATCTACATCCTCAAAGTTGAGATATTGGTCTATATCTTCATCCTTCTCCCCTATCTCTTTATTCACCGCCTTCGGCTGCACAACTGCAGATCTTGAAGTTGCTTGTGGCTACTGGTGTTTGTGGTCTGCGCCAATTCTATGAGCCTTCGTACTGCAAGTTGCTTTTGTTTGAGCACCACTGCATGCATTTAACATGACAAAGGTTAGTACAACCATAGATATTTTAAAAAATAAAATTAAAGATATAAAAGTGAAAGATTGAAGTTTTTACTTTTTGAGATCCTTGCTTCAGCGGATCGAATCTCTACGTGATTTTGTAGGGAATTATATCTGCAATTGCCTTTGCATCTCTTAAGGGATTTTAATTTGCTAGGTGAGGACTAAAATTTTATTCTACAAACATAGTAAATTAAATTCAGATTTATAGGTAGTTAATTTGTATATTTCTAAATTCATAGAAAAATAAAATTAATTACCTCTAAATCTTCTTTCATCTTTTCCATGTCCTTAGTATATTGGGACTTCTTCATTTTACATCATAGCAAGATAGCTTGTTGGATATGGTCATGTATAGAAACAATATATATATATATATATATACATGCATCTCTTTGTATATATACCACATCATATGACAGAAATTAAGGTTTAATTTATTTGACCTTTTGAGTTCCTTTATATTCTTGGTAGGAACCACTAGGCAGCCGTTTTGCCATTTGTATTGAAGTATCTCCTCAAGGGTAAGAGAGGCTCTTGACTTGTGTCGAGGAGGCAAAACGGCCTTCATTTGTGGTTCTATTTTCGTATTTACTGATATTGAAATTGAGTCTGTAATAACATTATTAGGTTCTGGTTGGCTTCTCAAGAAACTAGTTGGTTCGATATCATTCATTGAGGTTGCGATGTTTGAAAAGTCCATATGGTAAAAGATAATTATTATTATCTTGCACACAAAAAAAATATATATATATATTAGCAAAGGGAAGAAAGTTTTTGAAAAATAAAGTAAAACTAGTGTGTGTGTGTGTATATATATATATTCCATTTAAAAGAATCAAAATTAAAAAAAAAATTATTGAGAGATGATTCTACATGTGAGGAACAAATTACGTCTAGAATATATTAGCTTGAGAAAGTGTAGAGTATGAAGTGAAAAGCCTATGCCACACCGTTTATAGGCAAGTACAACTGCAATAATGAGATTTGCTAGTATGTTCTATAGGAATATCTATTTTACTTTTATAAAAATATGAGGTTAATTCAAATTTTTGCTAGCTTTGACCTGTAAATTGTTATAACAGATAATGTGAAAGATGAAGTTGTGATTTAGCCTCTTTTTTCAAAGGTGGCATTCAAAATTAATTTATAATATAAATATTAAAATAAATTAAAAACTTGTATAACCCAAATATAGAAACTTTACAGGATGGGATTAGCTAATCAACAGCCAATATATTTAATTTCAAACTCTAGCTAGTTGGATCAGCATCTAAAACTTTAATTTATTTTGATAATTTATTTTTTATTCTTAAACTTTTTTTTATTTTTTATTTTCCTAAGATTTAAGAATTATAATATAATAGTTTTTATTTTTGAAATTTTTTATTATTTAATTATACTTTATATATTCATTTTAATTATTTTTTAATTAATTTTTTTAATGCAAACTCAATATTAAAAAGTAATTTTTTTATGTCATATCTAAAAAAATGGTAGACATCAGCGTTTTACTAATTGTATTACCTATATCACGTCATAAGACATAACTGACAGAAATCTTAAAGTTACAAAATATATTAAAACTAATCTAAATTAAAGAACATAATAGTAAAATAAACTTACCTACATGAAATTTTCGCTATTTTTTTCCGGAAAAGTAAAAGCAAGAAGTATCTTGCTTTTATACCTAGGTAAGAAGATTTAAAATACTATAATCTACAAAATTTCCATGTCATTAGAAGCTGTGCACATTGTTTCTAAGTGCACTTTCTGCAAATTCAAGAACTAAACATCTTGAAGTTGTTGCTTTCTCTTCCAACATCAATTATTCAGTGTTTCCTCCACACGAGATTCAGATTTGGGACTTGTGGTACTTGGGCATGCGTACTACATACGGTGGTATGGGTTGCTAACATGTTGAATTCCTGCGTTGCATTTGACGTTCAACTTCAAAAGAGTATTAGTAAGGATAATTTAATCTTTTTGTTAATAATATATATATTAATTAAGTGAGTGACGTATGTTGAAAAAAAAAATAAGCTATGTAAATAATTATCGCCTAAAAATTTTACATTAGATTTTTACACTATCTCTTCTGTGTAATTAATATTCTGGGATCTCATCATCCGAGATCTTTGAGCAAACAACCTGCTAAATATCATCATGGAAATAAAGATAAACACAAGATCTATAAAATCAATGTCAAAAAAAAAGAAAAAGTTCATTCTACAATTTAATAGATCTCAATTCACCTTTTTTTTGTCACCTTGTATCCATGTTATTCACTTTGCCACCATGTTGTGGAAGCAATGTGATCTTCATTTTACATTTATGATATCAACCACCGAAACTTATTCCATACCCACCAGCCGAAGTTTGACCAATTCTTCAAGTTACTAAGATAATAGAATTTCAATATCATATAATATATAACACAAATGAATACGATCAAGAAAAATGTCTTAAACTTTAATTATATTCATAATATTGTACTTGTAATATGTCTTTTAAATTAATCTAATAGTTGGCTATTATGGAACATATTCCTGCACATTTGAATAAGAATAAAGGTGATCAAGTTTCTCAACTTTAATATGCAAAGATCATAGAGAGCTTTATGTACATTACAAACTGTACGCACCCTGATCTATCATGTTTGATAGACAAATTAAACATGTTTACGAGTAATCCAAATAAAAAGCATCGAAGAGCACTGATAAGGATTTTAAGATACTTAAAGTATATCCTTAATTATGGGCTAAAACACACTACATTCACTTTTTACTTGTGATTTTCATAATTTTTTTTATAATTTCAAGATTTTTTTATTTTTCTAAATAAATATGTAATATTTTAAATTTATATGTGAATTCTGAATTTATACATTTTTCTAATATTATTTATCAATTTTAAATTATATACTTTAACATTCAGTTATATTTTACGAATATTCTTATAATATTTAGAATTTCCTTTTAGTTTTCAAACTTTATTTGTAATTTTAAGAATTTATATTAAAATTCTGATATTTATATATAATTTACAAACAAAACTTAAAAGAAAAATGTATTTTTAAGCCACGCATAAATTTTCGGACATAAAATGTCACAAGGTGCTGCTAAATAGCACCATCAGTTAATTACAAATAAACTAAAAAATTAAAAAATTCTAAAATAATTGAAATTTATAAATACATTCTGAAAATACAAATCAATTTTAAAAATTATAATTTGAAAAAAAAGAACTATTATATTATATAGCTGAAAATCTATAAAATATTAAAATTACAATAAATAATAAAATTTTAAATAAATTTAAAATTATAAATATATTCAGAAAATTAATAAAAATGGTAATCACTAAATATTCAAAAACAAAAATCACGTAAATTTGGAAAATTACATATAAATTCTTGAAGTTAAATATAAATTAAGAAAAACTTAAGTAAATTAGAAAAATTAGAATTAAATTCTGAAAATATCAAATAAATAATGAGAAAGTACTAAACAAATAAAAAAAATTGATAACTATTTTGAAAATTATATAGAAAATTATAAGAATTATAAACTTGGTATTTATTTTGTAAATTCATAAATCAATGTGTAGGTTTAAGACTTGTTTTAACAATTTATACTTATTTTTTAATTTCTAAATTTATTTTTAAATATTTAATTTATGTTCTTTATTTAAATTTTATTTTATATTTAAAAAATTTAGTGTGTTAATACAATGTTGTGATTGGCAGACTTAGGAAAATTATCTAAAGAAATAAAACAAAGTTACAATTGATTTAACGGTGTTGCTAAACCCACTACAAAAATCACTTTTTCACACCACTTTAATTTAATGAATAAATTTACATAGAATGTAAATGAAATATTTACCCTTATGTAATTCTCATTATTGATATTATTCCTTCTTTGATCAAACAAACTAATACATTAACCCTATATTCAACCGAATCAAAATAAAAGTTGAAAATATTTGTAAATAGTTGATAATAAAAAATAGAAATACAAATGATATAGAAAATATAATTATTATAAGAATTACACAATTAAATACTGTATTTTTCATCGAAAAAATAAACCGCACGCACGTTCAGCCAACCAGGGCCGAACATACAACAAGGCGTTTGGCCAATAGTGGCAGAATATATAACAAGACGTTCGGCCATCATTGGCCGAACACTATGTTGTGTGTTCGGCCATAGTTGGCCGAACGTCATATTGTATGTTCAGCCTTGGTTGAACGAACGTGTGCTCGATTTTAGTCCTTTGACAGAAAATACATGATTTATTTGTTTACTATTTATAATAATTATATTTTCTATATCGTATGGTCTATTATTGATTACTTATAAAAAAAAATTACATTTTATTTTTATTTCTTCGAATATAGGGTTAGTGTGTGTGTTTAGAGTCAAGAATGAAAAAAAAAAATATTCTGATTTTGTTTAAAAAAAAATATATATATATATATAAGGATATATTTGTCATTTACATTATATTTAAATTTATTCAAAAAATTAAAGTGGTGTGAATAGTAATTTCTATGGTGTGTTTAGAAACACTCTTGATTTAATATAAGGAGACATTGGAATTTAATTTTATCTCATGTTTATATTCGAATCTTTTGTATAATAGTTTACAGATAATTCTTTATTTTCCTAATATTATCTTCGGTAATATGTATAATATTTTTATATTACAGCCCTATTCAGTTTCAAATCAACAAATCACTTCAGAATTAAATTAATTTAATATAGACACAATGAAACATCATTATAAAAATTAGAATTTTCTAACCTGTCTAAGTCTCAGACGATGACATTTTTCAACCACCCCGAATCAACATGAGTAACTGGTATAAAAGCCATTAAGGTTTTTCTCTTTTACCTTATATATGTTCATTGCTACTCCGCTTCTTCTGGAAATTAGTGTTTTTTTCTCACCTTCTATTCGTGCCTTTTTACTCCATCGCTACTAGAAATTAGGGTTTTTTTCTCACCTTTTATTGTGCCTTTTTACTTCGCCGCTACTTCCTTCCTTCCTTCGTCATCTTATTCTCTCAATAAATCCCTTTGTTCACTTGCTCATTTCTCCAACTTTCCTCGTCATTAGATATCTAAACCTGTTAATCTCTTCCACTCCGCCTTCATTCAAATACATAGATAAAACGTCCCCTCCCCCTTCCCATCTCTCTCCACTACAATGAAGAATTGAAAACAGAGAAGAAATATTAAGGTTGATCTACATGTATAGTTAGCCAGAATCCATTAGTGTATAGGAAACGGCAAATTGCTAGCCATTTACACATTCATGCTAGGCTTGAGGAGGTCTTGGGTTTAACCCGACCCATCCTAGACTTGCTCCATTATCTTTTGTAGCTCTAAATTTGTGTTCAATGGTTGTTTTCAACAACAATATTAGGGGTCAACCGCTTCAACATGGTGGCGAATTGAAGCCTAACATTGATAAAAATAAAAAATAAAAAAAAATAAAAAAGTGGCTCAAAAGGTGAATAAATATATTCATCTAATTGTTGCTTTTTTCTTCTTTTCTTAATGATCTATACAAATCTAAATTTATCTTTATTTCTACGGTGATATTCAACAGGCTGCTACTCAAAGATTAAAGATGACGAGATTTCAATACATTAATAACATGGAGAAATGTTGAAAAATTTAAAGATAAAAATATTGAGAAAATTTTCAATGTATGCCCGTCAACTTTACCCCCGTATAATATACGATATCTAATTTAACAAATTTTCAATCTAAATGTCCATTTGGTTATATTTGCAGGAAATGATTGAATCCAATGAAGCAAGAATCTCAAAATGTAGCAATTTAAAATTGGTACTTCTTTCACTTATAACAAATTTCCTACTTTCTTCTTCTCCTCCTCCCTTTTATTATTTTATTTATTTATTTTTCCTAAAACTAGATATATAACCTTTTCCATCATTACTATAAGAGTGTTTTTTCCCCACTTTGCCCTAAATTAAAGAGGGTGTTAGATGAAACATATTTCAAACAATTTATAAAATAATTTGTGTTTATACGATAATTGATCTTAATTTTCTTAACTTAATTATTAAATTATTTAGATAAATAAGATAGTGGAATTTTTTCGAGACGTTGGAAATGTGTAAGTATAAGGTCTAACTTAAACTAAAAAATTAGTTCAGATGTTAATTTACACCTCTCACCATTCCAAGACTTTGAGAGATCAAATAAATTGAAGGTAAAGTAAAATTTGAATTAGGGGGACCCGTGTATTAATTGATAGGAATAAATTATGCTGTGTACATTAATACACTATAACAAGTTTTAAAACTCTGTAAAATAAGAATGATATATATTTACCTGGACATCAAGTTGTGAAACTCAATAATTAAGTGATAGCAAACTTATAAATTATAGTTAATTACCAATAACAGAACATAGCAGGCAAAAATATAAAAGTTACATGATTATTTTAAAAAATGGTCTAAATTAAAGGACTTAATAGTAAATTAAGCATACCTACAGAATATTCTAGTATTTTCAATTGTTGCAGTCGTATTGTCTATAAATAGCATGCCAAAGCTCTTCATTTCATATTCTCAAGCTAATCTAGTCTAGGGTAAATTTGTTCTTCATGTGGAATCAGATCTCAATCTTTTCTATTTTTTATTTTATGTATATGTTAGATTTATTTTAGTTTTCAAAGAATATCTTCCATTTGCTAATACATCTTTTCTCAAGAAGCCAACCAGATTCTAATAATGCCATCATAGAATCAAGTTCAACATCAGTAAATATGGAAGAAAGACCACAAATGAAGACCCTTATGCCTCCTGGATACAAGTCGAGAGCCTCTCTTACCCTTGAGGAGATACTTGAATTTGAATGCTAAAACGGCCGTGTAGTGGATCCTACCACGAATATAAAGCAGCTCAGAAGGTCAAATAAATTAAAGTTTAATTTTTGTGATATATACGGAGAGATCCATGTATATATATAAATATTTATTTTGTTTTTTTTTTTGTTTTTTTGGTTTATTTATATACAGGACCATATCAAACAGGCTATCTGTGCTGCGATTTAGAACAAAGAAGTTCTAATATACTAAGGACATGGAAAATATGAAAGAAGACATAGAGGTAATTAATTTTTTGAATTCCCTCCGAAATCAATTAAAGATCAGTGAAGCAAGGGTCTCAGAAAGTAAAAATTCAATCTTTCACTTATATATTTTTATTTTTTATTTTGTTAAATAACTATGACTGTAATAACTTTTGCCATGTTCAATTCATGCAGTGCTGCTCGAACAAAAGTAAATCAAAATACGCATGCTCAAAGAAATAGCGCAGACGGCAAACTCTAGTTGCCACGAGCAACTTTTGAGATCTGCGGTTGTGCAGCCGGAGGCGGTGAATAAAGAGACTTGGGAAGAGGCTGAAGATATAGATTAAAATTTCTCAAGTTTGATGATCCAGCTAGCTAGGGTTTCAAATTAAATATTCTGACTGTTTCTGTCAGAGTACAAGCTGTAGAATGCACATATAGGTAAATTGTGATTAAGAAGGCTAAGGCTGTTTCAAGAATGGTGCATGGAATTGTTTATTCTTATCCGAAAATGCAATATTTTTATCCATTAAACAATTTATTTTTTTCTAAATTATTTAATCAACCTTTTATTTTATATTTTTTAAATTTTGTATTTATGTAAATATTAATAATTTTATTTGTTGATAATTATATTTATTAATTATTCTCTAATTTATATATAATTACTTTAATATATATGAAGGCCCTATTTATCTCGTGAGGTAGGACTTTGCCTAATAAGAGGATATTCTTATTAATTTTTACCAAATTTCATATTCATTGTTTACTAAATAACAAAATTTTACCACAAAAGTGAACAATAGAGGAAGAGCGTACAAATTAACTCCTTATTGTATATTTTGCAGATTGACCCTCAATTTATAATTTATTTGTTTTGGGTTCAATTAGACCCTCAATTTCATATTGTATGCTCTCTGTTTTTTGTAAAAATAAATGTTACACAAAAATCCGAGCATATTTTCATGATTCAAGAAATCAGAGAGATGATTATCGGTGATGTATTCACGTCATTTAGAAGTTATTAATCTTTTCTAAAAACTAGTTTCTTAAATTTCACCCAAAAATTTATGAAGGTTTTCTTTCATAAAAATTATGTACTTTGAGAAGAAATGATTTATTACTAAATTTTGGATTTATTATATGTGTGCGTGTTTCAAAGAACAATCATCTTTATTAAAAAAGTGAGTTTCTTGTGTATCGGGTGCACCATGCACTCGACTCACAATATTACTTGTTTAACTAAAAAGTATTTCTTTTTTATTTAAAAAGTATTTGTACTTTTTTCAAGACAATAATTCAATAGTAATATTTTTCAAGTAATACTTTTCAATCAAATAAATAATAATCTAAATCATATTTTATAATATACCCAATGCACATAAATTTTTGTATTATTGATTAAATCTATAAATTTGAGGATAAACACAAAATATATAAATGCAAACGTGTAATAATCCAATAAGAATTGTTTTTCCCCACTTAGTTGCAGGAAACAAGTGCAGTCTCTAGCTTTAGTCACATACACCTCGTCGAAGCAGAATATGCTGCCTCCACATTCCTTTTTTTTTTCTTTTTTTTTTTTTTTGGCGTGTGTGAGGGGAAACTTTCTTATGACCGATTATTTGATAGTAAGAAAATGGAAAATATATAAATTAGCCTTTAAATTAATACATTGGGCTTGAAGTAGTATTTTAACTATTTTTTATATATATAGATTAGATGATCACTCGTGCATTTTTGTTTTCTTCATTTTCTTTTTGAGAAATAACCGAAATGAATGAATTTTTTACCATAAAAAAATTCCCCCCTCCTTTTTAAAGATATGGATTTTACTGATCAGAAATAATAATGCTATTAATTTCAATACAATAATCTAATCAAAATTTGTTTATGAAATCCTAATTTTATGAATTCAAATCAATCAATCCAATTTCAAATTTCAAATTGAATTGATTAGATAATAACTATTTATGTCAATTATATTTATATAAATATTATGCGATTAATTTTTTTATAATGTTATATCATATTCTTATTCTCTAAAAATGTATCTTTATTAAATAATAAATTGCACAATAAATAAAAATAAATAATTCAATCCACAAAAAAATTAGTTATAGTATGACAAGAAAATTAAATTGGAATTTTTATAGGGTTTGATATAAATCTTATTTTGTCATATAATTTGAGGTTAATCGTGCACTAGAATGACGTAGTGACAAACATTTCATTTTTATCACTTTTATTGTTTTTTTTTCATTAAAAGGAGGTGGTAAATGGATAAATAGGACACAAATTCATAATTCATGTGATGAGTCTAGTATCGAAACATTCTGAAAGATAATTTGTATATCAACTCATCGAATTGTAGGCTAACTCTCCACAATTTATCTAAATTTTTCTTCAATATGAAAATTATAAAAAAAAAACTTAACTTTATATTAAAAATTATTAATTTTTAAACATTATATGAGAATTGCAATTCTCTCTAAATTCACTCATAACCCTTGAACAATGAGTGAGGCTCATATTTATACTAACAGTGGGTTCCGTAGTATTACTTATTTAAATAAAAAAACATATTATTTATTTATTTAAAAATATTTTTTTTTTAATAACAAATATGAGGAAAGTGTTTGGAAAGAAAGTTTTTTTTTTTTTTTTTTTTTTGTTTATTCTCTTGAAAAAGAATCCATGAGTAGTAGTCCGCAATTTATATATGATTCCGAGAACGAACTACCAAACTAACCAAGAAACATATTTCACAAAACACATTTAACAAACTAACTAACACTAAACAAACTATCTAACACTAACTAACAAAATCAACACTAATATTTTTCAAGTAAATAAATAATATTTTTAAGAAATGAAAAATATTACTTTAAATTATACGGTGCATTCGATCATATATATTTTTATAAATAAATAATATTATAAATCAAAATACACTATTCGATGCACGAAAGTTTTTACTGTCCAATGATAAACGCCGATAAAATTATAACTTGCAACAAAAAAGAGGCCAATTGTTTTACTTGCTAGAATAAAATAAAATAATATTATTAAATAAAATAACTTAATATGGCCTAAATATTACTAATTAACGAAATAAAGTTGACGTTGATCCTCACTCGGCCCTGGTTGAGTCAATTCACTGAAAGTGGACGGCTGGCCGGCGATGCTCATAACCAGGAGATAGTCGACCACAATCGGGTAAGCCCCCGTCCCTGGCTCCCCTCACGCGGTGGTTTATGCCTTTCTGTTGTTCTCTCTTTCCACCCATGTTTTTCTACTTCGACAAAATTTGATTATGTCCGTTCTAATTCTCTTTTGTCCGATGAATTTTGTGATTTATGCTGCTTTTGTGCTATGTGGTGATAGAAATGGAATATCTGTTTTGGTTTTCGATTTCCAGTGGCCGATAAGTATGAAGCTAGCAACTGTCTATAATCAATCGCTGTAGCAACACCCGAAGAATCGTTACAATATTTTCAAATTGTATCCAAGAATGTCTTTGTAATCTGAGAGAGAGAGAGAGAGACAGAGAGAGCAGGTCGTGAACATTGATTTGTTTTCATGTTTGTGCCGCTTAATCGTTTCCATGCCGCATTGAATTAAGTCGCTCATGATATGGAAGCAAAATTAAGAATGATTTCAAAATTTCGTGTTTATCTTTGACAGACGACGGAGACTTTTGGATGCCCAATCGAATGGAAAGAAGCCCTAAAAACTTCAATGCAGATGGCATTAGCAACCTGCCTGATAATATAATAGATAGTATTCTGTCACGCTTGTCATTGCGGGAAGCAATTAGGACTAGTATACTATCCAGAAAATGGAGGTACAGATGGACATCTATTCCAGAGCTTGTGTTTGATTTCCGATTCGATCGGACCTTCTTGCGTAACCATAAACTCGAAAATGTAATCTACCAACTTCTCCTTCGTCATAAAGGGCCTATACTTAAGTTTGCCCTCCAGGTCCCCAGTTATAGATGTGGTCCAGATATTGATCACTGGATTCTTCTTCTATCAAGATCCCACGTGCAGGACTTCACCCTTCATTTATCCGCGGGCGATAAACACCAATTAACGTCTCATTTCTTTGCATTCCAAAACCTAAGGCACCTAAATCTTTATAGATGTGTATTCAAACCGCCACCACGATCCACAGGATTCAATTTGCTTATTACACTAGATTTTCAGGATGTCGACTTTGTGCCTGTAATGTTTATACAGTTCATCTCTCAGTGCCCCCTTCTTGAAAGCATGAGGTTAGTAGGATGCACCGAGTGGGATTTCTTTATAGTTGAGGGGCCTTGCCTCAGGTCTTTCACATTCCATGGTGTTTTCAAGGATATTTACTTCAAAAATTCTCCAGTTCTTGCTGAAGTTTCATTGTCTATTCCCATAGTTGAAACCTGGGGAATTCGGTCAGTTACAGGCTTCAATCATTTTCATCTTATGTCTAGGCTGGAGAAACTGAATCTCCATCCAGGTGTAGTGGAGGTACCAAATGTTGTTCTCATATTGAAGTACACTTTTGGCACGTGGTTGTTGGCACTTATTTTCTGTGGCACAGTTTTTGGGTGCAGGAGGTCGATATGCTGGAATTTTAAAATTTCTCAAAGTTCTTAATTTGTCGATGTACTTGGATAACATCAACGAGGTTGCTTCTGCGTTCAGCTTAGCACGAACCTCTCCAAACTTACAGATGCTTAGAGTTACTGTATGTAAACCCCCCCCCCCCCCCCCCCCCCAACACCCAAAAAAAAAAAAAAAAAAAATTTAGCCACTAGCAATTTTTAGCCACAACTTAAATGTCATTCTTTTTTATCCGTCTTTGGGATGCCCTTTTAAGTTTGGTAGTACCGGCTGGTGTATGTGAAAAGAATGAAATTTATGTTGTGGCTAATATGTTTTTTCTTTCTCTAATCTTAAAACAAAATATCTTTACTTTCTTCGACATATATGTACATGCATCATGTAATTCTCCCACCTCATTTGATGTGTACTAATATAATCTCATCCTTCCTATTTTTTGAAGTTATACACCACCAGAGCTGTGAAAGCTGTTACAGAAGTCATACGAACCCAAAAAAGACTAGGCCGTTATTTGGATCAACTTAGAAGGGTGTGTATTGATGGTTTCTCAGGTTTTGAGCCTGAGACTGAATTTGTAAAACATATACTGGCTTCTGCCGCTGGACTTGAGGAAATGGTGATTACACCTTATTTTTCTTCACTTTGTGATGATGCAAGGTTCATGAATCAGCTGAAGCAATTTCCTCGAGCGTCTTCAACTTCTAAAGTACTTGTAAGAAATGCGAGAGATATGCATATCTGCTTTTAGCATTTATATCAATATCGTAAGGGTGTTATGAAATTGTTCGGAATGAAATGATGGAGACCTATAATATGAGTCTACTGGATTCTTTTTCACATTCTTTACCTGTTTGTCATGGAATTCTGATCCGTGCTTAAAAAAACTATGCTTCTCCTATTAGATGTTGGCTTATAATTTTGGAGTTTAATTCAATCTCAGGATTGTATTTGATTGTTGTTATCGAACATATAATATTGTAATGATAATATCTAATTTTCGTAAGATAATCTCTATTTATATACATAATATTTTTTATATTGCAATCTGATTCATTTTCAAATCAAAAATTAACTCGAGAATCTAAATTGATCTAATTTAAGCATATTATGACATCATTATAAAGATTAAAATTTTCTGACTTGTCTAAGTTTCGGGCTGTGACATGTTCAATCGCCGAATCCAAATGTTTAAGTGGTATAAAGGTCATTAGTTTTTTTTTTTTTTTTTTTGTTACTTTCGGTATCTATTGCTACTGGGCGGCTTCTGGAAATTATGGCTTTTCTGAGTTATTCTATTTGTGCTTATTAACCCGCCCCTTCTAGAAATTAGGGTTTTTCTCACTCCTTCTATTGTGTCTTATTAGTCTGCCGTTTCTAGAAATTAGGGTTTTTCTCACTCATTCTATTTGTGCCTTATTAATACGCCACATCTTGCTTTCTTCTTCATCTTCTCCTCATTATAAATATCTTCATTCTCTTACTCATTTCTTCGACTTTTCATTCTTTTAATATCTGAACTTATTAATCTCATCCATTCCACATTCTTCAAATACATAGCAGCAGCAGCCCCCCCCCCCCCTCCCTCCCTGTCTTCCTCCCTCTCCTACAATGAAGAACTGAAAAATAGAAAAAAAATATTAAGGTTGATCTGCTAGTATAGTTGGCTGGATCCATTAGGGTCTTTGCCTTGAAAATGAAGATCATATTGCCTCCTCAACATAGTGCTAAATTGAACCCCAACATAGAATGTGGTTTAAAAGGTAAATTAAGATTTTCATCTAACTTTTGATGTTGTTGTTTTTACTTTTTTAATTGTTGGTAGTGACCTATATAATCAATTTTTATCTTTATTTTTATGGTGATATTCAACAGGTTATCTACTCACAAATTTATAAGATGAGATCCCAATACATTAATACCATGGAAGAGATGGTGAAATTTTTTAAGGTAAAATTTATATTAATAAATTCATAAGAAAAGTGTTGGAAATTTTTTCAATTTATACTCGTTAATTTCATTCTTGTAATTATTTTACAAATTTTGTTAAATGACTATCTTTTGATTTTATCTAAATGTCCGTTGATGGAACTTAACAAATTTGCCATAAATAGTTGATGTGACATCAATAATTTATGGCGGAAATTTTAAATTCTCAAAAAATCGAGCATAAATTGAAAAAGAAAATTTAAAAAAAATCATAAAATTACAATTATACGTTGAATAGGCGAAAGTTAAACAGTATAAAATTAAGTTATCCAAATACATGCTTGATTTGCAAGAAATGATTCGATCGAAGTAAAAATCTCAAAATGTTGCAATTTAACATTGGTACTCTTTCACTTATAACAAAATGTTTTATTTCCTTTTCATGGGTTTTCCTGCCTTGTATCTTAGCTGATCTTTCACTTATAACAAAATGTTGCAATTAAAGAATTTTGCTGAAATAATTTAATCCTCTAAACACCACTCTCTCTAAGTTGAAAAGAGAGATGTTTTAGGGATAAAATTAAAAGAACGAAGAAATTATATCTAAAACGTCATTTAATTAGCAACAAAGTCATTAATCTAAACGTTACTTAATTGTAAACAAAGAAAGTATATTTCTAATTAGCAACAAAATCATTAATCTAAACCTTACTTAATTGTAAACAAAGAACGTATGTTTCAAGATTCAATGTTTAAAAAGTATATATTAAAATATTAGCTAAATAGGTCAATAAATGATGTGATTATACTATTGCACATTTTATATTCATATTTTTTTCTGTTTTTTGGATAATATTTATATGTATTTAATTTAATTAATGATTTTTTTTTAAATAATTAATTAAATTTGAAGAAAAACCGACCAAAATATTAGCTAAACAGGAGTTGATAGTTTTGTTTAATTTTTTATTTTTTATTTTTTTTCATTCTAATTCGGCCCATTAGGGCCCATATTCTTTCTTTCTTTTAAAAGAGGAAAACAAAAATGAATCCCCATTCACTTTTTTGGAGACTCGCGGCTATTTTGGAGGATTGGGGGATTGGGAATCATGCAAGAATATTTGCCTCTTTCTTTATTCTTTTTATTATATCTTCCTTTTTCTTTTGCTTTTAACTTCTTGGTTTAGCTAAAATCTCGAAATCTTTTACAAATAATTCCTGAGAATCTTTTGCAAGAATGAATTTAGCTAAAATGTTTTGTAGGTTTTTTATTTAATTATCATATCTTTTAATTTACATTATTTTTTAATATATCATATAATTTTTAAATTTTTACCTGTTATATCATGTGACCTGTTGTAACAGGTAATGCAACATATAAAATTGCGATGTAGCCCGTTTTTTCAGATGTGGCATACATAAATTATTTTTAATGCTGACTTTGCATTAAAATTTTATCTGAATATTATAATAAATTTATAAATTATTAAATTGAATATAAAAATTATAATTAAACAAAAAATTATTCAAAATAATTTTATTGTTGTCATTGTGAGTGCCAACAAATTTTGTATTATATAATCATTCATTTGAAATTCAAATTTGTTTTTTACATAATGGAAAATGCAAAATTAAGCTGACTTTGTATGAACAAATATTTTGCAATTAGTTGTAAATTAACTAAAGTTTCTAAGTTTTGTTATCAATTAATGTTACTTGTGGGTTTCACAACTTAAATATATTTCATCCTTACTTTACATAGTTACTTGTGAACCTTTTAATATTTTGATAATGCTGACAAGAGAACTTATCCTTAGCAATTTATACATGGGACTCTTTATTTCATTTTTTTTAATTTATTTATATTCTTTTGAAATTAAATGTCATTTTCTAAATATATTTTTTGTTTTCAGAATTGTGTTTCCAAGTTACTTTTTTATTATTGTAGTTTCATGTAAATTTAAATGTGATATTTTCAGTATTTTTTTATTTTTCCGTTATTTATTATAAATAATTATAATCATTTTAGTGATTTTTTATTTATTTAGTTATGTTTAATTTTATAAATTAATTTATAAGTTTTAGAAGCTTTTCTATTATTTAATTAAATTTTTATTTCCAATTTTTTAAGATTTTCAGAATTTATAATATATGTATATATATTACATTTTAGACATTTTTTCTTATTTAATAATAATTATTCCGATCATTTATATGATTTTTTAAATTATTATAATTTTTTATAAGTTCTCTATTTTTTTCTCAACTTTTTAGATTATCATAAGTTATAATATAATGTTATATAATTTTTTGGATTATTTTTTCCTATTTAATTAGTATTTTTATATTCATTCAAATGATTTAAATTTATTGATATAATTTTTAAAGCCAAATCAACATTGAAAGTAAGATTTAATGTCAAATGATAAAAGAAAAAGGTTATTTTAATGCATCATCGGCTACATGATCGGGAATCATTGATCATAGGACTTAACGGGTGAAAAATGAAAAATTACAAGATGTTTTGAATGATCAAAATTAAAGAAGTAGAACAATTATATAAAGAATATTCTGGTAAGAGAGGAAGGAGCATGTAAAAGAAACATCTAGTTCATTTCCACTTAACGTTAGAACCATCCATATTAACATTCTCAAGAGCTTTTATTAAAGATACTTATTACATTTTGAAATTATAAAAAAAATAATTTATTTCTATATTAATATAATACAGCAAGAACAATATCAAACGACGTCAATCCCCCCTCATGTCAACTTCATCTAAGGTTCTCATGTCAACTTCATCTAAGGTTGAGTAAGAGAACTTAGAATTCATATCCAAAGAATCTTCATTTTCCATATTTTTTTTTCTAAAATTCAACTAACATTGACCGACAACCTAGAAGAAATATTTGTTGTTGTGCAAATATTTATATTTACAAAACATTCACTATAAAAAGAATTAATTATGGGAGTTATCTCGACAATTGAAAAGGCAAAACATGTTGAACAATTGATTTTAAATAATTGCATTACCTTTTATTAATTGAAATGTTTCTCACTCTTTTTTTTTTTGTATTTATTATTTATTATTATTAGGGACACATGACAATTTAAGAAGAAGAATAAAATATGATTTTGCAAGTCTTGAGAGTATGAATTCTACTTTTAAATATAAAAATGTAAACTTTTTTAATGTATCCATCTAAACGTCTACCTCCCAAAATAAATATACCAATAAAATTTTATTTTAAAAAGAATACTTTAGCATATATTTTATGTGGAAACTTTATTACGATTACAGTTTAAAATATATGTAAACTAATATAAATGAAATTATTTGTTATTGAACTATTTATGTTAGGTTTTAAGATAAAAATACAAAAACCATTCTTTTTTTATTTCAAGAAATTAATTTATGTATAAAAAATGAATGTGTATAAAATACAATTATTTATTTATTTTTTATCTTGATTTTATTGGTTGGAAATTTCGTGTGGATGGTATGGAGTATTTATAAAGGGTTAATTTAATTTTTTCATATATTATAAATATTGTTTTTTAGATAATCTCATTTTTTTTCAAACATTAGAGTTATTTTTGTTGATTTTATTTCACAATTATATTATTATGTTTTTGTGGGTTGGAGCACTTGTCTTAGATTTGAGTATATATATAAATAATATATATTTGTAATGGATTGAATCACATATATAAAAATCTAAAATTTTTTAATATATTAGATTATGAAAAAAATTAGTATTTTTTTCTAAAAGATAAGATTATTTATTTTATTTTATTATTTTATAATCTTAATAATTTTAACCTCAATGACTTTATTTTTAATTGGGTGGTAACATTTGTAAAGGTTTTTTTTTGTACTTATTCTTTATCATCATTAGAACACATGGCAGTTTATAAATAGTGCAAAAATATGATGTGCCAAATCTTAAGAGTATGAACTCTACTTTTTAATATATAGATGTTTTTATTAGCTATATTAATATTTTAAAGATAATTTCTAATTTTGTGGGATAATCTTTCTTAATATATATAACATTTTTATATTGCAACCCTATTCATTTTCAAATCAACCAAAAAATTGAGAATCTAAATTAATTTTCTAAGCGTTATAACATGATTATAGAGATTAGATTTTTCTACCATTTCTAAGTGTCGGGCAGTGACATGTTCAACTGCCCTGAATCCACATGTTTAAGTGGTATAAATGTCATCAGGGTTTTTCTCTATTTCTCGTTCTTTCCTAGTCCGCCGGTTCTAGAAATTAGGATTTTTCTCCCACCTTCTATTTGTACTTTGTTACTCCGCCGCTTTCTTCTTCCTTTTTCATTTTCTTCTCTTTATAAATACCTTTGTTCTCTTATTCATTTTTCCAACCTTTCATTTTCTTTAGATATCTAAACCTATTAATTTCTTCAATTCCACCTTCTTCAAATACATAGCTATAGCCCCTCACCCTCACTCACTCCCTCCCTCTCTCCCTCTCTTATAATGAAGAATTGAAAATAATAAAAAATATTAAGGTTGATGTGCCTGTATAGTTGGCCTGATCCATTATTATCTTTGTCTATAAAAGGGCGTACTTTTAGACATTACACATCCATGCTAGGTTTGAGGGGTCGAGTCTTGGGTGTAACCCAACCCATCCTAGTTCTAAAACTTTGTTCAATGGTTGTTTTCAATAACATCCCCAGTCAAAATTGGAATAAAGATATTAATTTGAAGATCAGTTCCTTCCTCAAAAGTGGCTCAAAAGGTAAATTAAGATTTTCATCTAATTGTTGCATTTTTATTTTTATTTTTGGGTAATGATCTATATATATTCAGTTTTTTATCTTTGTTTCAATGACGATATTCAACAGGTTATACACTCAAAGATTTATGATTGTGAGATCTCAATACATTAATAACACGGAAGAGATGGTGAAATTTATATTAACAAATTCATAAGAATCTTTTTTGGAAAAATGATGCATAAAACTCTTCTTTTTCACACAGTACACTTTCTCAAGTTAATCTATTCAAGGCTTAATTTATTCCTCACATGTAGAATCATCTTTCAATCTTTTTTTCTTTTTCTTTTAATTAATTTTTTCTTTTTTGTGCAGATATATATAAGTATTGTTTTCATATGGATCTTTCAAAAACGGTAGCCCTATCGAACAATGTTGGATCTACCGAACTTAACAATGTTATTACATACTCAAATTCAATATTGCAAATAGCAAAGGTTTTAGAGGTAGTTAACTTTGTTTCTTTTCTTCTATAAATTCAAAAAATGTAGAAATCGACTGCAGATAAATGTGAATTAAATTCACTTTATTTAAATTGCAGGATAAAATATTTGTCCTCACCCCACAAATCCACAAAGAGAAAGCGGAGACAATTGCGAGTCGAAAATGAGTCGCTCCAAAACACGAAAAAGATTCTATCTAATAAATCATGGATCTCCGAAAGTTGCTATTCAGTCTTTCACTTATATACCAGAAATTTAAGGGCTCAAAGAAACAACACAAACCACAAACACTAGTAGCCACCACAGCAACTTCCCCCTCAACATTTGTGTAGCCGAAGCCGATGAATGTTGTGGATGATGAAGTAATAGCCCCGGTGTGACACCCCCACCCTTATAACCCACAATATAGTTTACTTTTAACCTGGTTAAACCTGTACATTTTTTTTCCACCTGTAACATATTTACGAGCTAAAATCTATCTCCCAAACAACCACTCATTCACACTCAAGCAAAATCCACAGTAGATGCAAACGTATTTACCACAACCACACCAATATTTACATGCCCAAAAATTAATTAACATTATACAAGCTCAAACTAAATAACAAAATAGAAGCCCAAAAGCATACTACGCCCATGGTTTAGCCCTAAAGGTCGTCATCCATGTACACCGATCCCAAAAGCTTGTCGAAGCACGAACAACATGCCCGGTAAGCCGTAAGCTTACACATCATCAACATGCTCACCTACAATCCACAAACTAGGTGAGCTACATGTCACGAAATTGGGCCTCTTGGGCTATTTTTTTTCACTTGGACTTGAGAGGTTTGCACCTTCCCAAGCCCAATTCTTAAGCCCGATCTGCAAGCCCAAGAACTTAGCCCATGTTCACATACTTTGTACATAGAATTCTCTAGAATAGTGTGGTAGAATAAGAAGCATTCTAGAGAGTGTGTAGAACTCTCCATTGTGTAGGACTTTGTAGAGAATTCTGGAGACTTAATCTCCACCGTAGGATCAAATAGATCACCACCGTCCGTTGAGGAGGTGGAGTAGTATAAATAGGGGCATTCATTCCATTTGTAACCATCAAGTTTCCTATCAAGCATTCTCCAAGAGAGTTTGAGTGAAATCTTCCTCTTGCTTGTTTTATTTCTTGCCAACACTTTTGCACACACTTCACATTTCGAGAGAGGCTGACTTAGCAACCGCAAGGGGCGGAAATAAGCTAAGGCCGCACGGGTCGTTGTTGAGGGAACAAGTCCGTGACAGGTGGTATTAGAGCCAGGTTTGAGCTAAGAGTGTGCACTAGGAACGTTATGGCTGGAAACGAATCTAACGTGTCCGAGGAACGAGGCCGAGAGACCGTTCAAGTCCAACCCAAGAAAAGGCGCGACCAAAGCAAGACTCGTGAGGGTCCCTCATGGGAACCGGCCGCCGCTGAACTTGGGGAAAAGCTTAAAAAGGTCCAACACGACTTCAAGACGTTGGAGGATCATGTCTTAGGAGAACTTGACACGTTCAAGGGGGACGTGGAAGATGTCAATAATGAAATGAAGGCTCGCTTTGCCAGCATTGAGGATGCCATCCAAGCCCTACGTAATAGCATCGAGGGGATGCGAGAGGACTTGGCATTGTGCAAAAGGGCCGCAGCTAGCGGGGAGGCTAGCACATCCGTTGCCACCCCAAGGGTAGAATGCCCCAAGCCAACTGGGTTCAATGGAGCGAGGGACGCCAAGGAAGTTGAGAACTACCTCTGGCGTATGGAGCAATACTTCGAGGGGCTTAACCTTATAGACGAAGCATCCAAGGTAAGAACTGCTTCTCTATATCTTTCCGATACTGCCATGTTATGGTGGCGCAGGAAACATGCCGACATGGAGCGGGATTCATGCCGGATTGACACTTGGGATGATTTCAAGAGGGAACTCAAGCGCCACTTCTACCCCGAGAATGTGGTCTATGAAGCTCGGAGAAAGCTAAGTGAACTGAAGCAAAGGGGCACTATTCGGGAGTATGTGAAAGAGTTCACAACCCTTATGCTTCAAATTCCTGGCCTAACCGACGATGACCTCCTCTTCTACTTCATCGATGGGCTGCAAAGTTGGGCCAAGCAGGAGGTACATCGACGGGGCGTTAAATCCGTAGATGAGGCCATCGCTGTGGTCGAATCTATAGCCGACTTCCAACCGCACTCATGCACTGAGGCTCCCCCGAGGAAAGAAAAGTATCAAGCCAAAGGTGGGGGAGATAGGCGAGATGGGAAGGATAGGGACGATCGAGGCAGGGACAACCGAAGGCACAATTCGGAGGACGGGACAAGCAACCAACCCGATCCAACTATGAGGAGAAGAAGAAGGCCTTCGTCCCCAAAGATGGATGCTTTGTATGTAAAGGGCCCCATGCTATGAAGAATTGCCCAAAGCTTGGGTCCTTATCCGCGATGGTGGAAAGGCACGAGTCAGAGAGTCGCCCGGAAGAGGAGTCGAGTCACATGGGCTCTCTCCAAATCCTCAATGCGCTGAAGGCAAAGCCAATATCCACGACATCTAGCAAGGGGCTGATGTACTGGAGGCACATATCAATGGTGTGCCCACCAAAGCATTGGTGGACACGGGAGCCACCCACAATTTTGTGACCGAAGATGAAGCTAAGAGATTAAAGCTTCAGTGGACAAAGGGCGAGGGTTGGCTGAAGACTGTGAATGCCAAAGCTCAACCGCTCAATGGAGTAGCCCGAGGCATAGGGCTACAGCTAGGCACTTGGAAGGGCCAAGTGAATTTTTCGGTGGCACCCATGGACGACTTCAAAGTCGTACTCGGCATGGAGTTCTTGCGACAGGTAACTGCTATCCCCATGCCTTCTTTTAATACTGTGTGCATCCTTGAAAAAGGATCACCTTGTATGATCCCCGCCCTCGAGTTACGTGATGGCCAAACTCGAGAGTCCAAGCAATTATCAGCAATGCAAATCACCAAGGGGGTGAAAAGAGGGGAACCAACATATTTGGCCGTAGCTAAGGAGGAGCAAAAAGCAGCCGAGAGGATGGAGGATGTACCATCCATCATTCAAAGAGTCCTTGAGGAGAACAAGGACGTTATGCCGGCATCCTTGCCCGACAAACTCCCACCAAGGCGAGAGGTGGACCATAAAATTGAGTTGGAGCCAGGTGCTAAACCGCCCTCTATGGCTCCCTACCGAATGGCTCCACCTGAGTTGGAAGAACTTCGAAGGCAACTCAAGGAACTGTTGGACACGGGCAAGATCCGACCTTCGAAGGCACCTTATGGCGCTCCGGTACTCTTCCAAAAGAAGCATGATGGGTCATTGAGGATGTGCATAGACTACCGGGCACTAAATAAGGTAACGATTAAAAACCATTACCCCATCCCATTAATTGCCGACTTGTTCGATAGACTTGGAGAAGCCAAGGTATACACCAAGATGGACTTACAAAAGGGCTACTACCAAGTCCGAATAGCAGAAGGGGACGAGCCGAAGACAGCATGCATCACACGATACGGGTCATTCGAATGGTTGGTCATGCCCTTTGGACTAACCAATGCCCCGGCAACCTTCTGCACATTAATGAACAAGATCTTCCATCCATATTTAGACCGGTTTGTGGTGGTTTACTTGGACGACATTGTCGTCTATTGTAACTCTCTGGAGGAACACGTCGACCACCTACGAGCTGTCTTCCAAGTATTAAGGGAGAACGAGCTTTATGTTAAGAAGGAGAAATACACCTTCGCCACACAGGAAGTGCAGTTTCTCGGACATGTCATCGGCCATGGGAGGATACAAATGGATGGATCCAAGGTGCGAGCTATTATGGAGTGGGAGGCCCTGACCAAGGTAACCGAACTGAGATCTTTCCTTGGTCTTGTTAATTATTATCGGCGTTTCATACAGGGATACTCGGCACGAGCTGCTCCCTTGACGGACCTACTCAAGAAGGGCAAGACATGGGAGTGGTCCGAAAAATGCGAGGAAGCCTTCAAAGAGTTGAAGGCCGTTGTTAGCCAAGAACCTATCTTGGCCTTACCCGACTTCACAAAGGAGTTCGAAGTACACACCGATGCTTCCGACTTTGCTATCGGAGGAGTATTAGTGCAAGAGGGGCATCCGATAGCATTTGAAAGCCGCAAACTCAATGATACTGAGCGGCGTTATACGGTGCAAGAAAAAGAGATGACCGCGGTGGTCCATTGCTTGCGAGTGTGGCGACACTACTTGTTGGGAGCACATTTCACTATCAAGACGGACAATGTCGCCACAAGCTACTTTCAGACTCAAAAGAAGCTCTCGCCTAAGCAAGCTCGATGGCAAGACTTTCTTGCCGAATTCGACTACACGTTGGAATATAAACCCGGAAAAGCCAACGTGGTAGCCGATGCCCTTAGCTGAAAAGTGGAACTTGCAGCTATCAGCCTAGCCAAAGGGGACATCATTGATCGCATCAAGGAGGGACTTGAGCATGACCCGATGGCTAGGGAGCTTAAGAAGCTAGCAGAGGAAGGCAAAACGCAGCGCTTCTGGGTAGAGGATGGGTTACTCTACACCAAGGGCAGGCGGTTATTTGTTCCAAAGTGGGACAACTTGAGGCGAGACCTTATCAAGGAATGCCATGACACCAAGTGGGCGGGACATCCGGGCCAAAAGCGCACGATGGCACTACTGGAGACAACATACTTTTGGCCTCAAATGAAGGATAGTGTCGAGCTTTATGTAAGGACTTGTCTTGTATGCCAACAAGACAAGGTGGAGAATAAGCAACCCGCGGGACTGCTCGAGCCACTACCCATTCCTGAAAGACCGTGGCATTCTATTAGCCTGGACTTCATCAGCGCCCTACCAAAGTCGGAAGGCTATGGGTCTATCATGGTGGTGATAGACCGATTCTCCAAGTATGGTACATTCATTCCATGTACCAAAGATTGCACCGCCGAGGAAGCAGCAAGGGGATTTTTCAAACACGTTGTGAAGTATTGGGGGCTGCCAAGGAACATCGTGAGCGACAGAGACCCCCGCTTTACGGGACGGTTATGGACGGAATTATTCAAACTCCTTGGCACCGAGCTCAACTTCTCCACAAGCTTTCACCCGCAAACAGATGGGCAGACTGAGCGGGCCAATGCTTTGCTGGAGTGTTATTTGAGGCACTTTGTGAGTGCCAATCAACGAGATTGGGCTAAATTACTTGATATTGCCCAATTTTCGTATAACTTGCAAAGGAGTGAAGCCACAGGGAAGAGTCCATTCGAATTAGCCACGGGACAACAACCTCTGACTCCCCACACGCTGGCAACACCCCTCATGGATGGGAAGAGCCCGGGGGTGACCAAGATGGCGAAGTCATGGGAAGAACAAACCGACATCGCCCGAGCATGCTTAGAGAAAGCCCGCAAACGTATGAAGAAGTGGGCGGATGAAAAGAGGCGACCCCGAGAGTTCACTGTTGGAGACCAAGTCCTTGTGAAGCTCTTGCCACAACAATTCAAAGCCTTACGGAGTTTACACAAAGGCTTGGTACGAAGGTACGAAGGTCCCTTTCCCATCACTGCTAAGGTAGGTAAGGTATCTTATCGTGTTGACCTACCTAGCACTTTAAAAATTCATCCGGTCTTCCATGTGAGTATGTTGAAGCCGTACAATGGAGACATGGAAGACCAAAGCCGTGGGCATTCTCAACGAGCACCTCCCGTAGTGACCAAGTCATTTGACAAGGAGATTCAAGAGGTGTTATCGAAGAGAACTGTTCGAAGGAGAGACGTTCCACCCCGCACCGAGTACTTAATCAAATGGAAGGGACTGCCAGAATCTGAGGCAACATGGGAACCCGAAGATGACTTGTGGCAGTTCAAGGATCAACTTCAACAATACGAGGCGACGAGGACGCCGCCGGAATAGATGGGGGAGAATGTCACGAAATTGGGCCTCTTGGGCCATTTTTTTTCACTTGGACTTGAGAGGTTTGCACCTTCCCAAGCCCAATTCTTAAGCCCGATCTGCAAGCCCAAGAACTTAGCCCACGTTCACACACTTTGTACATAGAATTCTCTAGAATAGTGTGGTAGAATAAGAAGCATTCTAGAGAGTGTGTAGAACTCTCCATTGTGTAGGACTTTGTAGAGAATTCTGGAGACTTAATCTCCACCGTAGGATCAAATAGATCACCACCGTCCGTTGAGGAGGTGGAGTAGTATAAATAGGGGCATTCATTCCATTTGTAACCATCAAGTTTCCTATCAAGCATTCTCCAAGAGAGTTTGAGTGAAATCTTCCTCTTGCTTGTTTTATTTCTTGCCAACACTTTTGCACACACTTCACATTTCGAGAGAGGCTGACTTAGCAACCGCAAGGGGCGGAAATAAGCTAAGGCCGCACGGGTCGTTGTTGAGGGAACAAGTCCGTGATATACAGCCCAGTAAGCAGAAATCATGCATGTACGATAAATTAAATGCTTGCAGAAACTTTAAAGAGATGTGAAATGCATACCATGAAACCCTAACCACGGTTTTGGAATAACTTATCTTTATATGGCCTATAACCTACCTACTGTGCACCGGAAAGAGCTAGCTCAATAAATAATCACAATCTTAGTGTCTATCCATGTCTCACATGCCACCGGCCCGACAAATCGAGCCAATCCATGTCTCACATGCCACCGACTCAATATATCATAAAGCCTATCTATGTCTCACATGCCACCGGCCTAACGAATCAAGCCTATCCATGTCTCACATGCCACTGGCCTCGGTACACTAGTTATAGTGAACATAACATCTTTCGTTTCTTTTCGTCACACAATGAATGCAAAGCAGGCTATATACAACACATGCGTACACATGCCATATACAACACATGCGTACACATGCCAATGCTCGTGAATGTTATGTTTATACAATATTAAATCAATCGTTCACGCCACGTAATTCATATCAATTAATATCAAGAGGCACAAATCACCAATATTCCATAAGAAAATATTCATATCTATCAATGTCAAAAGGCACAATTCACCAATATTCCATAAGATAATATACATATCTATCAATATCAAAAGGCATAATTCAGTAATATTCCATAAGATAATAATCATATCTATCAATATGAAAAGGCACAATTCACAAATATTCAATAAATAACATAAACAAATAATAGGTCTATGCATTGTAGGTGCAAATGGATTCCTACTTACCTCTCTCCCGATAATATGTATACGAGATCCCTACGCGTAAGGATAAGCTAGTAATTTTTCCGGAACCAAAGGCTTGCGTTCTCTCTCCCTCTCTCTCTCTTCCTCTCTCTCTCTCTCTCTCTCTCCCCCCGTAACCTCTCTTCTCTCCTTTGTTTTTCTCTCTTTTTTTTTTCTTCCCCAGCTGGACTCTCCCGTCACCTCAGGAATGAACTCCTGCCTTTTTTTCTTCTTTCCTTTGCATTCTAATGTGGTCACCGCCTCACTTATAATATATATAAGTGTACATGGACAGTCTACAGGACATAAACCGAGCTCTGATACCACTCTTTGACACCCCCACCCTTATAACCTACAATATAGTTTACTTTTAACCTAGTTAAACATGTACATTTTTTTTTCTCCACCTGTAACATATTTACGAGGTATAATCTATCTCCTAAACAACCACTCATTCACACTCAAGCAAAATCCAACAGTAGATGCAAACGTATTTACCACAACCACACAAATATTTACATGCCCAAAAATCGATTAACATTATACAAGCTCAAACTAAATAACAAAATAGAAGCCCAAAAGCATAGTACGCCCATGGTTTAGCCCCAAAGGTCGTCATCCATGTACACCGATCCCAAAAGCTTGTTGAAGCACGAATAGCATGCCCGGTAAACCGTAAGCTTACACATCATCAACATGCTCACCTACAATGCACAAACTAGGTGAGCTATAGCCCAGTAAGTAGAAATCATGCATGTACCATAATTTAAATGCTTGCAGAAACTTTAAAGAGATGTGAAATGCATACTACTAAAACTCTAACCACTGTTTTGGTATATCTTATCTTTATAGGGCCCGTGACCTACCTATTGTGCACCGGAAAGAGCTAGCTCAATAAATAATCATAATCATAGAGTCTATCCATGTCTCACATGCCACCGGCCCGACAAATCGAGCCTATCCATGTCTCACATGCCATCAACTCAATATATCATAAAGTCTATCCATGTCTCACATGCCACAGGCCTGATGAATCAAGGCTATCCATGTCTCACATGCCACCGGCCTCGGTACACTAATAGTGGTCAACATTACATTTTCGTTTCTTTTCATCACACAATGAATCCAAAGTAGGCTATATACAACACATGCGTACACATGCCAATGCTCGTGAATGTTATGTTTATGCAATATTAAATCAATCGTTAATGCTACATAATTCATATCAATTAATATCAAGAGGCACAAATCACCAATATTCCATAAGAAAATATTCATATCTATCGATGTCAAAAGGCACAATTCACCAATATTTCATAAGATAATATTAATATCCATCAATATCAAGAGGCACAAATCACAAATATTCCATAAGATAATATTTATATTTCTCAATATCAAAAGGCACAAGTCACAATTATTCCATACGATGATACAAACAAATACTATGTCTATGCATTGTAGGTGCAAATGGATTCCTACATACCTCCTCTCTCCCGATAATATATATCCGAGATCCCTACGCGTATGGATAAGCTAGTAATTTTTCCAGAACCGAAGGCTTGCGTTCCCAAATTTCTCCTCTCTCTCTCTCTCTCTCTCTCTCTCTCTCTCTCTCTCTCTCTCTCGCTGAACCTATCCTTGTTCTTCTCTTTTTTTTCGCTTCTTTTTCTTCGCTGGACTTTCCCCCGTAGCCTTGCGAAATGAACCTCCCTTTTGCCCTTTTCTTCCTGATGAGGCCACCGCCTCACTTGTTATATATATATATATATATATATATGCACACACGAGACACATTAATTATATCTAAATATATATCTATACACCATCACACACATAATTATATATATATAAACCTACCACTAATTAGAATTAGTATTATTTTATTATTAATTATCACCTACACTAATTACATATATATATATATACGCCATCAACATAAAGAATATTATTATTATTATTATTATTACTACTATTATTATTATTATTATTGTTATTATTATTATTATTATTATTATTATTATTATTATTATTAATATTATTATTATTATTATTAGCTCGCCCCATGTAATCGTATTTAATTAGAACTTGACACGTTATCTATTTCTCAACATTTGGCCTAAAGAGTTCCAACCTATAATGTAATCCCTATGAAATTTAATAGCAATATACCAAACATAATTAAATACGAGCTGCAATACCAATAAAATGTAATTTAAACAGCAAATAAAATTATAAACTGAATGCAATGCATGAACTATATTGGCCAGTGAGTGGTGAGAGGCTTGGGGTATCACATCCTCCCCTACTTATAAAAATTTCGTTCTCGAAATTTACTTACTTGAAGAGTTCTGGGTATTTCGACTTCATTTCATCTTCTCTTTCCCAAGTAGCTTCTTCTACTGACTGATTTCTCCATAGGACTTTAACTAGTGTAGTTTCCTTATTTCTCAGTTGCTTCACTTCTCGTAGTAAAATTTCCACAGGCATTTCTTCATAGCTTATGTCTTTTTTTTTAACTCTGCGGGTTCATCATTCATAATAAAAGATGGATTCGCTACATACTTCCTCAACACAAACACATGGAACACATTGTGAATCTGAGTCATTGATCCACGCAGGTCAAGTCTGTAGGCAAAATCACCAATTCTCTCAATGATAGGAAAGAGGCCAATATACCTCTGACTGAGCTTTCCTTTCTTACTAAACTGCATTATTCCTTTCATCGAAGAAACTTTCAAAAACACCTGATCTCCCACTGCAAATTCCAATGTTCTTCTTCTTTTATCTGTATAACTTTTCTGTCGACTTTGAGCAGTTTTCATTCTTTCTCGAATCTGTGCTACAGCTTCTGACATTTCTATGATCATAACTGGACCCAAAAGCTTTCGTTCACCAACCTCATCCCAATGTACCAGTGATCGACATTTTCTACCGTATAGTGCTTCGTATGGAGCCATTCCAATAGTTGACTGATAGCTGTTATTATAAGAAAACTCTATCAAAGGCAAAAACTTACTCCATTGTCCCTGAAAATCTAACACACAGGCTCTGAGCATGTTCTCCAATGTTTGTATTGTTCGCTTCGACTGCCCATCTGACTGAGGATGATATGCAGTACTGAAGGATAACTGTGTCCCCAATGCCTTGTGTAGACTCTTCCAGAAGGTAGAAAGAAACCTTGAATCCTTATCAGAAACAATGGACAGTGGAACTCCATGAAGTCGGACTATCTCTTGTATGTATAGTTGAGCATATCGATCCATTGAATAAGTAGAACAAATAGCAAGAAAATGGGCAGATTTTGTAAGTCGATCCACAATAACCCAGATAGCATCATGACCTTTGACTATTTTTGGTAATCCCACGACAAAATCCATAGTAATGTTCTCCCATTTCCATTCCGAAATCAGTAAGGACTGCAAGGTTCCTGCTGGCCTTTGATGTTCTGCCTTTACCTATTGACATGTCAAACATTATTCCACATACCAAGCAACATCTCTCTTCATACCTGGCCACCAATAATGCAATTTCAAGTCTCTATACATTTTAGTAGCTCCTTGATGTACTGAATACGGTGTCGAGTGTGCTTCTGCCATTATATTTTCACGTAAATCATCCACATTAGGTACACATAATCGATTTTGGAATCGAAGGACCCCTTCTTTTGATGTTCGAAAATCTGATGCTTTTTCGGAAGCAACTTCTTCCTTTACTTTAGCCAAATATTCATATGTGAGTTGTCCCTGCTCAATTCGATCAAGTAAGGTAGGTCGAAGAGTTAAGACTGCTAATTTTGCTTCCACTGATCCATGCATTACCATTTCAATGTTCATTTTCTGCAGGTCCAGCAACTCCTGGCGCTGATCTATAGCCATCGCAGTAGAGTTATGAGTTGGTTTTCTGCTCAATGCATCTGCTACAACATTTGCTTTACCAGGGTGATAGTTGATAACACAATCATAATCTTTCACTAGTTCCAACCATCTTCGTTGCTGCATGTTCAGCTCTTTCTGCGTGAAGAAAAACTTTAAGCTTTTATGATCAGTATAGATTTCGCATCGTTCTCCGTATAGATAATGTCTCCAAATTTTAAGTGCAAATACCACTGCAGTAATCCTTTTTATATTCTTTCAACTGTCTAGAAGCATACGCTATTACCTTTCCATTCTGCATTAATACACAACCCAAACCATTCTTCGAAGCATCACTATAAACCACAAAATCTTCATTGCCTGATGGAATTGCAAGGATGGGTGCTGATGTCAACCTCCTCTTTAGTTCTTGAAAACTTTGCTCACAGGCTCCTGTCCATCGGAAGGTTACATTCTTTCTAGTCAACTGTGTTAGTGGAGATGCAATTTTTGAAAATCATTCTACAAATCTATGATAATACCCGGCTAGACCCAGAAAGCTACGTATCTCGGAAGGGGTAGTAGGTTGTGGCCAATTGTTGATTGTTTCAACTTTACTTGGGTCAACTGAAATTCCTTCTCCTGACACGACATGTCCCAGAAATACTACTCGATTTATCCATAATTCGCATTTCTTGAACTTAGCATACAACTATTTTTCTTTCAAAATTTCTAACACCTTTCTCAAGTGGATAGCATGCTCTTCTTTGGTCTTCAAATAAATCAAAATATCATCAATAAACACAATAACGAACTTATCCTGGAGATCTTTAAATACTCGATTCATTAGATCCATAAAGGCAGCTGGGGCATTTGTTAAACCAAATAGCATTACTAGAAACTCATAATGTCCATACCTGGTACTGAATGTTGTCTTTGGAATGTCTCCCTCTTTAATTTTCAGCTAATGATAACCTGATCGCAAATCAATCTTCAAAAATATTGCTGCACCCTGAAGCTGGTCAAATAAATCATCAATTATAGGCAAAGGATACTTGTTCTAGATTGTAACTTTGTTTAGGTCTCTGTAATATATACATATTCTCATACTGCCATCCTTCTTCCGAACAAACAAAATCGGTGCACCCCAAGGTGAAAAGCTGGGTCTGATAAAACCTTTGTCTAGTAAATCCTGCAGTTGTATCTTCAATTCTTTCAATTCAGTTGGTGTCATTTGATAAGGGGACTTTGATATCGGGGTGGTCCCTATGTGTATATCAATTACAAATTCTATTTTCCGATCAGGTGGTAAGCCTGGAAGATCATCGGGAAATACTTCACGATATTCTTTAACTATCAATACTTCATTCACAGATAGTCTCAACACTCATCAAATAGCTCTCACAACCACTTTCTAACAATCGTTGTGCTCTAACTGCAGATATCAGTGGGAATCTGAAGTTCTTCTTTACTCCAACAAAGATAAAAGGTTCCTCCCCAGGTGGCTGAAAAATAATATTTTTGATAGCCAGTCCATCCCCAAAATTATATCATAATCATCCATGTCAAGTACAATCAAATTAGCATAAAGTTCTCTACCATCAATCGGAATAACACATGCTCGAAATATTTGATTTGTTTGTTTCGACTCTCCAGAGGGAATCACTACATTGTAACCATTCTCTGCTATATCAGGTTCTCTACCTAGCTTTCTCACATACTCAGTGGATGCAAATGAATACGTAGCTCTAGAATCAATTAATACGAATGCTGAAGTACCAAAGATAGAAAATTTACCTGTTACTACAGATGGGTTTGCCTCAGCATCTTCTCTGGTCATGGTAAAGACCCTAGCCGAAACTCTCCCTTGTGACATTGGGCTCGGTTTGTTTGGGCACGTAGTAGAGATATGTCCTGATTTTCCACACAAATAGCAAGTTCTGGTACCCACAAGACAGACACCACTGTGTTGTTTCCCACATTTAGAGCAAAGAGGTAGTGGTCCTGATGATTTACCCTAAACAGTTTTCAGACCCTTGCTTGAATCTCCTTGTTCCTGCCCCTGTCCATGTCTAAGCTGGAAACTAGGTCTTGGGCCCTGAAATTGTTGTGGCCTCTTCCTTTCGTTTCCTACCCAACACTGTCCTTGTCTTTGTGTGAACTGACGTCGAATCTACTGTGCCTGACGTATCCTCTGTTCAGCTTGTCTCTGCTACCAAGGCCGTCTCAGCAACTTGTGAGTAACTGACTCTCTGCATACCAGCCATACAAACATTCCTATAAAGTTCTGGTCTCAGCCCTTCGACAAATCTTTCCACTTTCAATGCCTCCGTTCTAACCATGTACTCAACAAACATTGACAATTACTCAAATTTGGAGATGTAGTCCGTAACTGTTATAGGCCCTTGTCTCAACTGTGTAAACTCATTCATTTTCATCGCACGGACTGGAGCAATGAAATATTTGTTTTTGAAAAGTTCTTTAAACCTGTTCCAAGTCATAGTGGCTACATTCTCGATGGCCTTCATTGTGTCCCACCAGTATCCTGCACTCTCCCGTAACATAAAAGATGTACACAATACCTTTTCCTCGTCTGGTACTCTGCAGTACAGAAACATGTTTTCGATGGTTCTTAGCCAATCCTCTGCAGCTGTGGGATCCACTGCATTTTCAAATGTCGGCGGGTTAAGCTTTCTGAACATTTCCCCAATCAGCTCAATTTGTTCTACCCGAGGCTGTGGCTGGTTCATCTCATTCCTTTGTTGTCCACCAGCATTTCTTTGTTCGATTAGATTATAAATTTGTTATGACTGTCGTTCCACTAATCCTGTCAATCTTTCGATAAGTGCATCGCGATCAGTGCCTGCAGCTTGTGAACTTTGTTCTGGAGCTCTATTTTCCCCGTTACATTCACCTCTAGTTCTCGCCATAGTACCACCGACTGCACTCAATCCTATATCACAGGCCAAAATCACTCATAAAATATATATTGAATAACAAAGAAGAATAAAACTTGCCGGCATGGTTATGCTCCACAAGTTTGAGCTCGTGTACATGGACAGTCTACAGGATATAAACCGGGCTCTGATACCACTCTGTGACACCCCCACCCTTATAACCCACAAAATAGTTTACTTTTAACCTGGTTAAACCTGTACATTTTTTTCCACCTGTAACATATTTACGAGGTAAAATCTATCTCCCAAACAACCACTCATTCACACTCAAGCAAAATCCACAGTAGATGCAAACGTATTTACCACAACCACACCAATATTTACATGCCCAAAAATTAATTAACATTATACAAGCTCAAACTAAATAACAAAATAGAAGCCCAAAAGCATATTACGCCCATGGTTTAGCCCTAAAGGTCGTCATCCATGTACACCGATCCCAAAAGCTTGTCGAAGCACGAACAGCATGCTCGGTAAGCCGTAAGCTTACACATCATCAGCATGCTCACCTACAATGCACAAAATAGGTGAGCTACAGCCCAGTAAACAGAAATCATGCATGAACGATAAATTAAATGCTTGCAGAAACTTTAAAGAGATGTGAAATGCATACTACTGAAACTCTAACCACTGTTTTGGAATATCTTATCTTTATAGGGCCCGTGACCTACCTACTGTGCACCGGAAAGAGCTAGCTCAATAAATAATCACAATCTTAGAGTCTTTCCATGTCTCACATGCCACCGGCCCGACAAATCGAGCCTATCAATGTCTCACATGCCACCGACTCAATATGTCATAAAGCCTATCCATGTCTCACATGCCACCGGCCTGACGAATCAAGCCTATCCATGTCTCACATGCCACCGGCCTGACGAATCAAGCCTATCCATGTCTCACATGCCATCAGCCTCGGTAAACTAGTAGTGGTCAACATAACATCTTTCGTTTCTTTTCGTCACACAATGAATGCAAAGCAGGCTATATACGACACATGCGTACACATGTCAATGCTCGTGAATGTTATGTTTATGCAAGATTAAATCAATCGTTCACGCCACGTAATTCATATCAATTAATATCAAGAGGCACAAATCACCAATATTCCATAAGAAAATATTCATATCTATCAATGTCAAAAGGCACAATTCACCAATATTCCATAAGATAATATTCATATCTATCAATATCAAAAGGCACAATTCACTAATATTCCATAAGATAATAATCATATCTATCAATATCAAAAGGCACAATTCACAAATATTCAATAAATAACACAAACAAATACTAGGTCTATGCATTGTAGGTGCAAATGGATTTCTACTTACCTCTCTTCTCATAATATGTATCCGAGATCCCTACACGTATGGATAAACTAGTAATTTTTCCGGAACCGAAGGCTTGCATTCCCAAATTTCTCTTCTCTCTCTCTCTGAACCTCTCCTTCTTCTTCTCTTTTTTTTTTTCTCTTCTTTTTCTTCACTGGACTTTCCCCCGTAGCCTTGCGAAATGAACCTCCCTTTTCCCCTTTTCTTCCTGATGAGGCCACTGTCTCACTAATTATATATATATATATATATGCACACACGACATACACTAATTGTATATATATATATATATATCTATACACCATCACACACATAATTATATATATATATATATATAAACCCACCACTAATTAGAATTAGTATTATTTTATTATTAATTATCACCTACACTAATTACATATATATATATATATATACACGCCATCAGCATAATGAATATTATTATTATTATTACTATTATTATTATTATTATTATTATTATTATTATTAGCTCGCCCCGTGTAATCGTATTTTATTAGAACTTGACACGTTATTTCTTTCTCAACATTTGGCCTAAAGGGTTCCAACCTATAATGTAATCCCTATGAAATTTAATAGCAATATACCAAACATAATTAAATACGAGCTGCAATACCAATAAAATATAATTTAAACAGCAAATAAAGTTATAAAATGAATACAATGCATGAACTATATTAGCCAGTGAGTAGTGAGAGGCTTGGGGTATCACACCCGAAGGATGAAGACATAAACCAATATCTCAACTTTGAGGAAGTACATGATGATCCAGCTAGCTAGGGTTTTCAAATTAAATATGTTGGCTGTTGATTGGCTAATTCCATCCTGTAAAGTTTCTATATTAGGGCTTTTTTGTCGGGGTTTGTAGAATGCATATTATGCGTATATTGTAATTAAAGAAGGCTACGACCATTTCAGAAATGTTGTGTGGAATTGTCAAATCTTATCCAAAATACATGTATATATTTAAATTTAGAAAATTGTACATCCATTCAATAATTTATAAGTATTCTAAAAATTATTAATAAATTCTAAATTTATAAGAATCTACTAACTATTTTTTAAAATTCTAATTAAAAAAAAATTATATTATAAGATCAAAAAATCTAAAGAACAAAGAGTGGGTCTCCTGTGAAACGGTTGCATGTGTGACGCGATTTAAGGTATTACTTATGTAACTATAAAGTATTACCTTGTTTAACTATAAAGTATCACTATTTTTTAAGGTAACTAATAAGTAGTATTAAAAAATATAATTATAATTTATAGTTAAACAAGTAGTACCTTACATCGTGTCACACATGTAACTATTTCATAGGAGTTTTTGCGAAGAACAAAAAACCTTTCTCTACATAAAAATTTGACTTTAAAAACAACACAAAAATTGTAAAATTTATGAATTAGTGTTTATTTATTTATTATTTTGTTTTTTTTTTTTTTTTTTTTTTTATCCGGTGGTGGGTTGGCTGAAAGATTCCTTCTTTACAAGTTGCCAATTGGCCTCTTAATTAATGTTCGAGATTCAAATTGAATCTAAAATTATTTTTTATTTTTTGTGAAAGAGACCCTGAAACTTACTTCTAAATATAAGTTAAATGGGACCTTCATTAATATCATAATAAATAAATAAATCTAGTTATAGTTAAAACGTTTAAAGAATTAACAAACCAAATTAGAAATATATAGTTAAATAAATCAATAAATTAGCAACATAGTTTTATATACTGATTTAAAATAAAAATTAGTTTTAACTTGGGGGTTTGTTATGTGTTCTTTACGTATTTTAATCTTTGTTCATTACTTTAATTAATTACTTTCAGTTTGTTGTATTTTTATCTATTGAATATTTTTTAATAATATTATTATTTCTAAATTTTTAAATGATTTATAAATTTTATTTTGTTATTTGTTATTTTATAAAATATATATTTATGATTTTAATTGATGATTCTGGATTTATTAATAAAAGTTTCAGATTTATTTAGTTATTTAGAAGTTCATAGACTTATTTTGCCTGATTTGGAAGCTCAAGGACCCTTTGAACAAAAATAAAAAATTAATAAAATATTTTATGATCATAATTTAAGTCAGAGAATCAGTTTAGGAGCCAAGAGAGAACGAGGAGAGATGGCAGCTTATGCCTATGTGATTTCTCTATGGAATTCGTATTTATATATTTCCAATAAATAAATACTTCATTTAGATACAGGGAGTTGATGTCCTTACGATAAGTTCTCAAATGATTGGACGGGAGGGGACATGGGGCTTCAAATCAATAAGAAAATTCCCATCAATCCTATATCATTCTCTTTATTATGAATTTATTAGTCCATAAATTAATCTGGAAGAATATTATTGATTTATATCACTAATTATCTTTGAGCGTCAACATAATAATTATACTTATTTACAACACTCTTGGAAGAATTACATTTCTTATTATGAACACCGTCCCCATTGGATTGTCATTTTTATTGCGCTACTACAATGTTGTTTTGTGACTGATGGTTCTTCAATTCTAACAAATTAAGAATTTTTTTTTAAAAAAAAAAGAAACAAAAGTAAAATGGGGTTAAATATGAGGAAATTGATTGATTTATATTGATTTAATTCAAGTGTTATGAACAATATTATAAAAATATGTTTTTCTTACCCATCTAAATCTCAGACGGTTATCAACCGCCCCGACTCCACATCTTTTATGTGGGTCATTAGGGTTTTTGTCTATCGCTTATATATATGCCTTACTATCCCGCAACATCTTACTTCCTCATTAAGGGTTTTCTCATATCTATATGTGTCTTCCTACTCTTCCGCTTCTTCCCTGGTCTTCTTCTATCTACAAATCTATTAATTTTCTTACTTTTTTTTTCCAACTTTTTCAATCTTTACCATTTCTCTTAAATATCTTCAACTCTATACTCCTTTATGTTCACATGCTCTCTCTTTAGATTTCTAAATCTATAAATCTCTTTCACTTGACGTCAAATACATAGCCATAGCCTTCTCT
Source organism: Caryopteris x clandonensis (assembly GCA_028749325.2). NCBI lineage: Eukaryota > Viridiplantae > Streptophyta > Magnoliopsida > Lamiales > Lamiaceae > Caryopteris > Caryopteris x clandonensis. The sequence goes on along the minus strand of JAPYKT020000010.1, from coordinate 3,242,644 downwards.
CCATTGAAGAATTGAAAATCTAAAAATAAACATAAGGATTATTGTCAGATATCTGGTTTTGTAGTTGAAAATTTGTAATTTTTTAATTTGCCATAGACTTGCCTTACTACCTTTTGTAGTTCCGAATATGTGTTGAATGGTTGCTGTCAATAATAACATTCTCAACCCAAATTGGAAGAGAGATATGAAAATGAAAATCAGATTGGCTCCTCAACGTGGTGCCAAAGTAAGTCCTAACACGGACACAATGCAGCTCAAAAGGTGAATTAAGTTTTACATTCAATTGTGGCATGTCTTATTTTATTCTTTTTTCTTTTTCTTTTTTTTGTTAATGAGGGATATATATTAATTATTTTTCATTGTTTCTATGAGGATATCCAGCATGCTATCTACTCAAAAATCAATGTAGGATGATGAGATCCCAATACATTAATAACATGAAATTGATCATAAAATTTATATTTATGAATAAGAAAATTTTGGGAAATTTTAAATTTATAATCGTTAACTTTGGTCTTGTTCGGTATTTGATCTCCTATTTTATTCATTTTTGACAATGACCTCTGTCTTTTGATTTTGTCCAATTTATGCACAATACCACTAGATCTGGATTCTCAAGAAATGGGGCATAAATTGGAAAATATTAAAAATTAGAGTTCATTCTAAAAAATAAAAAAATAAAATCATAAAATTATAAGTCATATATTGCATAGTTCATAGTTAAAGGGCAAAAAATTAAAATATCCCAACAATGTTACTTTGTGACCTGAAAGATTTATCTAATAGTTCAATCTAATGTTTGTTATCTTATTTGTTATATTGGCAGGAAAATATTCGATTGGATGGAACAAGAATCTCAATGTAGCAGTTTAACACTGGTACTTCTACCACTTATAACAGATCTCCTTTATATTTATTTATTTTTTCCCATAACACTTTAAATATAACCTATCCATCATAGAGTGTTTTTTTCTTTCTTTTTGCCCGAAAATAAGAAGGGTGTTTGGTGAAAGAAATTTCAAACATTTTCCAATATATTTTAGAGTATATGATTTACGATCTTGTTTTAAAGAGAAAATATTAAAGTATTTAGATAAATAAGATAATGGAACCTTTTCAAGATGTTGAAAATGTCAATTGTGTAACCAAAATGCTGAGTATGAACCATTTTATAAGGCTTCTTAGTTCTAGTCTGAATATATTTCAATGTTTATTTATAGTTCATTTTTTTCCACCCAATCTGCACCAATTCATTTCATATATTTAATTAATGATGCAGAAAATGAGCTGAAATATCTTGTAAGTTTGCCAATTTTACTCAAATGTCCTTTGTAATAACATTACTAGATTCTAGTTGGCTTCTCGAGCGATCAGTTGATTCGATATCATTCATTAGGGCTACGATGTTCAAAAGATCCATAGGGTGAAAGATAAAACTTATTATCTGCACACAAAAAAATAGTAAATGGAAGAAATTTCTTGAAAATAAAATAAAACTAGTATATATATATGTATGTATATAAAATACTGAGAGATGATTTTACATGTGAGTAATGAACAAATTAGCTAGAGAAAGTGTAGAGTGTGAAATGTAGAGCTTATGCCACACCATTTATAGGAACAAATTAGCTAGAGAAAGTGTAGAGTGTGAAATGTAGAGCTTATGCCACACCATTTATAGGCAAGTACAACTGCAAGAATAAGATTAACTAGAACGTTCTGTATGCCCATTTTACTATCATACTCTTTAATTTATATTATTTTATAATATTATGTAATTTTTATTTTTAACACTTATGTCCTGTGGCCAATTATAATAGGTAATGCAACTCATAAAGTTGTGATGTAGCTTCTTTTGTACAGATGTCATATACATAAATTATTTTTAATGCTGATTTTGCATTAAAAATTTATATGAATATAAAAATTAAATAAAAAATTATTGAATAGAATATAAAAATTACAATTAAATAAGAAAATTATTTTAATTGTATTGTTGTCATTGTGGTTGCCAGCAAATTTGGTATTCTATAATGATTCATTTGAAATTTAATTTTTTTTACTTAATAGAAAATGCAAAATTAGGTGTATTGCATTAGAATATCCTCATCTTGTTGGAACAAATATTTTGCAATTAGTAGTAAATTAACTAAAGTTTCTATGTTTGTTCTCAATTAACATAGTGGGTTTTACATCTTGGAGTGTGGCTAAATATATTACGTCATTGCTTTATATAGTTATTATGTAAACTAGTTAATATTGTATTAATGTTGACAACATAACATATTCCTAGCAATTAATACATGGGACCTCTATTTAAAATTTTGTTACCTCCAAAACTGATTTTGGAGGTAACTGAATTTGAAATAGAGGTAACAAGTTTACAAAATAACTATGTAGATCAAGGATGAAATATATTTACCCACACTTCAATTTGTAAAATATTGTTCAAACAAGAGGAGGATATTTATACACAGTCCAACTAGCTTTGCATTCTCCATTAAGTAATTTTTGTTTTTTTAATTTGAAATGAATGATTATACAATTATTATGAATAACTTTCTTATTTAATTATAATTTATATATTCTATTTAATAATTTTATATTTATTTTAATTTTCATATAAAAATTAGCAATAAAAATAAAATTTTTATGCTACATCTGAAAAAAGAAGATACATCACAACTTTATCAGTTGCATTATTTTTTACAATAGGCCACAGGATATAACGGACAAAAGAATTGACTTTTAATATATGAATATATATATATATATTATACATATATTGGAACACAGGATATTACAAATTGTGTAACATAAGATTTGAACTGGAATTGTGGGCAACCAACCACTAAGAATACCTTTGTTCCATAGCCGTAAATCCCTCCCAACCTTAATTTGTTGTCTGAAAATACAAAACGCGAGTTTTTTCTTCCTTAATTCTTCAAAAAAAGTAAGGACAAGACTGACTTTATTGCCAGAGTATTTGCTTTTGATTCCTCTGTTTCCCCCCCTCCTATAATCTCTTCCAAGTCCCATATCGCCTCTTTCTCTCTCTCCCTCTCTCCTCTGACCGTTGTATGCATGCATTGCCTTCTCTCTCTAAAACGACCATCCCTTTCATCTCTTTCAGCTTTTATTCCTTAACATTCTTCCTACAGGCTTCCTCTGGGAGCCTCCCACCCACCCCTCGTCTCCACCTCCGTTCCTCGCTCCTTTTCTACCTCCGTAAATTTCGGCCACAACAGACACCGCAGAATGGGCTGCTGCTTCTCCCGGAGCACCAATGAAGAAGAAGCTCCGGCAGAGCCCGCCACTGCCATCCCCATCCCCGACGTGGCAACAGCCAACCCTTCCACCACCCCACCACGAACCCCTCCACATGCCTCCCCCGCCAAGCCCGCCAAGCCTGCCCCAACCGGGCCCGTCCTGGGCCGGCCCATGGAAGACGTACGGGCCACCTACACCATGGGGAAGGAGCTGGGAAGGGGGCAATTCGGGGTGACCCATCTCTGCACCCACAAGCAAACGGGAGAGCAATTCGCATGCAAGACCATCGCCAAGAGAAAGCTGGCAAACAAGGAAGACATTGAGGACGTTAGGAGGGAGGTCCAAATCATGCACCATCTCACGGGGCAGCCCAATATTGTGGAGCTGAAAGGGGCGTATGAGGACAAGCATTCTGTGCACTTGGTCATGGAACTGTGCGCGGGCGGTGAGCTGTTCGACCGGATTATCGCCAAGGGCCATTACACCGAACGGGCCGCTGCTTCGCTGCTAAGGACTATTGTGCAGATTGTGCATACTTGTCATTCCATGGGGGTTATTCATAGGGATCTTAAGCCTGAGAATTTCTTGCTGTTAAATAAGGATGAGAATTCGCCTCTCAAGGCAACGGACTTCGGGCTCTCCGTGTTTTATAAAGAAGGTCAGAAATTTTCAGTTTCTGCAAATATTTTCTGGCCATTTGTTTTTTCGCAACAACTGAGTTTTTTACTATACAAATGGCAGGGGAACAATTCAAAGACATTGTAGGGAGTGCATATTACATAGCCCCTGAAGTTCTCAAGAGAAAATACGGACCAGAGGTCGATATTTGGAGTATCGGAGTCATGCTGTACATCCTTCTATCTGGAGTTCCTCCTTTCTGGGCAGGTATTTCCTTCACACTCACTCCTCCTTAAATCTTAATTTTCGATGTTTCTTCTTAGACTGATGAGGATAGTATGAGAATTATCCTACAGAATCGGAGAATGGAATATTCAACGCAATTTTAAGGGGACATGTGGATTTCACCTCTGATCCATGGCCTTCAATTTCGAATGGAGCAAAGGACCTTGTCAGGAAGATGTTGAATTCGGATCCTAAGCAAAGGCTGACAGCATTCGAAGTGCTAAGTATGCATCAATATTACAAATGGTCATGGGATTCAAGATTCAAATCAAGTGTGATATATCTTAACTAAGGCTTTTAACTCTGTCTCATGTGTGTGAAGATCATCCATGGATCAAGGAGGATGGAGAGGCACCTGACACTCCACTGGACAATTCTGTTCTTGATAGACTCAAACAATTCAGAGCTATGAATCAGTTCAAAAAAGTCGCACTCCGGGTAATTATACTTACCTTCTTAAAATGAAATCGAATAATTTATGACTTCAAGTTTTACTCTAATTAAATCTGCAGCTTTTAGTGATACTGACTCTCTCTTTCTCTCTCTCTCCCTCTCTGTGAGTAGGTTATTGCAGGCTGCTTGTCAGAGGAAGAAATCATGGGGTTGAAACAAATGTTCAGAGGGATGGATACAGATAACAGTGGAACAATAACACTTGAAGAGCTAAAACAAGGATTGTCTAAGCAAGGTACAAAGCTATCTGAATACGAAGTGCAGCAGTTGATGGAAGCTGTGAGTTTACAGGAACTAACATGTTGTTTGTACTAGAATTGTGTTGCCTTATCTCTCTTTATAACGCATATGCCCTATCTACTCATGAAAATCAGGCTGATGCTGATGGGAATGGGACGATAGATTACGAAGAATTCATTACAGCAACGATGCATATGAACAGAATGGACAGAGAAGAGCATCTTTACACAGCATTCCAGTATTTTGATAAAGATAATAGCGGGTATAAATCATGTTAAGATAGGTCATTTCTGAAAATGATCTATGCTTGTTTTGATTAATTACATGGGGCTAAGTCCAGTAATTCTTTTTTATGAACAGGTATATTACAATTGAAGAACTAGAGCAGGCTCTCCGAGAGTTTGGCATGGATAATGGGAAGGACATAAAGGAAATCATCAGTGAAGTCGATTCTGATCATGTAAGCATGAACTTATGCAACTTAATATACATCTTTAAGACTCGGCATCATTCTTCTCAAGCAATCTATACAACTTCCTAATATCCCTTCATAATCCTGATGTCTTGCAGGATGGACGGATAAACTACGATGAATTTGCAGCCATGATGAAGAAAGGAAATCCAGAGGCAGTGGCAAATCCCAAGAAAAGGAGAAGTGGCGTCTTCACTTCATAGCCATGAAAATGTCAACACTAAAAAAGATGAAGATCCTTTTAACCTGCTATATATACATGTATAGACATATATATGCCTCAATTTCTTCACAGGGGTGAAGTAGGCCAACTGGTTTGCGGATTTGTGGTTGAGGACCGTTGATAGAGACGCAAATTAGGTTGGTTGGATACACATGACGCAGGCATGTTGAGGCTCGCTTTAATTGAAACAAGAGAAGAAAAAAAATGGGGGGAGGGAGGGGGGACTTTATATGTGTAAAATGTATATGTACTATTACTGATATAGATAGTTGCATTTGATCTTGTATAGTTAGCCCTTTTACGGAAGAACCAATTTCATTTCTATTTTAGACAAAATTCTATTTACTTTTTCAGATTTATAAATTTGGCTATATATACCTTAGACGTATATTTTTCTTGAATTAGGATTGTGCAAAGTCTCTTCTTTGTAACTTATAAGCCAACATCTAATAGGAGAAGTAAAGTTTTTTTAAGCACAGATCAGAATTCCATGACAAACAGGTAAAGAATCTGAAAAAGAATCCAGTAGACTCATATTATAGGTCTCTATCATTTCATTCCGAACAATTTCATGACACCCTTACGATATTGATATAAATGCTAAAAGCAGATATGCATATCTCTCGCATTTCTTACAAGTACTTTAGAAGTTGAAGACGCTCGAGGAAATTGCTTCAGCTGATTCATGAACCTTGCATCATCACAAAGTGAAGAAGAATGAGGTGTAATCACCATTTCCTCAAGTCCAGCGGCAGAAGCCAGTATATGTTTTACAAATTCAATCTCAGGCTCAATACCTGAGAAACCATCAATACACACCCTTCTAAGTTGATCCAAATAACGGCCTAGTGTTTTTAGGGTTCGTATGACTTCTGTAACAGCTTTCACAGCTCTGGGGGTGTATAACTTCTCAAAATAGGAAGGATGAGATTATATTAGTACACATCAAATGAGGTGGAAGAATTACATGATGCATGTACATATCTGACGAAGAAAGTAAAGATATTTTGTTTTAAGATTTGAGAAAGAAAAAACATATTAGCCACAACATAAATTTCATTCTTTTCACATACACCAGCCGGTACCACCAAACTTAAAAGGGCATCCCAAAGATGGATAAAAAAGAATGACATTTAAGTTGTGGCTAAAAATCGCTAGTGGCTAAATTTGTTTTTTTTTGGGGGGGGGGGGGGATTACAAACAGTAACTCTAAGCATCTGTAAGTTTGGAGAGGTTCGTGCTAAGCTGAACGCAGAAGCAACCTCGTTGATGTTATCCAAGTACATCGACAAATTAAGAACTTTGAGAAATTTTAAAATTCCAGCATATCGACCTCCTGCACCCAAAAACTGTGCCACAGAAAATAAGTGCAGACAACCACGTGCCAAAAGTGTACTTCAATATGAGAACAACATTTGGTACCTCTACTACACCTGGATGGAGATTCAGTTTCTCCAGCGAAGACATAAGATGAAAATAATTGAAGCCTGTAACTGACCGAATTCCCCAGGTTTCAACTATGGGAATAGACAATGAAACTTCAGCAAGAACTGGAGAATTTTTGAAGTAAATATCCTTGAAAACACCATGGAATGTGAAAGACCTGAGGCAAGGCCCCTCAACTAGAAAGAAATCCCACTCGGTGCATCCTACTAACCTCATGTTTTCAAGAAGGGGGCACTGAGAGATGAACTGTATAAACATTACAGGTACAAAGTCGACATCCTGAAAATCTAGTGTAATAAGCAAATTGAATCCTGTGGATCGTGGTGGCGGTTTGAATACACATCTATAAAGATTTAGGTGCCTTAGGTTTTGGAATGCAAAGAAATGAGACGTTAATTGGTGTTTATGGCCCGCGGATAAATGAAGGGTGAAGTCCTGCACGTGGGATCTTGATAGAAGAAGAATCCAGTGATCAATATCTGGACCACATCTATAACTGGGGACCTGGAGGGCAAACTTAAGTATAGGCCCTTTATGACGAAGGAGAAGTTGGTAGATTACATTTTCGAGTTTATGGTTACGCAAGAAGGTCCGATCGAATCGGAAATCAAACACAAGCTCTGGAATAGATGTCCATCTGTACCTCCATTTTCTGGATAGTATACTAGTCCTAATTGCTACCCGCAATGACAAGCGTGACAGAATACAATCTATTATATTATCAGGCAGGTTGCTAATGCCATCTGCATTGAAGTTTTTAGGACTTCTTTCCATTGGATTGGACATCCAAAAGTCTCCGTCGTCTGTCAAAGATAAACACGAAATTTTGAAATCATTCTTAATTTTGCTTCCATATCATGAGCGACTTAATTCAATGCGGCATGGAAACGATTAAGCGGCATAAACATGAAAACAAATCAATGTTCACGACCTGCTCTCTCTCTCTCTCTCAGATTACAAAGACATTCTTGGATACAATTTGAAAATATTGTAACGATTCTTCGGGTGTTGCTACAGCGATTGATTATAGACAGTTGCTAGCTTCATACTTAGCGGCCACTGGAAATCGAAAACCAATACAGATATTCCATTTCTATCACCACATAGCACAAAAGCAGCATAAATCACAAAATTCATAGGACAAAAGAGAATTAGAACGGACATAATCAAATTTTGTCGAAGTAGAAAAACATGGGTGGAAAGAGAGAACAACAGGAAGGCATAAACCACCGCGTGAGGTGAGCCAGGGACGGGGGCTTACCCGATTGTGGTCGACTATCTCCTGGTTATGAGCATCGCCGGCCAGCCGTCCACTTTCAGTGAGTTGACTCAACCAGGGCCGAGTGAGGATCAACGTCAACTTTATTTCGTTAATTAGTAATATTTAGGCCATATTAAGTTATTCTATTTAATAATATTATTATATTTTATTCTAGCAAGTAAAACAATTGGCCTCTTTTTTGTTGTAAGTTATCATTTTATCGTCGTTTATCACTGGACAGTAAAAACTTTCATGCATCGAATAGTGTATTTTGATTTCTAATATTATTTATTCATAAAAATATATATCATCGAGTGCACCGTATAATTTAATGTAAATATTATTCATTTCTTAAAAATATTATTTATTTACTTGAAAAATATAAATGTTGATTTTGTTAGTTAGTCTTAGTTAGTTTGTTAAATGTGTTTGTTAAATATGTTTGTTAGTTAGTTTGTTCATATATAAATTGTAGACTACTACTCATGCATTCTTTTTCGAGAGGAAAAAAAAAAACTTTCCTCCCAAACACTTTCCTCATATTTGTTATTAAAAAAAATTATTTTTAAATAAATAAATAATAAGTTTTTTTATTTAAATTAGTAATAATACGGAACCCACTGTTAGTATAAATATGAGCCTCATTCATTGTTCAAGGGTTATGAGTGAATTTAGAGAAAATTGCAATTCTCATATAATGTTTAAAAATTAATAATTTTTATTATAAATTTAAGTTTTTTTTTTTTTATAATTTTCATATTGAAGAAAAATTTAGATAAATTGTGGAGAGTTAGCCTACAATTCGATGAGTTGATATACAAATTATCTTTCAGAATGTTTTGATACTAGACTCATCACATGAATTATGAATTTTTGTCCTATTTTTATCCATTTACCACCTCAAAAGAAACAATAAGAGTGATAAAAATGAAAAGTTTGTCACTACGTCATTCTAGTGACTGCACTTGTTTTCTGCAACCAAGTGGGCAAAAACATTTTTTATTGGATTACTACACGTTTGCATTTATATATTTTGTGTTTATGCTCCAATTTATAGATTTAATCAATAACGCAAAAATTTATGTGCATTGGGTACATTATAAAATATGATGTAGATTATTATTTATTTAACTAAAAAATATTATTATTTATTTGAAAAATATTATTATTAAATTATTTTCTTGAAAAAAGTACAAATACTTTTTAATTAAACAAGAAATACTTTTTATTTAAACAAGTAATATTATGAGTCGGGTGCATAGTGCACCCGATACACAAGAAACTCACTTTTCTATTAAATATGATTGTTCTTTGAAACACACACACATATAACAAATCCAAAATTTAGTAATAAATCATTTCTTCTCAAAGTACATAATTTTTATGAAAGAAAACCTTCATAAATTTTGGGGTGAAAATTAAGAAACTAGTTTTTAGAAAAGATTAATAACTTCTAAATGACGTGAATACATCACCGATAATCATCTCTCGGATTTCTTGAATCATGAAAATGGGTATGAATTAAACATATTATCTCAAAAAATATGCTCGGATTTTTGTGTGACATTTATTTTTACAAAAAATAGAGAGAACATACAAGAATGAAGGTATAGGGGTCTAATTGAACCCAAAACAAATAAATAAAAAATTGAGGGTCAATCTGCAAAATATACAATAAGGAGTTAATTTGTACACTCTTCCTCTATTGTTCACTTTAGTGGTTAAATTGTGTTATTTAGCAAACAATAAATATGAAATTTGGTAAAAATTAATAGGAATATCCTCTTATTAGGCAAAGTCCTACCTCACGAGATAAATAGGGCCTTCATATATATTAAAGTAATTATATATAAATTAGAAATAATTAATAAATATAATTATCAACAAATATTAATATTTACATAAATACAAAATTTAAGAAATATAAAATAAAAGGTTGATTAAATAATTTAGAAAAAAATAGAAATTGTTTAATGGATAAAAATATTGCATTTTTGGATAAGAATAAACAATTCCACGCACCATTCTTGAAACAGCCTCAGCCTTCTTAATCACAATTTACCTATATATGCATTCTACAGCTTGTACACTGACAAAAACATCCCTAATATAGAAACTTTATAGGATGGAATTAGCCAATCAACAGTCAGAATATTTAATTTGAAACCCTAGCTAGCTGGATCATCAAAGTTGAGAAATTTTTATCTATATCTTCATCCTGTTCCATGTCTCTTTATTCACCGCCTTCGGCTGCACAACCTTAGATCTCGAAAGTTGCTCGTGGCAACTAGAGTTTGCCGTTTGCGCCACTTCTTTGAGCCTGCATATTTTGATTCCTATCAATTAATACACGGGTCCCTCTAATTCAAATTTTACTTTACCTTCAATTTATTTGATCTCTCACAGTCTTGGAGTGGTCAGAGGTGTAAATTAACGTCTGAACTAATTTTTTAGTTTAAGTTAGACCTTTTACTTACACATTTCCAACGTCTCGAAAAAATTCCACTATTTTATTTATCTAAATAATTTAATAATTAAGTTAATAAAATTAAGATCAATTATCGTATAAACACAAATTATTTTATAAATCGTTTGAAATATGTTTCACCTAACACCCTCTTTAATTTAGGGCAAAATGGGGAAAAAACACTCTTATAGTAATGATGGAAAAGGGAGGAGGAGAAGAAGAAAGAAGGAAATTTGTTATAAGTGAAAGAAGTACCAATTTTAAATTGCTACATTTTGAGATTCTTGCTTCATTGGATTCAATCATTTCCTGCAAATATAACCAAATGGACATTTAGATTGAAAATATGTTAAATTAGATATCGTATATTATACGGGCATAAAGTTGATGGGCATAAATTGAAAAATTTCTCAATATTTTTACCTTTAAAATTTTCAACATTTCTCCATGTTATTAATGTATTGGGATCTCATCATCCTAAATTTTTGAGTAGCAGTCTGTTGAATATAGCCATAGAAATAAAGATAAATTTAGATCTGTATAGGTCATTACGAAAAGAAGAAAAAAAGCAACAATTAGATGAAAATATTTGTTCACCTTTTGAGCCACTTTTTTTTTTTTCTATCAATGTTAGGAGTCAATTCGCCACCATTTTGAGGCAGTTGACCACTAATATTGTTGTTGAAAACAACCATTGAACACAAAATTCAGACCTACAAAAGATAATGGAGCAAGTCTAGGATGGGTTGGGTTAAACCGAAGACCTCCTCAAGCCTAGCATGAATGTGTAAATGGCTAGCAATTTGCCCTTTCCTATACACTAATGGATTCTGGCTAACTATACATGTCGATCAACCTTAATATTTCTTCTCTATTTTCAATTAATATTTCTTCTCTGTTTTCAATTCTTCATTGTAGTGGAGAGAGATGGGGAGGGGGAGGGGACGTTTTATCTATGTATTTGAATGAAGGCGGAATGGAAGAGATTAACAGGTTTAGATATCTAATGACGAGGAAAGTTGGAGAAATGAGCAAGTGAACGAATGGATTTATAGAGAGAATAAGATGAGGAAGGAAGGAAGGAAGAAGCGGCGAAGTAAAAAGGAACAATAAAAGGTGAGAGAAAAAAAACCCCTAATTTCTAGTAGCAGTGGAGTAAAATGGCACGAATAGAAGGTGAGAGAAAAACCCTAATTTCCAAAAGAAGCGGAGTAGCAGAGTAAAATGGCACGAATAGAAGGTGAGAGAAAAACCCTAATTTCCAGAAGAAGCGGAGTAGCAATGAACATATAGACGGTAATAGAGAAAACTGTGGCTGAACACACAACATAGTGTTCGGCCATCATCTTGTTGTATGTTCGGCCACTATTGGCCGAACGCCTTGTTGTATGTTCGGCCCTGGTTGGCCGAACATGCGCGCGGTTTAGTTTTTCGATGAAAAATATAGTATTTAATTGTGTAATTCTTATAATAATTATATTTTCTATATCATTTGTATTTATATTTTTCATTATCAATTACTTACAAATATTTTTAACTTTTATTTTGATTCGTTTGAATATAGGGTTAATGTATTAGTGTGTTTGAGCAAAGAATGAATAATATCAATAATGCAAATATTAATGTTAATTTTTTAAAAAGAAAATTACATAAGGGTATTTATGTCATCTACATTCTATTTAATTTTATTCATTAAATTAAAGTGGTGTAAAAAGTGATTTTTGTAGTAGGTTTAGTAACACCCTTAAATCAATTGTAACTTTGTTTTATTTCTTTAGATAATTTTCCTAAGTTCTGCCAACCACAACATTGTATTAACACACTAATTTTTTTTAAATATAAAATAAAATTTAAATAAAGAACATAAATTAAATATTTAAAAATAAATTTACAAAATTAAAAATAAGTATAAATTGTTAAAACAAGTCTTAAACCTACACATTGATTTATGAATTTACAAAATAAATACCAAGTTTATAATTCTTATAAATTTCTATATAATTTTCAAAATAGTTATCAATTTTTTTATTTGTTTAGTACTTTCTCATTATTTATTTGATATTTTCAGAATTTAATTCTAATTTTCTAATTTAGTTATGTTTTTCTTAATTTATATTTAACTTCAAGAATTTATATGTAATTTTCCAAATTTACGTGATTTTTTTGAATATTTAGTGATTACCATTTTTATTAATTTTCTGAATATATTTATAATTTTAAATTTATTTTAAAATTTTATTATTTATTGTAATTTTAATAATTTATAGATTTTCAGCTATATAATATAATAGTTCTTTTTTTTCGCATTATAATTTTTAAAATTGATGTGTATTTTCAGAATGTATTTATAAATTTCAATTTTTTTAGAATTTTTTAATTTTTTAGTTTATTTGCAATTAACTGATGGTGCTATTTAGCAGCACCTTGTGACATTTTATGTCCGAAAATTTATGCGTGCCTTAAAAATACATTTTTTTTTTAAGTTTTGTTTGTAAATTATATATAAATATCGGAATTTTAATATAAATTCTAAAAATTACAAATAAATTTTGAAAACTAAAAGGAAATTCTAAATATTATTAGAATATTCTTAAAATATAACTGATGTTCAAGTTTATAATTTAAAATTGATAAATAATATTAGAAAAAATGTATAAATTCAGAAATCACATATAAATTTAAAATCTTGAAATTATAAAAAAATAATGAAAATCACTAGTAAAAAGTGAATGTAGTGTGTTTTAGCCTATAATTAAGGGTGTAATTTAAGTATCTTAAAATCCTTATCAGTGATCTTCGATGCTTTTTATTTGGATTACTCGTAACATGTTTAATTTGTCCATCAAACATGATAGATCAGGGTGCGTATAGTTTGTAATGTACTTAAAGCTCTCTATGATCTTTGCATATTAAAGTTGAGACACCGGATCACCTTTATTCTTACTCAAATGTGTAGGAATATGTGCCCTAGTAGTCAACTATTAAGGATAACCTAAAAGACATATTGCAAGTGCAATATTATGAATATAATAAAAGTTTAAGACATTTTTCTTGATCGTATTCATTTGTGTTATATATTATATGATATTAAAATTCTATTATCTTAGTAACTTGAAGAATTGGCCAAACTTCGGCTGGTGGTTATGGAATAAGTTTCGGTGGTTGATATCATAAATGTAAAATGAAGATCACATTGCTTCCACAACATGGTGGCAAAGTGAATAACATGGATACAAAGTGACAAAAAAAGTGAATTGAGATCTATTAAATTGTAGAATGAACTTCTTTTTTGTTTTTTTTACATGGATTTATATAGATCTTGTGTTTATCTTTGTTTTCATGATGATATTCAACAGGTTGTCTGTTCAAAGATCTCGGATGATGAGATCCCAGAATATTAATAACACATAAGAGATAGTGTAAAATTCTAATGTAAAATTTTTAGGCGATAATTATTTACATCGGTCATTTTTTTTCAACATACCTCACTCACTTAATTAATATATATATTATTAACAAAAGACTAAATCATCCTTACTAATACTCTTTTGAAGTTGAACGTCAAATGCAACGCAGGAATTCAACATGTTAGCAACCCATACCACCGTTTGTGGTACGCATGCCCAAGTACCACAAGTCCCAAATCTGAATCTCGTGTAGAGGAAACATTGAAGAATTGATGTTGGAAGAGAAAGCAACCACTTCAAGATGTTTAGTTCTTGAATTTGCAGAAAGTGCACTTAGAGACAATGTGCACAGTTTCTAATGACAAGGAAATATTGTAGATTATAGTGTTTTAAATCTTCTTACCTAGGCATAAAAGCAAGATACTTCTTGCTTTTACTTTTCCGGAAAAAATAGCCAAAATTTCATGTAGGTATGCCTATTTTACTATTATGTTCTTTAATTTAGATTAGTTTTAATATATTTTGTAACTTTAAGATTTCTGTCTGTTATGTCTTATGACGTGATATAATGGGTATTACAATTAGTAAAACGCTGATGTCTAACATTTTTTTAGATATGACATAAAAAAATTACTTTTTAATATTGAGTTTGCATTAAAAAAAAAATTAAAAAATAATTAAAATGAATATATAAAGTATAATTAAATAATTAAAATAATTCAAAAATAAAAACTATTATATTATAATTCTTAAAATCTTAGGAAAATTAAAAATCAGAAAAAGATTAAGAATAAAAAATAAATTATAGTGTTATTTAAATGAATATAGATGATAATTCATTAACTAAGAAAATTCGAAATATAAAAAAATTATAACTATAAATTATGAAAATTACGAATATATTAAAAAATGAAAAAATAAATTAGAAAAACTACAAATGAATTAAAATATTTTTAAAATTATTTAAATGAACATAAAATTATAATTAAATAAGAACAAATATTTAACAAATAAAATAATTATATCATAAATTATGAAAAAATAAAAAATTTAAATTGAAAGTAAATTTAAAAAATTAAAAAAACGTCTTCCAAAAATTATAATTTTATTTTAGAAATTGCACATAAAGAAAATAAAATGAAAATCACTTAAATGAATACAATAATTTTTAATGTATTAGAATTATTATTTTTTTGTAAATGAAAAAATTAATTATAGTTTTATTCTAAAAAATTTAAAAATGAAATAAATACTGAAAAAAATTAATTTCTGCTACCATTCCTTTCTTTAGATATCTAAAGTGATAAATTTCTTCAATTCCGGTTTCTTCAAATACATTGCCATACTGCCCCCCCCCCCCCCCCCTCCCTATCCTACAATGAAGAATTTAAAATAGTAAAATATATTAAGGTTGATGTGCATGTATAGTTGGCCGAATCCGTTAGTCTTTGTCTATAAAAGTACATATTTTTAGCCAATTACACATCCGTGCTTGGCTTGAAGAGCCGGGTCTGGGGTTTAACCCAACCTGCCCTAGACCTCCTCCATTACCTTTTGTAGTTCCGAGTCTTTGTTCAATGGTTGTTTTCAATAACAACATCCCCAGTCAAAATTGGAATAAAGATATCAATTTGAAGATCACATTGTCTCCTCAACATGCTAGCAAAGTGAACCCCTACATGGATTCAAAATGGCTCAAAAGGTGAATTAAAATTTTCATCTAATTGTAGCATTTATTATTATTATTATTATTATTTTGGCAATGACCTATATAGATTTAGTTTTATCTTTTGTTTCAATGAAGATATTCAACAGGTTATCTACTCAAAGATCTAGGATGGTGAGATACCAATACATTAATAACACGGAAGAGATGGTGAAAATTTTAAAGGTAAAATTTATATTAACAAAATTGTTGGGAAAATGGTGCATAAAGCTCTTCATTTCACACCCTACACTTTTTCAAGTTAATCTATTCAAGGCTTAATTTATTTCTCACATGTCGAATCATCTTGACATCTTTTCTGCCTTTTCTTTTCATTAATTATTTCTTTTTATGCAGATATATATAAGTATTTTTCACCATATGAAACTTTTAGAAATGGTAGCCCCATCAAACAATGTTGGATCAAATGAACTTAACAATGTTATTGTAGACTCAAATTCAATGTTTGTAAATGGAAAAAGTTTTAGAGGTAGTTAACTTTGTTTCTTCTCTTCTATAAATTCATAAAATGTGGAAATAGACTGCCTATAAGTGTGGATTACATTTGCTATAAGATAAAATATTAATCCTCATCCCACGAGTAAAAATCCACAAAGAGAAGAGGAGACGATTGCGTGTCGAAAATGAGTCGCTCTAAAACACATAGAGATTCGATCTAATAAAGTAAGGATCTCAGAAAGTAGATATTCAGTCTTTCACTCATATACTGAAATTTCTAGGCTCAAAGAAATGGTGCAAACCGCAGAAACTGGTAGCCACCATGAGCAACTTCCCGCTCGGCATTTGTGTAGTCGGAGCTGATGAATGTTGTGTATGATAAGAAATAGCCCCGGAGGATGAAGATATAGACAAATACTCAACTTTGAGGAAATAGATGTTGATCCAACTAGCTAGGGTTTGAAATTAAATCTATTGGCTGTTGATTAGTTAATCCCATCCTGTAAAATTTCTATATTTGGGTTATACAAGTTTTTAATTTATTATAATATTTATATTATAAATTAATTTTTAATGCCACATTTGAAAAAAGAGGTTAAATCACAACTTCATCTTTGCATTACCTGTTACAACAATTTACAGGTCAAAACTGGCAAAAATTTAAATTCACCTCATATTTT
The DNA here is from genome assembly GCA_028749325.2 of Caryopteris x clandonensis. NCBI lineage: Eukaryota > Viridiplantae > Streptophyta > Magnoliopsida > Lamiales > Lamiaceae > Caryopteris > Caryopteris x clandonensis. The sequence continues at coordinate 3,225,658 of JAPYKT020000010.1, read as the reverse complement.
TATGATAGTAAAATAGATATTCCTGTAGAACATACTAGCTAATCTCATTATTGCAGTTGGACTTGCCTATAAACGGTGTGGTATAGGCTCTTCATTTCATACTCTACACTTTCTCAAGCTAATATATTCTAGAGGTAATTTGTTCCTTACATATAGAATCATCTCTCAATAGATTCTTATAAATGGAATATATATATATATATACTAGTTTTACTTTATTTTTCAAAAAAATTCTTCCCTTTGCTAATATAGATATTTTTTGTGTGCAGATAATAATAATTATCTTTTACCATATGGACCTTTCAAACATCGCAACCTCAGTGAACGATATCGAACCAGCTGGTTTCTTGAGAAGCCAACCAGAATCTAATAATGTTATTACAGACTCAATTTCAATATCAGTAAATATGGAAATAGAACCAAAAATGAAGGCCGCTTTGCCTCCTCGACACAAGTCAAGAGCCTCTCTTACCCTTGAGGACATACTTCAATATGAATGGCAAAACGGCCGCCTAGTGGTTCCTACCAAGAATATAAAGGAACTCAAAAGGTCAAATAAATTAAACCTTAATTTCGTCGTATGATGTGATATATATACAAAAAGATGTATGTATATATATATAGTTTCTATACATGACCATATCCAACAGGCTATCTGCGCTATGATGTAAAATGAAGAAGTCCCAATATACTAAGGACATTGAAAAGATGAAAGAAGATTTAGAGGTAATTCATTTTATTTTTCTATGAATTTAGAAATATACAAATTAACTGCCGATAAATCTAAATTTAATTTATTATGTTTGCAAAATAAAATTTTAGTCCTCACCTAGCAAGTTAAAATCCCTTAAGAGATGCAAAGGCAATTGCAGATAAAAGATAATTCCCTCCAAAATCACGTAGAGATTCGATCCGCTGAAGCAAGGATCTCAAAAAAGTAAAAACTTCAATCTTTTACTTTTATGTCTTTAATTTTATTTTTTAAAATATCTATGGTTGTACTAACCTTTGCCATGTTAAATGCATGCAGTGGTGCTCAAACAAAAGCAACTTGCAGTACGAAGGCTCAAAGAATTGGCGCAGACCACAAACACCAGTAGCCACAAGCAACTTCAAGATCTGCAGTTGTGTAGCCGGAGGCGGTGAATAAAGAGATTTGGGAGGAGGATGAAGATACAGACCAATATCTTAACTTTGAGGAAATAGATGCTGGTCCAACTAGCTAGAGTTTGAAATTAAATATTGGCTGTTGATTGGCTCATTCCTTCCTATAAAATTCTATATTAGGGCTATTTTTGTCTCCTGTACAAGATGTAGAATGCATGTAAGTGTAAATTGTATTTAAAAAGGCTACAAAATATGTATATCTATATGTGTGTGTATTTATATATTACTTTTCTATTTCCTCAAAGTTGAGATATTGGTCTATATCTTCATTCTCCATCCCTGTCTTTTTATTCACCGCCTCCGGCTGCACAACAGTAGATCTCAAAAATTTCTGGTGGGTACTAGTGTTTGCGGTCTGCGCCACTTCTTTGAGCTTGCGTATTTCAATTTGATTTTGTTCGAGCAGCAATGCATGCATTGAACATGGCAAAGGTTATTGCAGCCATAGTAATTTTAAAAAAAAAAATTAAAGATATATAAGTGAAAGATTGAATTTTTACTTTATGAGATCCATGATTCACTAGATCGAATCTCTACGTGATTTGGGAGGGAATCTGCAGTTGTCTATGCATCTCTTCATGGATTTTAATTTGCTAGGTGAGGACTAAAATATTTTTCTACAAATAAGCAAATTAAATTAAGATTTATAGGCAATTAATTTGTATATTTTCTGAATTCATATAAAAAAAATTAATTGGATATGCTCCTGTATAATAAACCAAAAAAAAAATTATACATATATATACATATACATGGATCTCTCCGTATATATCACATCATATGATAAAAAAAAGTAGGTTCAATTTATTTGACATTCTGAGTTGCTTTATATTCTTGGTAGGATCCACTAGACGTCTGTTTTGCCATTCGTACTCAAGTATCTCCTCAAGGGTAAGAGAGTCTCTTGACTTGTGTCGAGAAGGCAAATGAATCTTCATTTGTAGTCCTTTTTCCATATTTATTGATATTGAAATTGAGTCTATAATAACAATATTAGATTTTGGTTGGCTTCTTGAGCAACTAGTGGATTCGATCTTGTTCACTATGACTGCGATGTTTGAAAGATCCATAAAGTGAAAGATAATTGTTATTATCTACACACAAAAATAATGTATTAGCAAATGGAAGTAATTCCTTGACAAATAAAATAAAACTAATATATATATATATATATAGGTATATCATTCCATTTATAAGAATGAAAATAAAAAGAAGAAAATATTGAGAGATGACTCTACCTATGAAGAAAAATTTAACTCTAGATTAGCTTGAAAAAGTGTAGGGTATGAAATGAAAAGCTTATGCCACACCATTTATAGGCAAGTACAATTGCAAGAATGAGACTAGCTACAATGTTCTAGGTATGCATAGTTTACTTTCATATCCTTAAATTTACATTATATTTTTAAAATATCATGTTATTTTAAAAATATAATGTAAATCACAAACAAACATGTCACATATATTAAATAACATCACTAGTTAATATTTTACGAATATTAAAAGTAATAAAATATTAAATTTAACAAAAGTGTCGGAGTGGTAAAAAGAAATTATAAAAATATTATATGTGTTTAATTTGAGTGATTTATTTGACAGATTAGAGACCTATTTTACTTGAATCAGGAAATTGTATTTTTGGTCCACACACCACTTTAAAGGAGTGTTTGTCTGTTGTCTGCTTTGATTTTAAAATAGAATAAAAAACTATTTGTACTGCATTGCAAGAAGTTCAGTTTGAAGAAAATACTATTTATATTGACTTTCTATATGATATGAACGTGCATAAATATTTTGCAGAGAAATTTTCAACTGATGTGAGCTTGGGCCGCCACAATGGGCTTTTGACGGCCTCAAATGAATACCAGATCTCGATCATGTAGGTTTGTACGTAGGGCAAAGAAGTAGTACTATTTTCTCCATTTCAGCCCAAAAAACAAAATTTGGACGGCCCAAGTTACGTTTCTATAGGGCTTTTGCCACATTGAAAGAAATAAGGATAAGAATAAAAGTTCGAAAACTAAATGTGACTACAGGAACTTAATGGAACAAAAGTTAAGAATTTAAGGGTTTGAGAATGGATTCAAGAAATCAATATGTTTGTAATCAATCCAGTTCTCATTATTTATTATCCATCCTAAATTTTCTTTTTTTTACTATTTTCTAAACTGGTATTCAATAGATAAATTAAAGAACCAAACCAATCTAATGTTGGACACTCGGCGTTTCTTAAAGTCCTTCAAGTCCCTGTGTCTCCTCACCAACGCGGCAAGGCCCAGCATCGCATTTCAGTTAAAACTTCAAAAGATTTCAAATGACAGAGAAAACGTTTCCTGCATCTAACTATTCTTCTGCAGAATAATGGGAGAAGACAGCAATCTCAGTAAGTAGGAATTGATGGATCCACTTTTACAGCGTATTCGTGTATTCCTCCAGACACATTGAATACCTTCCTGAAACCCTGAGAAATATTCAAGGCCACATTCATGATTCGTGATAATGTATACAAGGCAAGAGCCTGGTCATATTAAAAACTTTAACAACGCCTCAACAAGCAAACTACAGCCTCTGCAATAACTTTAAACTTCTGTGGAGCTACGGCGTTACAAGTTCATGTTTTGCAGAGGAGTTCCATATTTAATTGATGAATGAAGTATAAGAAGACAAGTTCAACTTCAATTAGTCATTATGCGGATGCATCCATCTTTCATCTACATGCGGAGTCAGCACAAGGATAAATACAGAACAAAGTAAGCAGCCTAGGAAGAAAAATCAATATTTGAAACGCAATTTGAACTTCTACCAGATGAAAGACATTCCAGCTGATCTTTAACCAAGATTTTTAATGTAAACATGTATCAGTTTTCGGAGTTTGTATCAGTAGATGAAAGGCCTTACCTGTGTCTGCAACCATTGGGCAACTTGCATCGATCGCATTCCGTGATGACACTGCATTAGACAACATATTCTTCAGCACAATACTGAGCAAAGAGCAAAAGATATGAAACATTGAGAAATTTGGGGGGCTGCGGGAAGGAAACTATCCAAAAGATACTTGGGAGTTCAAAAATAAGAAATAGAATGCAGAATGTTTAGCAGCAAGACGTATGCAACTTGTTGGTAACAGTCAATGCCAGATATTGACAAATCTTAAAGTTTCCAATCAGGGTTAGAAAGGAATAATAATAGCTTACATAAAAATTCAAACATGAACAACACAAACTAACACAATTTATTAGAGGAGCAGCAAATAAAGTAGGACTGAAGTACAACGGTGTGTAATAACAAAAACGAATGACAAGCAATGAGTCCACAAACACAAGCAATCATTAACTTTATGTAGGTAATAAGAGGGGGGTATTGAAATTCACATATTCAAGGGCTTTGCTAAGCAATAGTGTCTTAGATCAAGATTAAGTTTCACAGCATATACAGGTGTAGCTACATTTTTTTGGACATTAGTTATCCACGTACCATAACATATGTATCCTTTTGGAGATCTAACTTTGTTGTAATTTCCGGTCCCCAATTTCCAAACTGGCGAAGTGGAAAAACTTTGAAACCTGGCAATGAGGCTTTGGCCCTGTTTCAAATAGACAATCAAAATAACGAAGACGTATTTACTGGCCCAGTTTTAAGGATTTAGCTGAATGTCATTTATTTGAGGAAGTTGAAAATTCTGTCCTTCGTAACATTGAGTCTTTAGAACACTTGACATTTTGCACACCGCATTAATGACTGCGTCTTTGAGGCAGTGCTTATACAAACAGACTATGCATGCATCATTACTAACTTGAAATGTGCCAGTTGTGTGTATCCCTATGAGGTGAGTGTGCTGTTCCTCTTTAGTCTTGTTCTCAATTACATACCTCTCTTTGCTTCTATCCTTTAATATAATTTAAATTTAGTAGAAAATTAAGCACATACACTTCATCAGGCTCTCTAACATCAATCAGTTGTGCCTCTTCAACAAAAGATGGATCTTGCATTTTCTCATGGAGCTCATTAGGCTGTATCTGTTCAAGTACTGATTCCTCCCTGTATATTCAGAAAGGAAGAAATCAAGAAATGACATCCACTTCTTTCAAAAAGACATGTTTCAATCACATTTCAAATATTACCTTTCTGACAGGATTTGCAATAAATGCCACCCAAATTTAGTCTTGCACCTTACAACTTTATTTAACGGAGCACTAAATGCAGCATCCTCAAATTCTGGCACCTGATATATTTCACCATGAAGATAAAACTCTCAGAAAAGCAAAATTGGGAGAAGTTGTGCAAGCACCAAAGCAGCACATGAAGTGGTATTCACGGCAGCAGTCACTACAAGCCAAAATATTGAAGTGGAACACTGTTGCAACAAAACATAATCATCTCTGGTTCAATTTCTTTCATCAGTTGCTTCCAATGACTTTTAAGCTCATTTGCTAATCATATCATAAGTTTGAGATTTCAACTTCGAAGATATATCCTTCACAAGATAATTTGTATAACTGCAGATATTTTGACACTAAGAACTGAAACTAAGCCCCTAGTTAATCATCAATGTACAATATCAGAAGGGAAAAGAGTGCGAAAGGTTCATATTTTCATTCCTTTTACATAAAAATGAACAACTGATTGCAAATGTTAAATAAGTAAGAGGTAAAACAGTCATTAAGCTGCCCTCCATAAAAATAATTGTTTTCATAATTATTCTGGTTCCAACTAGTTCAAGATAGAGATAAACATAAACAGCTTACCATCTGCCCCTTTCTCACCCAACCAAGCATACCCCCTTCCTCTTTTGATGGACAGATCGAGTATTCCACTGCCAAGTCACTCAAGTCCTCTCCTGAATGTAACAAGTAATTATATCACCAGAATGGTACATAGGAAAAATTAAACATCTTTAGGAAAAAAAAAAAATTAAATAAATAAGTACAATAGAGGAGAGATTTCTCAGGCTAGATAACGAAAGAATAGAAGATGCCAAGTGAAATGTTTGTTTTCCCAAAATTGACACTGATCTACAGAAATCCTATATACCTCTTCTACATAATGTTGCAACAATGTGTTGCCTATATTCTTATCATCGCAGATAGTATTCAAAGAATTAATATAGGATATGCTGGAGAATAAAAGATATAGAAGCTAACCATCAGCAGCTCTTTTCTGTAGGTCAATCAAAAGCTTCTGGTCATCTTCTCTGACAAGCAAATGCTGCACTAATAACTCTCTCCCAGCTTCAGCGCTTCTCCCAGAGCTGAATGAAGCTGAAGAGAATACCATATCTAATTAAAGCAAACTCAAATTACATATAAAAGTAGAATGGAGCAGAAATTAACAAATTACACATTATTTGACCATGGACAAACGCGGAAGAAACTCAATCTCATGGATGCATAACTTACGGAAACAGGGGTTTTGCAGGGTTCAACATGCTACAGACCAGATACAATTATTTTTCTTACAACCACATTCAAAATATAATCAGCATATGGTAGCGATGAAAGAGCAACCTAGAAAAAGATCCATTAATTAACCACTGCAAATTAATCAACGTTTTAAGCAAAAAATAAAAATTGAAGACTTGGATTCAAATGAAACCAGCCCGTTAAACAACAGCAAGAATGACGTAATTAGCAATATTAGGTGCAATGACTGAGAGAAGAAAGAAAACAGAATACATAATAAAAAGAGAATTTTAAAACGATCACTTTGGAATACGGAAAATGATACAGTGGAGAGCATTTGCAGACCTGCGGTCTTGAGGAGGCAAGGTTGAGCCGCCATGCGATTGAATCTCGAGCTAGAAGTATGATGATTATGGCGATAAATGGGCAAAGAGTGAGTGGCTCTCTGGTGAAAGAGGGAAGGAGGTTTCCGCAGCAACGAGGAGGCGAAGTTTTCGCGAGCAATGAGCGCGGGTAGAAGAGCAAAAATAGGCGAAGGAGAACCAAAAACGAAGGGGGGAAGATGAAGCGACGAAGCTCTTAACATTGCTATGCACTGAAAGTTTTCTTGATTCGATTTGCAGTGGGGGAAGAAATGGGGAAGATGCTCTGACTTCACTCACCAGTAGGGCTGTAATTCAGACGTCCGGATGACTAGTATAGACACTGGTGCAAAACCTTAAAATACATTTAAATAGATAATAAAATTTTGATTTTAATTAATTGTTAATAATAATGATAATATTGTAATTATAATTAATTATTACTATTATCTTTCTTTATACAAAAAGAAGAATAGTGGAGATTATGTTTCCTTAAAATACATTTAAATACATAATAAAATTTTGATTTTAATTAATTGTTAATAACAATGATAATATTGTAATTATAATTAATTATTACTATTATCTTTCTTTATATAAAAAGAAGAATAGTGGAGATTATATTTCCTTAAAATACATTTAAATACATAATAAAATTTTGATTTTTTATTAATTGTTAATAATAATGATAATATTGTAATTATAATTAATTATTACTATTATCCTTCTTTATATAGAAGAAGAACAGTGGAGATTATGTTCTTGTCAGAGATGACTCCCATATTTATTTTTTTCTATTTGACTGACACGTGTGTTAATATTTAATTTCAAAATTCAAATTATTTTTTATTTAAAATCTGTTTTGATGTATGATATATAAAATTAATATTTTTTCTATAATTTTTAATTTGACACTAATATTGTATATTTTAAAATATAAAATTATATTTAAAATGTGATATATATATATATATATTAAGAATTGAGTATAGCTTTTTTATGATTGAATTATCTATTTTTATTTTGATATATGTGTTGGATTTGAATTAATAATATGATAGTTTTTTATATGGATTTTCATAAAAAAGTATATATAAATATTTTTTATAAAATATAAATATCATACTATTAATTTATATAATATTATAATTTATTATTCCATTTTAATAGGTTTTAGTGAGTTGAAAATTAGTATTGAGTAGGAAATACTCTAAATTCACTTCAAAAACTTGTGTAATTTATTATTTAATAATGATAACTTTTCAAAAAATGACTGCAATATAACATAAAAAATGAAATCGCATAATATTCATATAAATATAATTGACATAAATAATTATTATGTAAGTTTTAATATAATAATCTTAAAAATTATCATATATTATTAATAATATAATAAAATATATTATGTCTGGTGCATTTCAAGAATGATCATCTAATAAATACTTAAAAATATTAAATATTATATGTTTCACAATATGTATTACAAATATAAAGTTATTGAAATTAATAGTACAATTTCATAATACTAGTGCAAAAATAATAGTACTCTCACAAAAATAATAATACTATGAAGAAGTATTAAATGTATGCCATATTTTTATGAAAATATTATTTTAATACATATTAATAATGGACAGAAAATCATAGTATAACAATATTTTGTTATATTAATAAAAATCGTAATATAAATCTAAAAAAATCAATTAATCGAATAAGGTAAACAAAACAAATTTGAACATAACAAAAATAATACGAAGCTTTTATTTAATGAAAATGAAATCAATTTTAATAATAAAAAAAAGGGGGGGGGCCGATTATATGAGTGAAAATTTAATGTGTTATAATTCATAATTTGGAATTTATATATTAATTAAACTCGTCAAACATTATCAACGTTCCGTATGTTATAGAAAAAAATTTAGCCGATTTTATCAGCATTTATAAAGTTTCTGTGTATTACATAATATTGCTACAATTAATTTGATATAATCATCTTACATAATCTGCCATGATACTATCTGTATCTATATTTATATCTATATATATATATAGTAGCATATTTTTCTGCTAAAATCAGTTACCAAATCAGAAAATATATTAAAAATACATATAAGAAAGAAAGATATAATTATGAAAATTATAAATGACCATACAAAAATAACAAAGTAAGATAAAATTTCTAAAAATACAAATATATTATAAGTTCTTAAAATCTAAAAGATTAGAAAAAGTTTCTAAATTTATAAATAAACTTATAAAATTACACATAAATATTAATTAAGAATCAATTCATTGAATGGAAATAATTATAAGTAAATGAGAAAGTTTTATTTAATAATAAATTATATTTTATATTTTTAAATTATAAAAATGTAAAAATTAAAATGAAATCACACTAATTAAAACAAAATTAGAAAAAAAACTAATTATAATTAAAGTTAAAAAGTTACACGTAAATACAAAAAATGGTGCGTCTAAACCTACCACAAAAATTACTTTTCAAACTACTTTAATTTTATGAATAAATTTAAAAATAGCAAATATGACAAATATACCCTTATATATTTAAAAAAAATTATAATATTATTATTGTCTTCATTCTTGACTAAAACCAAGAAAAAAAAAACACCCACACACACTAACCTTATATTCAAAGAAATTAAAATAAAAGGTAAAATATTTTGTAAGTAATCAATAATAGACCATACAATAGAAATGATATAGACAATATAATTATTGTAAATATTAGATGAATAATCATGTATTTTATGTCAAAAAAATAAAATAGCGCACTCGTTTGGCCAACCAGGGTCAAACATAAAATATGGAGTTCGATCAATGATGGCCGACTGTGTATTCGGCCTTAGTTGGCCGAATGCTATGTTGTGTGTTCGGCCTTAGTTGGCCAAACGCCATATTTTATGTTTGACACTAGTTGGCCGAACTTGTGCGCAATTTTAGTTTTTCGACGCAAAATGCGATATTTAATTGTCTAATACTTACAATAAATATATTTTCTATATCATTCGTATTTCTATTTTCCATTATCAATTTCTTTCGAAATATTTCAACTTTTATTTTGATTCATTTGAATGTAGGGTTAATGTGTGAATGTGTTTGAGCAAAAAATGAAGAATATCAATATGAGAATATTAATGTTTATTTTAAAAAATAAAAATTAAATAAGAATATATATGTAATTTACATTATGTTCACAAAATTTAAGTGGTGTGAAAAGTAATTTGTGTGGTGTGTTTAGCAACACCCTACAAAAATTGCATAAAAATTCAAAAAATTTAAATAAACTCTGAAAAATTGTAAGAGTACTCTAAACAAATTAAATTTATGAATATATGAAACAATAAAAAATAAAATATATTATATTATATCATAAATCAAATAATATAAATATATGAAATAATAAAATATTACAAATAAATTGGAAAAAAAATAGTGAGCAAACTAAAAATAAATTCAGAAATTTATTTAAAATTTGAAGTTTTATAATTCTTATAATTTTATTTATAATTTCAGATTATGTTTTTTATATTTTCTAATTTTTAGTACCTTTTCATTATAAATTTGATATTTTCTAAATTTAATTATAGTCTTACAAATTATTATTTTCTAATATTATTTTAGTTATTAGAATTTATTTTAAGAATTTATCTGATTTGTTTATGTATTTATGTGTAATTTTTTAACTTCATTTATTTTTAAATTAATTTTATAATTTTCCAAATTTTTTTTCATAATTATTTTTTTTATTTAAAGTGTAATTTTCTAAATTTATCTATAATTTTCTTATTTTGTTTCTAATGTTTCGCATTGTTAGTAATTTTCATTGTTTAGTTGATATTTTTTAATTTTTCATTTTTGTTTAAATTTATTTAAAATTTTGGAATTTATAATATAACGTATTTTGAATAATATTTCTTATTCTATTAATGTTTTATATCATTTAAATAATTTCTAAATTTATTTTATAATTAATATTATTTTGGAAGTCAAATCATCATTGATAGTAAAATTTTAACACCACATCTTAAAAAACATGCGACATCAGCGTATTATCAGTTACATAAGTAAGAGTCGCCGATTACAAGACATAACGAAAAAAAAAAATTGTATGGTACATGACATTTTAATTTATACTCTAGTGAATTTAGTTTTAAAAAAAAAACAATAAATCAATATGATATTATTATCATTTCTAATCCTCTCATTTTCTACATTAAATTCTCTACTCTACTTCCAATCATATTAACATCTAACTCAAGTATTTTTCATATTAAAATTAGAGCTTCAAAAATTTTATCTCTCTTTCATGACTATGTTTAGATTATGCAATTGTAGAAAATTGAATATGATTCAATGAGAACATAAAAAATTTCTATTGAACCTCCCATATTTGCAATACAAACAATAAGCCATAATTTTATTAAAATATTATTCCATTTGAAATATAATTTTTATATATTATCATTTTCTCAAAAGTTATTGGAACTCGATTTATACTTTCTAAACTCAATACAAATATTTTCCAACTCACTATAATTCCTCAAACTCAAATACAAATATTTCAACTCACAAAAAAATATTAGGGTGAAATAATAAGTTACATAAACTTCAAGCTATAATTTTTTATTTCTATAAAAGAATTATTTAATTTTTTCAATATTTGTATATCAAATCCATATAGACTTTAATCCACTATTTATTCAAATCTAACTCATATATCAGAATAAATAAATAAAAAAGAAATAATCAATCCAAAAATATATATTTTATGCTTTAGATATAATATTTTATTTTAATATGTGTAATATTGATGTCAAACTAAAGATAAAAAAAAAGGAGAACTATTATGATATATCATAAGTTAAACACAAATTTGAAACCAAATTTTTTTTGTTTAAATCTAAAAATTTTAGTATAAAATAAAAAAATAAAAAGTGAAAGAAAGTTGTCGCCAAACAATAAAGAAAGTGAGCACTATTCAAGGAGCAATTTTTTTCTTTTTTAAATAATAAAAAAATTAATATGCACATGCCACTAGAGTATACATATGTAAATAATATACATACGATAATCCGTTTATATAATAGAATGATTGTTGCAATTGTAATGTTTAGGGTATAGGGTTTCGGGTTTAGGATTTAGGGTTCGATTATGCTAAAATTTGTATTTTTGATTATTGTTTACTGTGAGGTTTTAATTTATAAAAGGTTTTGTAATAGTTGTACCAACTATTTTTCTCTTTTACATCATAGTAATATAGAGTCAAAAGTTTTATCATTTAATATTTATGGAAGAAGCAATTAACTATAATTTGAGGTATTGTTTAGAATCAAGATTGTGTACTTTATCAATAAAAGCTATGAAATTTTGGGCTTAATATAATCTTATTATAAGATTAGTAATTATAATTTTACTGAATGACGTATAAAAGTTTATTTTTTTTATCTCTTAAAAGCCTAGTGAATTTTAAAACTTTTCTGCCTTTAAATTTATATATATTAGTTTTCACCAAAAAAAAAATATTCTATATATACATATTCAAAAATCTAACAGTATAACTTGTAAAAATTGATGCATGTAAATCACTTAAGGTTTTAAACAAACATCCATAATAGTCACTTATTCTCTTGAGATTATTTATGGATAGATCTACCAAGTGTAAGAGAAATATCTTTTTAATGACCCAAAAGCTCATAAGAAAATGACTGAAAATAATGGATAATTATTTATTTTATCCAACAACTCATAGAACTTAACTTTTTGAAAAAAGAACATTATTAAAAATTACATTTTCTTTAATATTCAAAATTTGAAAATAACATTTTATTTTATTAGAAAAGAATTTACATACTTTAATGTGAATATTCAGATTTTTATAATACTTTTATTTTTTCATGATTTTAAAGATTTTCATTTGAAAATTATTAAATTGATTTTATTAAAATTTTAAATAATAATTAATTTTATTGCAATTTGGTATTTAAATAGATAATTTACGTAGAAATATAAGTAAATGTCAATAGTCTACATTAGCTATTTCAGCCCGCAAGATATGAAATTACGCCACATGGATTTCACATACGATATCAAGCCGCTAGGGTCATTCAAGCCCAAATTATCCTCAATTGATGAAATTTAAAAAAAAAAAAAAAATCTGATATTTAAAATTGCCAACCTAAAATTCTAATGTCTGAATAAATTCAAATCCCATAAACTAATGAGTAAAATATTTAATTATACCATGAAATGAGTCATAAAATTAGAAATTAGGGAAAGTAATGAAATACTTAAGAGGCCATATTGTATTCACTAATTTTGTGGTATGTCAAAGTCTATATGTTTCTCTGAATAGAGATGTCAATTTTACGCGTAGGATCAGGTTATCCGAAGGATAATCGGGTAGGATACTATTCGAACCCAATATTTTTGTGACCGAGTAGAGTTGGATACGGGTATAGGTTATTATGCGATTAATCTACCTGTCAACTCATTTAGAAATATATATATATTATTATATAAGTTATATCTTATATAATTATTAATTTGATCTAATATGTTATATAACATAAAAAATTATTATATAATAAAAAATATAATATTTGCATATTATATATATTATATGTAATTTTATTATACCAAATTCTACATTGTATATATACATATTATATATAATTCATAATTTTTTAATATATCCGGATAACCCATTACCAAACGAGTTGCCCAATTACGCAATGGGTTATACCCCAATCTACCTAGATCTAATATAATGGTATGAAAAAGACATACTCGTACAATACTGACATGTTTGCACCCCCCCCCCCCCCCCCCCACCTGTGAATCACATGCTATTAGATTCAAGTTACAACCTTGAACATTTTCTCAATATGTTTCTTTTCACATTCTTAAAATGATTGTATAGTAATCACAAAAAAGCTCCATTTATTCAACTTCTAAATACACTATAAAATTGAAAAATATAAATCAGCTCGAAAAAATTGATGACTGTGCATCACACGAATAATTTGCTAGAATAATTAATAATTGTGCAATTGATGACTGTATCTCAAAAAAATAAATTTATGAACATTGTATAATACTAAATTCAAAAATTTCATAAACAAGATTAAAATTAGTTTAAACTTTATATGACCGTATGTCGCATGAATGCACTTACTTGTAGCTTTAAAAAAACGGCAGATTACATGAGTGAAAATTTAATTTGTTAAAATTCATAATTTGGAATTAATATATTAATTAATTAGTCAAACATTGCCAAAAAATCTTATATCTCTTATATTATTAAAATAAAAAAATCTTACCCATATTTATTAGAATTTATAAACTTTTTTATGTATTAAATAATGTTTCAATAATTGATTTAATATAATCATTTAACATAATCTGCAATATTATAAGAATATATGTGTGTACATCTATATAAACTATCCATGTGTGAGAATATATATATATATATATAATGATATAAATTATTAATTAAAATAATTCAGAACTTTCATTAAAAATTTCAAAATCAAACTTTTAAAAATAAACGGCAGTATATATGATTGAATTAAAAAAAGTGATTTATGTAATCTCTATCTCTATCTATATCTATATATATATATATATATACACAAACATAATGACTTTTTTTCAATTTTATTTTCTAGCCTAAACTTCATTACTTAATTTAGAATAACTATATTATTATTAAGTTAAAATTAGACCTTTTTTTTCTAGAAATTTTGATTCGATTTCAAAATCTAAATTATTCCACAAACTTAGGTGTTTGAAAATTAGATGATATCAAAGATGAATATACTGCAGCATTTAATATATGATTCAAAATCTTGATATTTTATCGAATAATAATCAAATTACTGAATTATGAAACTCAAGAAATATATGAAATCTAATAAATATATAATTTGATTTTCTCGATTCATTTTATCAAATATATATATAAGTAAAATGACTTTTTTAAAAAAATCACCTAAATTTCCACCATATAAATGTAAAACTATATATATATATATATGGAACTCTTTAAAGATACATTATTACAATTTAATTGAAGAGATTAATATCAATAATCTTCGGAATTTGCTTAATTTCTCTTGTTCAACATAAATAAATTCGAATTTTAAGAAATTTTTGTTAACTCATAATATATTCAAAATAAAAAATAATTTTTTTAGGAACGCTAAATCATTATAGTTTCATTATATTGTGAAAAATCATTAACAATTTTTCTATAGCAAAACTATAAATTATTTAAAATCACCCAATCACGCGGATATAATATGATTTTATCAAATATGAAATTAAATTTTCACCGATCTTACCATAATTCAAAATCATTTCTCATTTTTGTCTCTCTCTTCTTTTTATATGTTTAATCAAGATTATCACTTGATGTTTTAAGGTCTCTCTTTTTTTTCTCCCTCCTCTTTAACTCTTTTACATGTTCTTTCTTGAGAAAATAAATGGTAAGATATGTATGATAATATCTACCCTGTTTCAGTTGTCAAAGCCTACACTTTTCAAAATATTATTTTAGGTTTATTTTAGTTTTAGATATTTTTTATTCATCTGTTGCTTTCAATTTATCATAAACATATTTTATTTTCTTAACTATTTTTCTTTCTTATTTTTAAAAGAAAAGTTCATCCATCTCGTTCATTTTTCGTTTGATTATTCTTGAGATGAAATATGCTAATTATTTTGACTTATTAGCACCGTGTGAATTTTCATGAACTTTCAAAGTTTCAAAATTTTGTAATATCATTACATTTAATTAGTGTGAGACATGTGCGATGCACATAAGATTTTTTTATTATATTTTATAATTTAAGTATATACTTAAATTATATATATAGCGAACAAAATCATTCAAAGATATAAATTCAACAATAATATTGGATTACAAAAAAAGTATTTTAAAGAATCCAATTTTAATGTTGCTGGATAAAAAGGAAAAAAATTATAAGATATAATTTATATAATATCAAATGAAATAGACAAATAAAAATGTACCTACTGTTCATGAATCAAATAATTGTACGTGAAAAAATTAGGTATGACATGATCTATATTTCAATATATTTATAATTGATAACAATGAAAATAATATCCATAATTTATGGAATGATGAATCAAATAAAATATTTTAGTAATTGAGATTACCAAAAATAGTGATTTGCAAACAAACATATCATAAATAATACATTACAAATTACGTTATATATATATATATATATATATATATAGATTAGCAATTTACAAAATATTTCTGTCATTAATTTGGCTGTGTAATTGATAATTTTTACGAGATCTGTACAAATCTTTATTTTCTTTAATCTGCTGATATCGCTATTTTTTTAATTTAATTTGATTTAACCTTCTATAAATCGTGGATATCATGTTTATCAATTTGTGAATGAGACTAATTCTAATAGAAGAAAAGACGAAACATAAAATTATAACAAATTTCTATTAATTGTACAAAAAAATAATCACTAAATTACAAATCCACACCTTCTACAATATATTATATAACTTGAATACATGTTTATGGTACAAAATATAAGGAAAAATATCTTATATGCATCGCATATGTCTCACACTATATATATAGAAATAGAAGTCACCCTAAAAATAGCAACAACAATTTTTCTATATCAAACTTTTAAAAATAAACGGCAGTATATATGAGTGAATTAAAAAGAGAAGTATAGCCTAGAAAACATTAAATTTTCCTATATAAACTACTTTCTAATTATAGTATTTATTTTTCTATATATGTATATCAATATCTATCAGTATATAATATATAATAATACAATTTGATTAGCTACGATTTTTAATGTTGATATTGCACTTATTATTTTTGAGATATACTAAAATTATATTGTTGTAACGTCCCAAATTCAAGTTTAATTTAAATATTTTTCAATGTTCCAAAAGATGGTACTTTAAAAGAAACAAGTTTAATTGCAAAATCATATGCCGGAAATAAACATAATATAGCTCGTGCAAAATTTTCATTACACAACATAAACAATTTTGATAAAGAAAAATAAAAAATTTAAACACTTGATTAGTTGGAGAAGCCTGTACACTGAAGCACTTCACATATAACCATAAATCATGAATCATGTAATATGTATAATATTTACTTATTATAGTACACATAAGAGTACATCAATCTTGTTTGGGACTGCTTGGTCCCGCTCGAGCATCATGAGTTTGGGAGCAACCCGAAGTGATCTTTTGATCAGAATCTTGTACGAGTCATACCCGTGAATCCTAACAATATCTATGCACGGTATTACTCGTATACCCTACATATTGTGCGGCTCTACCGCGAATCTTGCAAATAAGACATCACTTATGTATGTCAAACATTCTCTTCATAGAATCATGTCATCAAACCATCATCACATCAAATTTAACATTCACAATACCATCGCATAATTGCCATATAATCATGGATATTTCTCTAGAGGGTAATTAAACAAACTACAATACGCAATTAGTGTGAGAGTATCACCCACCTCTTAAAGTAGCAGGACCGGTATCTTCAATTATGCCTTGTCCTAAACCCGAGGTTTCCGGAGCTCCTACAATAGGGATGAATTATTCACTATTAACCCCTTAACTAAATAAAATCTTAATCTATGAAATACTAAGATGCTACTGATTGAAAACTGTACAGATTGACTTAAAACATTTTAGGAAGTGGAAACGGGAAGTAATATTTATAAAGATTGTGAAAACGAATGTCTTTTAAACTTAACCACATTCTGATCTTGAGGTTCGTGCACATTAAATAAATTCAAAACTTCATTTTTCTCAACACCAATTACAGATAATGAAAATTTTTACATTTTGCCACTAATTTGAATACAATCGGACTTAAAACGAAGATTTTATTACTATTTGATGTATAGTCCTACTGGGCAATAAGGAATGAATATTCCCCCACAAGCACCCCCGGCTCATGGGGGACCAGAAAAGGCCTTTCGTTTTCCACCCTTCGTCGGCCCTTGCCGCCTATATATATGGAGGGAAATGGTGAATCTAGAACTGTAGAAACTAGACTCCTATTGAAGTATCATATAAAAAATTTGAATCATTTTGAGAAGAAATTCTATATATTGAGGATTTTTGAAATCAGAATAGTTGAAGCTGTAAATCCTGCACAGCTGTATAAAATAAATCATAACTCATAAACTATAAACTGGATTGACTTGAAATTTTATGAGAGATGAATAGTCCTATAAGAATGAAATATTAAAAATTGAATATATTTGGATAACTATAAACCTGTATTTTGAATTTTCAAATCAAAATCACAGTAGTTTATAAATTTGGATCTAGAGTAATAGAAAATTATTATAAAATAAAATACATACCCAATTGACCTAAACTTTTTACAGTGAATTGAAATCATAAGAGTCAATGACCTATTCAAAATTCAAGGTATTTGGATATGTATAAACATATATTCTGAATTTTACAATCATAAATGCTGGAATTTGTAAACATGGATAGCAGGTGGTAGAAAATTTGTATAAAATAGAATACATATCCAATCTGCTCGAAATTGTAACCGTGGTTCAAAATCATTATAGGGAACGACATATTAAAATTTCATTTAATTAGGATATGTATAAATAAAACATTCAAAATTTTTACGATAGGAGTACATTGGAAGGAATGAAGAAAGAAGAAAGAAGGAAGAAGGGGCAATGGGAGCTCACTGGAGCATATAAGCTCTAGTAAATTAATATTAATCTATAATTAATCCTTCAATTCCATATATATATTCGGGCTTGTCATCCTAATGGACTTCGGGCCTCAGCTTATGGACTCTAAATATTAAATTTAATTTTATGAAGTCCAATTATAGCTTAATAAATTTAAATCATGACCTAATGTTATCAAAAAACTTAATCATTCTTTTTTCAATTTCATTCCACATAAAAATTATATAATCATAAAAATAATTTAATTATAATATTTTCATAAATTGCAAATTAAATCATAGAATGATTTTATAAACCATGAAATCATAAAATTTACTGTATAACAACATTTCATAATCTCAATTATCATTATATTAATTTAAGTCAAATAATTATACATAAACCATGAAAATCAAAATCTTATAATTGTACATAAAATCATGAAAATTTCTATTGAATCACTTAATTATGATCTAACTCCAATTCCACAAATAAAATCATAACGATATTAATTAGAAGACTTCATAATTAAGTCATTAGAATTCTCACATGAAATCTTACCAAACTTTAATATTATAAATCATAAAATCATGATCGCTACTTTCATTAAAGTAATTTTAATAAGACAATAAAAATTTGGGTTATCACAGTTGTATTATTATCTATCAAAATATATTTATTTGATTATCTTTTGTTATTATTATTTTTATTTTTCACTAAAAAAATTAAAAGCTTATAATTTTTTTTGTTTCAACTCTAATTTTTATGAAAAATATATGTAATTAATTCTATTTTAACAATCTTTACGTAGACATCCATATTGCATATATACATATATATACATAAATAATTAATTATTGAATATAAAATTCTTTTTCTTAAGTTAATTGTTATATATTTTTATATTTAACTATAATAACTTAGTGGATATTGAACAAATCATTATCTAAATATCGAAGCAAGAAATCAATCCTATAAGATTATGTATATCCTTTGATATTTGTATGTCTATAGACATAAAAAAATACAAAATATAATGTCCTATGGTAGTGAATTTTTTGTTCTTTACTAATATTTTTTGTTAAAAAATTTAAGATTTGCATGTTTAATAAATTGAAGTAGATGATTATAATTTCTAATTATTTGACAATATTGGCTCTTTTTTAATATTATAATGTTAATGTATATTTATTTATTTGTTTTATCTTTGATATATTGTTTCAGCATATACATGTTTCTTTGAAACAATTTATTCTTTTAGAGATATTGCATTAAAAAAGCTTCTAAGGTATGTGAATATATATATATATATGTATAATTTTTTTTTCAAACATATAAGTTTTACTATGACCACAAAAAAATAGTTTTTTTTAATAAAAAAAACAATGCATTTTCACAATCATAAAAACTATTATTCACTATTTTTATATGTTTACTGTAAATATGTATATTTATGTTGTGTTAATAATATTATATTCGCTTATAATAAATTCATATATGTATGTGCAGGGGATGGGGCGGGGCGAGGTGAATAAAATTGTCGTATCATATTAATAATTGTAATAATTTACGCCGCACATATTTGAGGCTAACTATTGAACACACTTTAATTAGAAAATAAAAGAGAAATAGAGAAAGAAATACATATGAATGTTATATAATACTTGAATTACATAATATTATGTAACTAAATTAAATTAAAAAAATTCACATAAATAATATGTCATAATATGTCCATACATCACACGGAAGTTTAACTATATATATAAAGGCAAAAGTCACCCTAAAAATAGCAGCATCAATTTTTCCCACCTAAAATAATTTCTAAATCGGGAAAATGTCTATGTTTCGAAATAAAAGTCAGCACAATTATAATATTATAAATAATATTTCTTTTACATTCATTAAATCAAATAAATATTTTTATAAACAATAAATTATGAATATTACAATAAAATTTATTAACGTTCAATAATTATTGAGATTCGCTTCTTAGCCGAAATCTAATAATTAGTTGAGATAGCATATATTAGGTATATATAAATTAATTGATAAAGATGAAATAAAATATTTGACCCATTTATTATTCAAACGAATTTTGCATAAATTCTTCATTACCACATATTTTAACTTTTCGTGCACATCTTTAATTAAAACATGAGTTTTAAAATAAATATTTTTCTTATTTTTTATTGATTCTAATGTGTGTGTGTATATATTTAATAAATAAAATACGTCTTAAATAAAATTTATAGCATTTTTCAGTCAATATTTTTTTTATTAAATTTGGTAGTTTTCATGTTTATGTAGAATAAATAATATTATTAATTTTAAGTACATTATAGGCTATTGTTATTGACAATAAAAATAATTATGCAAGAAATGATAAATTTATGTTTGAATTAGCATTTAATAGACCCACAATAAATATGTCATACTATCAAACCTACTATACAAAAATATTCAATTTCTTTCCTTTGGTGTTTACCACCAATTGCGTTGTAACATAGATACAATGTCCGTCATATACTAAATGTTGGTATATAAATTTTCTTTCAAAAAACATTTAATAATTGTGATTTTTTTTTTTTTTTTTTTTTGCATTTTGATATTGGTGAAATGCGAATTTAATAAGTTATGATTAAAACTTCAATGATCTAATAATATGATATTCAACAATTACATTGATTTTATTATAAATATTAATTATTGACATGTGACAAATGAAAAAAAATGCCAAATTAATAGTCTTTCATATCCATCCTCAATAAAAATTTCATAAATTCTATTCAGTTCATATTTTCATCAATTTCACAACCTTAAGAGATAAAACATGCAAGATCGTATTGCATCAAATACATTATTTTTTAACATTTGATTATTATATTCGCCGTAAAAGTTTGTCATGCAAAATATAATAATTTGATTTGGCGCCTCCATTCAACATTACGAAGGATGACATGAATCTGTCAATACTTATACTGATCAAAATCCCAAAATGAAAGGATTTGAAGTTATTGAAAATCCCAAATTATTTCATTTACAAAAATCAAGATCAGAATATTTTGGAGATTGTAATATAAAAAGTAATTTATTGTGTTTTTAACATGTTGATGTGATTTTTTTCCCTGCTTTTTGAATTCGGATTCGGCTAATGTGACATATTACTTAATTTTTTTTAATTTCATTTTCATGTTTTGAAAATTGGGTATTGTGAATTTCACAAGTTTTGGTTGTCTTTCTTACACATTACTTTGTGGTTAAGTCATGAGCGTAATATTAAGACGACTTAATGGGAGTACTAAATGTCACAAGATGTCGATCGCCTTAATGCAAAAAGTTTTATTAAATTCTCTAAAGGAACTATTTGATTTTTTAAATATTGTAGTAAGCTCTATAACTCCATTTCCACTTCATGGATATTCCAAAGAGATTTCTTATTTCTCGGAGGGTTGAAGCATAACATCTTAGGCTGCAAAATAAATATCAAATTAGAATAGTAAGACCAAGTTGGAACATGGACATATTAAAGGATTGTATGTTCAACCATTTCCATTAGAGATTTTTTGAGGTGAGCCACAATATACTTGGGGATTGATTATTATAAAGTAGTGCATGAAATGATATGAATTCTCAAATACAATTAATGATATTTTTTTCTGGCAAAGTCAATTGTTAAATTGTTTTCTCTTTTCGAATTATTATGAGCCATAAAACTGAATTGCATGTCATTGAATTTCATATCTCTCAATCTATTAATCCAAGGTATACAAATGTAGCAATTTTCAAATAGAGTATGGAAAGCTTCTTATTATTGGAAATATGAATCTTAAGGTGCATTGTATAATTAATAATTATTAATATAAAAAAATATGTCTAAGGTGTTGATGGGTGATGAAGATATATGTTAACAAGAATATTAATAATACATTATATAGGGAGAATTTTAATTTTTCCAAAATTATAATGCCATATATACCGAGGAGAGAGGGGGAGAAAAAATTTATATATGTGTATTATGAAATATTACAAACCCTAATAATCTTCATATGATTTCATTCTTATAAATACAAATATGAACTTGACTTATACAAATATGTACATACTAAAATTTAAACTTTTAACATTTCAGTAGTTCAAATTTAAATGATCGTACTATAACTTGGTGGATATTACTTTTTAAGCAATCTTTATTTATATTTTATTTTATAAATTAAGTCAAGAGTCAACATAATAGATATTCTTGGATTTTTATGTGAACATTTAAGTATGTAATTTATAAGAATGGCAATGCATTAGGACTGAATCTTGGATTTTAATATGACGGTAATTTTTAAACGTAGTAAAAGAATGTAAGTGTCACAATGATGTTAAAAACCCAATTATGTGCAGTGTGAACTATATCACGATGTTTAACACACATTGGGGTTATTGGAGAACAACAATGAGTATATTGATGGAATTGTGGAGGCTAATGTATGGCTTCCACACACCGAGCGAAAGGTTTGTCCATAACCTTACTTTCATCAAATTGCTTAAGCTCATATGAAGTAGTTTGAGAACAGTGTTAGATATAATTGTAAGATGATACCTATATATATATATATATATATATAGAAGTACTCTCTTAAAAAATTGAAATCATCAAAATTTTCAGTTTAAACTACTTTCTAATTATTGTATCTATTTATTCTATAAATTTATATTAATATCTATCTATATATAAAATATAAGAAATTGATTTGGTTGATAGAACCATCATTTTTTACTTTGAAATTACATTTATTATTTTTTCAAGAAATGTCAAACATATGTTGTATTATTATTATCTATTAAAATATGTTATTTTGACTATTTATTTTATTATGTTTCATTAATTTTTACTCAAAATTTTAAAAGTTTATAATTTTTTTATCAGAGCTTCATTTTTTATGATATATATATATATATATAATTAATCCTCTCTTTACAACCTTCAATTTGACATCCTTATTGTATATACATAAATATTTTTTTAATTTTTAAATATCATATATTTTTTCATAAATTAATTGTGATATATATATATATGTATATGTTAGTTATGAAAAATATGACAAACTATTAAATTAATATACTATTCATCTTCTTTCATTTATGCACTTCTAATGATTCTTTCTTACAAATTTCAATTCAGTTTTTATTTCAAAATCATCATTCAATGAACACAATTCTTTAGTGACAATCGAACATATATTATTTTTATGCAATGTGACTTTTGAAATCAAACAAAAAAAGAAAGCATAGAAGATTTAAAAGTGTTATCCATTGTTGGTTTACATCCTCTCTCATAGAGAAGAACTTCATGAAAGATTTAAATTCATTGTATCTAACGTCAACTCATGATGACTAAAAAGAATAACAAGTTCATGTTCATGGACTTTGTTATTATGGTGGAACATGTTTTTTTTATAGTAAGTATACACACACACACACGTGCACACACACTTTTTGTGTGTTTTCATAATGTATATCTATTAAATAAGTTGATTATTATTTTATTGTAACTCAATATTTTGCCAAACAAGATTTTAATTTTGTTTCATGTATCCAATCAGTATTGAAGTAAATAAAATGAAATCAATTTTATTTACAGCCAAAATTAAGCAATCATAATGACTGTTAAATTGGAAAACAAGCGTATGAATTCACTATTTAATTTTTCCACTGTTAAAAAATCCAATCTACATTGATAATACATTTCATAAGAAAATATGAGAATATCATTTGTGAGGTGATTCATCATATTTTTCTTTTCTAATTTTTGCATTAATACATGTATATCAAATGCAATTGCATTATATGTTACTATATTATATTATGCAAATTAATATATAAAAAATGTTGTTATATTTTTAATGCTATAATATTGGAATTATTTACACAAAAAATTTGTTATATTACACCCATTAATAATTGTAATAATTTATACCATGTGTATTTGAGGCTAACCACTAAGCATACCTCAATTGATAAAAAAAATAAAGCTAAAATTGAATCATAGAAATAAATTAAAGAAAATATACAAATAATAATACTAATATATTTGTGTATCGCACGGGAGCAACTGCAAGTATATATATAAATATATATAATAACATAACAATAGATAAAAATATAAATCATCATTTTCCCGCCAAAAATAACTTTTTATTTTTAGAAGCTCTCATAATCAATCATATTTTTTTCTTTTTCTTTTTCTTTCCTTTTTCACTTCAATTTTTAAATGCTTATAACTTTTTGATCTTAACTTCAGTTTTTATAAAAAAAATATATCAAATTAATCATCTTTTTAGGATCTTCAATTTGATATCCATATTGCATATATAAAAATAAAATATTAATTTTTAAAAATAAAATAATTTTTCATAGGTTAATATTAAAAATATTTTATATATTTTTATATTGTTAGATATCTAATTTTAAACAAGTTTTTATTTAAAATATTTTATATAATTATGTAATTTGTTTTGAAAATTTATATACTATTATATATATAATAGTAAACTGACTGTTTTTATATTTATTAGTATCATTTTTCCAGCCCATTTTTCTTTCCACAAATGGAAAAACATATTTTTAGAAAATATTGTTATATTTAACCAATAAGTATTCATTTTAATTTTTTATATTTTTATTTGTTAATATTGTTAATGTAACTAATTTTATCAAAACTAATAAAAAAATCATATATCTTCATAATTACTTGATTTTAACAAATCAATTATGAATTTGTGGCAAATTCAATGTTATATATAATAATAATAAATGTTCACATTGATATACCAAATTTTATTCTAATTTCTTGATATCAAAAGCAAAGACTATATATTAGATAATTGTATTTTATAAATAAAATTAATTAATGTTCACATATAATTCTATATATAATATTTATAACATTATTATAATCACGGTACATATATAAATTATTGAACATAATTATATATATATTTTTTAAAATATTAATTTTATGTATTTATGAAATTTAAGAATATTATACTATAATAATATGTATGTGCATCGAATGAGAGAACATACTAGCATATATAATAACAGAACTACAGCTAAAAATATAAATCAACATTTTTCCACAATTTTTTATTTTTAGGAGCTCTGATAACCAATCAATTTTTTTTCTTTTTCTTTCTTTTTTTCACTTCAATTTTAAATGTTTATAACTTTTTCATCTCAACTTCATTTTTATGAAAAATATATCAAATTAATCATCTTCTTATAATCTTCAATTTGATATCCATATTGCATATATAAAAATAAAATATTAATTTTTAAATATCAAATATTTTTTTCATAGGTTAATATTGTAATATTTTATATTTTTTATATTGTTAGATATTTTTATTTTAAACAAGTTTTTATTAAAAATATATTTTATATAATTATGTATTTTATTTTAAAAATTTATAATTTATTAATTTTATAATAATTATTATATTATCATATTATAAATCGTGCAATGCACGGGAGAAATACAAATTTATGTAATTGCAATATAATTGATGTAATTTAACTACATAAGTTATTAATTTAAGAAATTCATAACATCCCTAAAAAATGATTTTATTACTTCTAAATTGAAAAGGCATAATATCCAAAAGAACATTGGATGTGATTTAATGATAAGTTTGAACCTTTTATATTAATTAAGTAGATTAGTATAACTTTACCAAATTCTATTACCTTTAATGTATTGTATGAATTTGATTAGCCATATTTATTAGCATTCATTAAGATTCAATGTAACAAATAATGTTCTATAATTAATTAAACATAATAATTTGATATACTCTGATAAGTATGAGAAAATGTGTGTATAAATCTACTTATTTATACTTATATATAATTAAATTATAAGGATGTAATATGAATCAACATTATATTAAGGGTAAGTCTCTGGGTGGTGAGTCGAATTTATTATTTTTTAGACCGGACCTCATAAACATGCCAAATTGAAAAAAATAAAAAAAATAAAAAAATTGTGTCAAGCACGCATCCGCCAGCTGCTCGTGTTTAGGACGTGCGTAGCTCGTGCTTAGTGATTTTGGGTTTCTCGTTGGATACATAATACCTTTTAGTTAAACTATACTTTTTAAATAAACAAATAATATCTTCAATAGTGCATAATATTTTTTATTTAAACCATAGTACTTTTAATCTAAATAAGTAATATATTGTTAATTAAACTAGTAAATATTGATCATTTTTTTGTTCAATTTCTTAACACATATATTATTGATTAACCATGAAAGTATTATTCTTTATGTTGCAATGTAGTCTATATTTTGAAATGTAGTATCGTTTAATTTTAAATGTAATACTCTTTCTATTAAAAGGTGTTATTGTTTAACTATAAAATGTATTTTTTTTTGTTGAAATTTATTACTTTTTAACCTATTAGAATATCTTTGTGTTAAAATTTATTACTCTATTATTCTATTTGTAGAGATGTAATACTATTTAACCATAAAAGTATTATTTTCTGTGTTAAAATTTATTAATTTTTAACCGTAAAAATATTACTCTAACACTGAGAATTGTCGAAAATTCATATTCATACCAATCTTCACATTCATTATAAAAGAAAATAAAAGATTTATAAATAATAATTGATCAAAATGACTTGAGTTTTCAGATAATTAAGTAAATAAAATTAGAAATTGGATTACATGAAAGAAAGAACACTGTCACAAGTACTCGTAAAATATTTGGAGAAAAATACATCAAAGCAATGTAGCAAGAAATGACCAAGAATATTCTGTCTTTCTCTCACGCAGCTACGGTGAAAGAGAAGGGGCAAGGGGGCAGCCCAACTTCAATTATCCCTTCAAGCATTTGACAAGCTCTCCTCATGCTTGGCCTCAAAGATGCATCTTCTTGAATGCACCAAATCCCAACCTTAACAAACCTTTCCACCATTTTTCCCTCACTTCCAACCTCTTCATCCTTCTCCACCAGCCTGTCCAACCTCCCTTCAACGAAACAGTCCCAAACCCAATCCGTCAGGATCGGGCTTTCCCCCTCCCCGAACTCCAAATCCGGGTCCAGGCTTTTCCTGCACGTAACAATCTCCAACAGCACCACTCCGAAGCTGTAAACATCGACCTTCACATTGACCTGCGTGTTCCTGAACCACTCGGGGGCAACGTACCCCTTTGTGCCTCTGATATTCGTCAGCGTCTTGCTCTGGTTCATCATCAATAGCTTCGCCAGCCCGAAATCAGAAATCCGAGCGTTGTAGTATTCGTCCAGAAGGATGTTCTGTGGCTTTATGTCGCAATGGATGATTTGTGTGATGCATTCTTCGTGCAAGTATGTCAGTCCCCTTGCAACCCCGACCGCAATCTGAGCCCGCTGGCTCCAGCTCGGTTTTGGACCTCCGAAAAGAAAGCCCGCCAGCGTTCCATTGCTCATGTACTCGTACACCAGCAAACGTTGAGGTCCTTCATCGCAGAACCCGAGAAGACGCACCAGGTTCTTGTGGTGAGTCTGCCCAATTACGTTCACTTCTGTTCTAAATTCCTTTTCGGAATCTTCAGCCACTCTGTCCAGCTTCTTCACTGCAACTATGGTGTTGGAGCCGTCAGATTTGGGTATAGCCCCTTTGTAGACGACACCAAATGCACCTCTTCCCACTTCTTCTTTGAACCCGTTTGTAGATTCAACTAGTTCTTTGTAGCTAAAGCAGCGTAGGTTATTTCCTGGAGGGTCTTGAACATGATTGAGAGCAGATCGTTTCTTTTTGTAAATAAGGAAAAAAACAAGGCAAGCCGCAGTAATCAGCAAGAGGTTGATGAAGACTGAGCTGCCTAAGAGCACTGGTATTAAAAGTATCAATGTCTTTCGGTCCCGGCCCGTTTTCGGTTGATCAGGAGGTGGGTTCAGGAAGGGAATATCACGTTTCCTGAACTTGAGAAAGGCCTTGCCATCGAGACCGGCGTTAACTCTGCCATTAGAGAGGGGCAGCTTCTTCTTCCAGCAGGTACTATCTCTGTAAATTGCGGCTGCACAGAAACAATCATTCAGGCAAGCGCTCCGACAGACTCCTTCTGTACTAGGCTTTATCTCTTCGTAATCATTTAGGGGCCAATCCGTATCTAAAATCTCCGTCAACTCATATTCAGCTTCCTTCTCACCTTTAATACAGTTCTGCACGAAATCGGGCCTGCAATCGCCATTGGAGTCATTCGGATCAGCCAAGGAAAAACCCTGAGGGCATTGACAAACGGGCCTCTGGCTTTCGAGCCTACATATGCTGTTGTACCCACAAGCCCCACTACCCGTAGCTCCATTGATATTGATACAGATGTTATCAGGCAAAGAACTAGATGCAATCCACGTCGAATTGGTTCCAGAAATTCTGGTATGATAATACAGTGTGAAAACTCCATCAAAATCAAGAGTTGCTCTGTAATAACTGTTCGGAGGAGGGGGATTCGAAGGAAAACTAAGAAGCTGCTGCCCCCCATTTCTCCTCAGAATAAAAATGGAGGCCCTTTCACTGAAAACAACCCTATAACCAGAATTCGAACCGTTTGCATCATCGGTAGAGCTGCTGTAATACTCATCATCGTCTTCTGAATTCGAAGGCACACTTTTCGTGTTAAAAACGAAATTCCCAGCACTGTTCATGGTGGCATAGAATCTCCCCTGAGAAAAATCGGATGGTCTTCTGCGCGAAATCAGGGTTTCGTTGATCTCAATCGTCTGTGTGGGCAATATAGTATCAGAAGGATGCCTGAAACTCTCCCACAGGAAGGAAGAATCAGCCCGCACTAGAGCAAAATTGCCAGTATCATTCAGGAATCCATAAGCGACTTGATCAACAAGGCCCTCGATGCTATAAAGCAGCTTGTCCTGTGGGTCCCGGAGGACAAGGCCGTCTCTTGCATCGAGCCTCACAGTTGATCCACGTGGTACAGGGTCGATGCTTCTTTCGTACCAGACGATGGTACGGTCGGGGATTTTATCGAACCATATGGAAAGGACGAAGAGATTTGTGTTACCTTGAAGCTGTTGGAAGCCAAATGCGAAGTCTCCGGAAGCAGAACGCCATGGAACGGAGTTTATTGTCGCAGTGAGAGAGGTTCCCGTACTTATGTTCCCAGTGTTTTGAGCTGAAGTGGGAGGAGTGAAGACAAGTAGGGCTGCAAAGAGGAGGAGAAGGCATGGCGATGAATGCGCCATTGCACAGAGAGGGAGAGAGAGATGATGCCTTTTCTGCTTCTAACTTGTAGCTGAACTTCTCACGTATTACATTGATGAATGCAAAATTTGGCAGGAGCTTGATGGAGATATAATTTGTCTTCTTAGCTATTGACTCAGTTGACTATTCTACTTCTTGATTTAGGAAAAATCATTTATTTATGGTATTTATATTTTATTATTTTTAATATAATTCCATTATTAATTAATAATACCAGGGCAAACCTGCTGAAGCAATAAAAAGAAAAGAGAAAAAAAAAACCCCATATATTTTTTAGTCCAAAAAATAAAATAAAAATAAAAACACTCTTAAAAATATATTTTATATGAACCTCGTATATATGTGTTTAACTCGAATAATAAATAAATAAAATTTTATAAAAATAATTAATACAACATAATTTCTCAGCTTCTGTCTTGATAAAAAGAAAATTGATTTTATTGACTATTTGTGTTGCTAAAAAGAGATTTTTGAAGTTAAAGATGATAAAAACTTACCTTCAGATCGATGTCTATTGTGCACATATGACTTTTTTTTGAGCTGATACTCTTTTTAGAAAAGCATTATATTTTAATTGATTTTTTTTAAATTATTCAAATAAATTTAATATTTTTAAGATCAAAAGTAATATTATTTTGAATAATTTGATAATACTATCTTCAATCCAAAAAATACATTTTGCGTGTACAAAATAAGTCCATTGCAAGGTACTGCTTTAGGTGATATGAACAATTATGTCACAAAAGACTAATCGATAAACGCCGTGTTGAGTTGGACACTTCGGGGGTGATTTTTTTCCAAATTTTGAGTGGAGAAAAGTCATCAATAATCAACAAATTTAATCTCAATCAAAAAAATTGAAAAGGAAAGATGGTAATTTAGCAAGGTGTGGCCAAAATGGAAGACCAATTCAAGCTTTCGACAGCTGCCTGCCTGGGACCATACATTTTCAGTGAAAGACTTGGAAAATACATAATAAGTCATACTCATTAGTTATTAGTTTCCATTTAATATATTTCTTTTATTTATTTGTTTTTCATTATAATTTTAAATTAATTGTGTAGGGACATGTTTGATATTAGAATTTTAGGATTGACACAATTAGTATTTAAAAAAGTATTTTTATTATGATGTACGTTGTTGATATTTTGATATAAGAACTATGAGTTTTCTCTAAAATATTCAATGCTTGCTCGAATGCATTATGAATCAATGGTTTGTGATTGTGTATTGTTGTTCTTACGCTCAGGTTGTGTCAATGAAATAAACTAGGAGTGGGAAAAGAAGTGATAGAGAAGAAATGGGAAGAACAACTAATATGTGTATAGTTTTTTAAATTTTCTGTTTAACCGTGAACTTCAAAAAAGTTAGGAATAACCCTCAGTATGTGTTATTAATCTTAATTGCTTCAATAATGTGTTTCAAAGCTTCAAAATCTTGTTTTTTTTTTCGAATTTGTTTTTTTTTCTTTTTTGTAGTACTTGGATAGTAATTTCTTATATTGTTCTTTTTAATTTTCTTAGAACCATTGGTTAATTCATAGGTACTTTTAGAAGTGTTGGGTAGAATTTTATTATTATTATTATTATTATTATTATTATTATTATTATTTATTGTTGTTGTTGTATTTAACATTTTCTTGGAAAGATTGTAAAAGGTTTTTCTAAGATATTGTCTTTGTTGTTCTTTTGAAATGACATTACAGGGGCATCATCAATTGTAGTATTTTTATTTATTCTTCTTCTTTGATGGTATAATTGGATTCATAGATGAGAAGATTAGAGATTTGATTGATAATTTCTTCCTCAAACTTTAATTCATTAAGTTTTTGTTTGAATGATCAAAATTAGCAGTCTGGATTGGTTTGTCATATTTGAAACAATTAATGTATTTTAATGATTTTTATATTTCTTGTTATATTAATTATGTTTTTTTGTTGTGAGATTTAGAGTATTATTCTTGGAAAATTTTGTATCAACCCATATTTTTTATATGTTTTCTTACAATTGAGTAGTGCAGGTGATGAAGGTTTGTTAGGATTCATATAAAACTGTTGATAAAAAAAAATCTAGTTCTAGATAAGTTTTCTTCACGCACAAAAAATAAAAAATAAAAATCTAGTCCACGCACTTAAAAAACTCTAGTTCTAAATAAGTTGTCTTTCACGCAGAAAAAAATAAATAAATAAATAATAAAGCAAAAAAAAAATAATAATATAAATAATTAGTTCTAGATGAATTTTCTTCACGCACTTAAATATCTTTGGAGTTTAAGACGTGGACATTTTTTCCAATCTTTCTTGTTTGATTATATTGACCAATGGTATATTGATCATAAGGAATAATATTTAATTACATATTGCACAAATTTTAGTTATATAAAAGTTGTTACTATATTTATGTAATTGTGTTCATATCTCTCAAATTGTTGAGTTGTATTCCCCATTTTCTGGGGGAATTCTTCTTGTTGAAAAGTTCAAGATTTTACACAATTTATTTGTTAAAGCATAAATCCTCAAAGTAAGGACTCAATATTTGTAGAACTATTTTGCTAGATTTGCGTCCAATTCTTCCCAAAAATCTTTGAAGAAGATTATAAATACTGAAAAAATAGTTGAAGGTTTTGATAGATCAAAATAGGAAACTCTGAAAGTAAATCAGACCGTATCTATAATCTTCCAAATTCCTTAGTTTCAAATATGATTTTACTTTTAAACACAAAAAGAGATATTCAACTATCAAAGCTTTTTGGAATATTCCTCTTATTTCCTCAAGTTCCTTAGAAAAACACGGTAGTAAATCAATACAAATAAATTCATATTGGTTTAGCTCAAGTAGGAATTCAAACCACTTACAAAAGAAGTATTAAATACCTCCATCTTAGCAGTTCTTCGAGATACAAGAGTTATTAATTTTAAAGATTCACTTCTTAGCTATGTTGAATCTTTTTACAGGTAGCGCCTCTTGTAATTATTTTCGAACTTTTCAATATATTTGATGATATAAATATCTTAAAATCACTTGTTTTACAAATAAAAACTCAAAGTCACTAGATTCTCCAAAGATCAATTCATATTGCTATTGTCTTTAGATTCCACTATAAAGTTGCAATTTACGCAGAAACGGTGAAAGAGAAGGGGTAAGGGGGCGCCCCAACTTCAATTATCCCTTCAAGCATTTGACAGGCTCTCCTCATGCTTGGCCTCAAAGATGCATCTTCTTGAATGCACTAAATCCAAACCTTAACAAACCTTTCCACCATTTTTCCCTCACTTCCAACCTCTTCATCCTTTTCCACCAGCCTGTCCAACCTCCATTCAACGAAACAGTCCCAAACCCAATCCGTCAGGATCGGGCTTTCCCCCTCCCCTAACTCCAAATCCGGGTCCAGGGTTTTCCTGCACGTAACAATCTCCAACAGCACCACTCCGAAGCTGTAGACATCGACCTTCACATTCACCTGCGTGTTCCTGAACCACACGGGGGCAACGTACCCCTTTGCGCCTCTGATATTCGTCAGCGTCTTGCTCTGGTTCATCATCAACAGCTTCGCCAGCCCGAAATCAGAAATCCGAGCGTTGTAGTATTCGTCCAGAAGGATGTTCTGTGGCTTTATGTCGCAATGGATGATTTGTGTGATGCATTCTTCGTGCAAGTATGTCAGTCCCCTTGCAACCCCGATCGCAATCTGGGCCCGCTGGCTCTAGCTCGGTTTTGGGCCTCCGAAAAGAAAGCCCGCCAGCGTTCCATTGCTCATGTACTCGTACACCAGCAAACGTTGAGGCCCTTCATTGCTGAACCCGAGAAGACGCACCAGGTTCTTATGGTGAGTCTGCCCAATTACGTTCACTTATGTTCTGAATTCCTTTTCGGAATCTTCAGCCACTCTGTCCAGCTTCTTCACTGCAACTATGGTGTTGGAACCGTCAGATTTGGGTATAGCCCCTTTGTAGACGACACCAAATGCACCTCTTCCCACTTCTTCTTTGAACCCGTTTGTAGATTCAACTAGTTCTTTGTTGCTAAAGCAGCGTAGGTTATTTCCTGGAGGGTCTTGAACATGATTGAGAGCAGATCGTTACTTTTTGTAAATAAGGAAAAAAACAATCAGAAAGAGGTTGATGAAGACTGAGCTGCCTAAGAGCACTGATATTAAAAGTATCAATGTCTTTCGGTCCCGGCCTGTTTTTGGTTGATCAGGAGTTGGGTTTAGGATGGGACTATCACGTTTCCTGAACTTGAGAAAGGCCTTGGCATTGAGAGCGGTGTCAACTCTGCCATTAGAGAGGGCCAGCTTCTTCTTCCAGCAGGTACTATCTTTGTAGATTGCGGCTGCACAGAAACAATCATTCAGGCAAGCGCTCCGACAGACTCCTTCTGTACTAGGCTTAATCTCTTCGTAATCATTTAGGGGCCAATCCGTATCTAAAATCTCCGACAACTCATATTCAGCTTCCTTCTCACCTTGAATACAGTTCTGCACGAAATTGGGCCTGCAATCGCCATTGGAGTCAATCGGATCAGCCAAGGAAAAACCTTGAGGGCATTGACAAACTGGCCTCCGGTTTTCGAGCCTGCACACGCTGTTGTACCGACAAGCCCCACTACCCGTAGCTCCATTGATTTTGATACAGATGTTATCAGGCAAAGAACTAGATGCATTCCACCTCGAATTGGTTCCAGAAATCCTGGGATGATAATACAGTGTGAAAACTCCATCAAAATCAAGAGTTGCTCTGTAATAACTGTCCGGAGGTGGGGGATTCGAAGGAAAACTAAGAAGCTGCTGCCCCCCATTTCTCCTCAGAATAAAAATTGAGGCCCTTTCACTGAAAACAACCCTATAACCAGAATTCGAAGCGTTTACATCATCGGTAGAGCTGCTGTAATACTCATCATTGAATCCTAAATTCGACGGCACACTTTTTGTGTTAAAAACAAAATTCCCAACACTGTTCATGGTGGCATAGAATCTCCCCTGAGAAAAATCGGATGGTCTTCTGCGCGAAATCAGGTTTTCGTTGATCTCAATCGTCTGAGTGGGCAATATAGTATCAGAAGGATGCCTGAAACTCTCCCACAGGAAGGAAGAATCAGCGCGCACTAGAGCTAAATTGCCAGTATCATTCAGGAATCCATAAACTACTTGATCAACAAGGCCCTCGGTGCTATAAAGCAGCTTGCCCTGTGGGTCCCAGAGGACAAGGCCGTCTCTTGCATCGAGCCTCATAGTTGATCCATGTGGTACAGGGTCGATGCTTCTTTCGTACCAGATGATGGTGCGGTCGGGGATTTTATCAAACCATATGGAAAGGACGAAGAGATTTGTGTTACCTTGAAGCTGTTGGAAGCAAATGCGAAATCTTCGGAAGCAGAACGCCATGGAACGGAGTTTATTGTTGCAGTAAGAGAGGTTCCCGTACTTATGTTCCCAGTGTTTCGAGCTGAAGTGGGAGGATGTTGAAGATCAACACAAGCCCAAGTTATTTGTTGAGCCCAAGAACAAACAAAAGTCCAATCCATTTAGTAGAAGATTGTGGAAGAAAGATATTTGTGTGGAAGAGTGTGGAAATGAGATATTTTGGTGAAAGCATTTAGTAGAAGATTGTGGAAGAAAGATATTTGTGTGGAAGAGTATGGAAATGAGATATTTTGGTGGAAGTATTTAGTAGAAGATTGTGGAAGAAAGATATTTGTGTGGAAGAGTGTGGAAATGAAATATTTTGGTGAAAGTATTTAGTAGAAGATTGTGGAAGAAAGATATTTGTGTGGAAGAGTGTGGAAATGAGATATTTTAAGAGAATTATGTAGAATGTGGTATTAATGAGTGGTTATGATTTTTTCTTAATATAATAATTGTATGGTGGAGAATGCTTGGAGAGTAGTATAAATACCCTCCCTTGCATTTGTGTTATGCATCCACCAAAAACCAAATCTTCCATTCCTATAAGAAGTGTAGTGTCTTGAGTGCAAGTTGTGCTTCCTATTGAGTGTTTGTATTTCTCTTCAAATAGTGAGAGTTCTCTTAAAGTGTTGTAGTGTCTTCTATTGTGGGTATAACACAAGTAATTTATTTACTTATTTGGGTCCAATATTAGTACGTTTAGAGTTATACACTCTAAATATTACTCAACAATTGGTATCAGAGCGGGACGGTCAGGGATCGTTCTTGTTGGAGCTATCTTGAGTCGTGAGGAGTTCGGTACTCTGCAAGTTTGTGAGTTAAAGTTGTTCGGTATAGTCGAAGTCTTGCCGGCACAATGGGTGACCTTCAAGTTGTTGGAGGAATCAAGAAGCTCAACAACAAAAACTACAATACTTGGGCGACATGCATGGAGTCTTACCTACAAGGTCAAGACCTTTGGGAGGTTGTCAGTGGCGGTGAAGCTACACAGCCGGCGGCGGAAGATGCCAACGGTGCCTTGCGAAAATGGAAGATTAAAGCAGGCAAAGCGATGTTTGCTTTAAAGACTACAGTTGAAGAAGAAATGCTGGAACACATCCGGGATGCCAAAACACCAAAGGAAGCATGGGACACTTTCGTTAAACTCTTTTCAAGGAAGAATGATACAAGGCTACAACTTCTGGAGAATGAGCTTCTATCAATGGTGCAACGAGACATGACGATTGCCCAGTACTTTCATAAGGTAAAGTCGATATGCCGTGAAATCTCAGATTTAGATCCGACAGCTCCTATTGGGGAAACCAGTATAAAGAGAATAATTATCCATGGTTTGAGACCCGAGTATCGAGGGTTTGTTGCCGCTGTACAAGGATGGCCAACACAACCATCGCTTGTAGAGTTTGAAAATTTGCTTGCAAGTCAAGAAGATATGGCCAAGCAAATGGGAGGAGTCTCATTGAAGGGTGAAGAGGAAGCGCTCTACACCAATAAAAGCAAAGACAGTTTTAAGCGGCACACTGATGGTGGATCTAAAAAGGGTGGTAACACTGTAAAAAGCCACCACGAAAAGGGAGGCTCTCATCCAGGGGGAGCTTCGAAGAATCGCGGTAACAACAAAAGGTTCAATGGAGAATGTTACAACTGTGGGAAAAATGGTCACATGGCAAAAGACTGTTGGAGTAGGAAAAAGCAGGTTGAAGGTAATGCTGCTACCTCTAGTTCTAAAGAGAATAGTGAAGATGGTTGGGATGCCGATGCATTATTCGCCATGGAGGAAGAAGAATTAGCTCTCACGGTAACACCAGAACATATTGACTACAAGAATGATTGGATCGTAGACTCGGGCTGCTCAAACCATATGACGGGTGATAAAGAGAAATTGCAGGACTTGTCTGAATACAAGGGAGGTTGTGTGGTGGTGACAGCTGACAACTCAAGGTTGCCGATAGCCCACATTGGTAAGACGATAGTTACTCCTCGATATAATTCTAACCAGGTACCACTTCAAGATGTTTACCATGTCCCAGGAATGAAGAAAAATTTGCTATCTGTGGCTCAATTAACATCATCAGGCCACTATGTCTTGTTCGGTCCTCGAGATGTAAAGGTTTATCGTGATCTTAAAATCTCAGAAACACCGACAATGGAGGGACGACGATTGGAGTCAGTCTACGTGATGTCAGCAGAGTCTGCATATGTAGACAAGACAAGAAAAAATGAGACAGCAGATCTATGGCACATGCGGTTAGGTCACGTTAGCTACTCCAAGCTAAGTGTGATGATGAAGAAGTCAATGCTTAAGGGGCTTCCTCAACTTGAGGTGCTAACAGACACAGTATGTGCAGGATGCCAGTATGGTAAAGCGCACCAATTGCCATACAAGGAATCGAAGTTTAAGTCCAAAGAACCATTAGAGTTAGTTCACTCTGATGTATTCGGGCCAGTGAAGCAACCATCAATTGGCGGTTTGCGGTACATGGTGACATTTATTGATGACTTCTCCATGTATGTGTGGGTTTTCTTTATGAAAGAAAAATCTGACACATTCTCAAAGTTTAAAGAGTTCAAAGAGTCAGTCGAAAGAGAAGTAGGAAAGAAGATTATTTGCTTACGCACAGACAATGGGGGAGAATATAGTTCAATTGAGTTCTCTCAATACTTAAGGGAGTGCCGAATACATCATCAATACACTTGTGCCAACACACCACAACAAAATGGTGTGGCTGAGAGAAAGAACCGACATCTTGCAGAAATTTATCGAAGTATGCTCCATGCAAAGAACGTACCTGGAAGGTTTTGGGCCGAAGCAATGAGGACTGCAGCCTTTGTGATCAACAGACTTCCTCAACCAAGGTTAGAATTTATTTCACCCTTTGAAAAACTATGGAATATGAAACCCACAGTTAGCTATTTTCGAGTATTTGGCTGTGTATGCTATGTATTTGTTCCTGATCATTTACGAAGCAAGTTCGATAAGAAGGCTGTTAGATGTATCTTTGTGGGATACGACAGCCAAAGAAAGGGGTGGAAATGTTGCGATCCAACAAGTGGAAGATGCTACACTTCACGCAATGTGGTGTTTGATGAAGCATCTTCTTGGTGGTCCTCAGAGAAGGAGGTGCTACCAGACTCCATAGAATTTGGAGAAAAGCTGCAACAGAAGATGGGGGAGCATACTATCCAACTCAAACCAACTTCAGATGAACCAGGAGATCCAGACGGCGACAATGTCGAAACAAGGGTACCACAGAATCCTTGGCAAACTTGAGAGTATCAACAATCAAACGAAGAAGATGGGCTTAATGAAACGAAAGAATCAACTCCACAGTCTCAACTTCGAAGGTCAACAAGAACACGAAGGCCAAATCCTAAGTACGCAAATGCAGCCATTATTGAAGAAGCATCGCGGAGGTCTGAGTGGATGATAGCTATGAAAGAAGAGATCGATGCACTTCAGCAAAATCAAACTTGGGATCTCGTGCCAAAGCCAAAAGATGTAAAACCCATATCCTGCAAGTGGGTTTATAAGATAAAGCGTCGTCCAGATGGGTCAATCGAGAGGTACAAGGCACGATTGGTAGCTCGAGGTTTCTCTCAACAGTATGGACTAGACTATGATGAAACATTTAGTCCAGTGGCAAAACTTACAACTGTTCGAGTCCTGCTTGCACTTGAAACCAACAAAGATTGGAGTTTGTGGCAGATGGATGTGAAGAATGCTTTTCTTCATGGAGAGCTGGATCGAGAGATCTACATGATCCAACCAATGGACTTTCAGAATCAAGTTCATCCTGGATATGTGTGTAAGCTGCGAAAGGCACTCTCCGGCTTGAAACAAGCACCCAGGGCATGGTATGGTAAGATTGCTGAATTTCTAACTCAAAGTGGTTATTCAGTAACACCTGCAGATTCCAGCTTGTTTGTTAAAGCGAATGAAGGAAAGCTAGCTATCGTGCTAGTATATGTGGATGACTTGATCATAACCGGTGATGATGAGACGGAAATTCATCGCACGAAGGAGAATTTATCAGTTCGTTTCCAGATGAAAGAACTTGGTCAGCTCAAGCACTTCCTTGGTTTGGAGGTTGATCGCACACAAGAAGGAATATTTTTTTGTCAGCAAAAATATTCCAAAGACTTGTTGAAGAGGTTCGGAATGCTCGAATGCAAGCCAATTTCGACGCCGATGGAACCGAATGCCAAAATGTGTGCATATGAAGGAAAAGATTTGGAAGATGCAACGATGTATCGACAATTGGTAGGTAGTCTAATCTACTTAACCTTAACTCGACCTGACATTTCTTATGCAGTTAGTGTGATGAGTCGATACATGCAAAATCCAAAGAAGACTCATTTGGGAGCAGTTCGACGAATATTGAGATATGTGAAGAGTACAATTGACTATGGTCTTTTGTACAAGAAAAGTAAGGATTGCAAGTTAGTTGGTCACTGCGATGCTGATTATGCAGGAGATCATGACACCCGAAGATCAACAACAGGGTATGCATTTAAGCTGGGTTCCGAAACAATTTCTTGGTGTAGCAAGAGACAACCGACGGTATCATTATCAACCACTGAAGCTGAGTATCGAGCAGCGGCAATGGCAGCTCAAGAGAGTACATGGTTAATACAGCTGATGAATAATTTACACCAGCCAGTAGATTATGCAGTTCCGTTGTACTATGACAATCAGTCGGCAATTCGTTTGGCGGAGAATCCAGTCTTTCATGCAAGAACTAAACATGTTGAGGTTCATTACCATTTTATCAGAGAAAAGGTTTTGCAGGAAGAAATTGAGATGAGGCAAATTAAGACAGATGATCAAGTTGCAGACTTGTTCACCAAAGGCTTGAGCACCGGCAAGTTCGAAACGTTTCGTCGTCAACTCGGTGTGGTACAAATAGTAAGGGCTAGTGTTGAGGGGGGGTGTTGAAGATCAACACAAGCCCAAGTTATTTGTTGAGCCCAAGAACAAACAAAAGTCCAATCCATTTAGTAGAAGATTGTGGAAGAAAGATATTTGTGTGGAAGAGTGTGGAAATAAGATATTTTGGTGAAAGCATTTAGTAGAAGATTGTGGAAGAAAGATATTTGTGTGGAAGAGTGTGTAAATGAGATAATTTGGTGGAAGTATTTAGTAGAAGATTGTGGAAGAAAGATATTTGTGTGGAAGAGTGTGGAAATGAGATATTTTGGTGAAAGTATTTAGTAGAAGATTGTGGAAGAAAGATATTTGTGTGGAAGAGTGTGGAAATGAGATATTTTAGGAGAAGTATGTAGAATGTGGTATTAATGAGTGGTTATGATTTTTTCTTAATATAATAATTGTATGGTGGAGAATGCTTGGAGAGTAGTATAAATACCCTCCCTTGCATTTGTGTTATGCATCCACCAAAAACCAAATCTTCCATTCCTATAAGAAGTGTAGTGTCTTGAGTGCAAGTTGTGCTTCCTATTGAGTGTTTGTATTTCTCTTCAAATAGTGAGAGTTCTCTTAAAGTGTTGTAGTGTCTTCTATTGTGGGTATAACACAAGTAATTTATTTACTTATTTGGGTCCAATATTAGTACGTTTAGAGTTATACACTCTAAATATTACTCAACAGAGGAGTGAAGACAAGTAGGGCTGCGAAGAGGAGGAGAAGACATGGCGATGAATGCGCCATTGCACAGAGAGGGAGAGAGAGATGATGCCTTTTCTGCTTCTTACTTGTAGCTGAACTTCTCACGTACGACATTGACGAATGCAAATTTTGGCAGGAGCTTGATGGAGATACAATTTGTCTTCTTAGCTATTGACTCAGTTGACTATTCTACTTCTTGATTAAGGAAAAATCATTTTTTATGATATTTATATTTTATTATTTTTAATATAATTCCATTATTAATTAATAATGCCAGGGCAAACCTGCTGAAGCAATAAAAAGAAAAGAAAAAAAGAAAAAACCCATATATTTTTATATTAACCTATATATAATTTGAGCCCAAAAAATAAAAATAAAAATAAAAATATATTTTATATGAACCTGGTATATATGTTGAACTCAAATTATAAATAAATAAAATATATAAAAATAATTAATACAGCATAATTTCTCAGCTTCTGTCTTGACAAAAAGACACAATATATATATATATATATAAAGAAAAAGAACAAATAATGCAAATTATATATTAAAAGAAAAGAACAAATAATGCAAATCAAATTTTATTGACTATTTATGTTGCTAAAAAGAGGTTTTTAAAGTTGAAGCTGATAATAACTTATCTTCGATCATCGATTTCTATTATGCACACATGACTTCTTTTTTTTTTGGGAGCTGATATTTTTAAAAAAAAGCATTATAATTTTAATTGACTTTTTTTTATAATTATCAAATAAAATTAATATTTTTATGATCAAAAGTAATATTATTTTGAATAATTTGAGAATAATATCTTCAATCCAAAAAAGACATTTTACGTGTACAAAATAAGTCCATTGCAAGGTATTGCTTTAGGTCATATGAACAATTGTGAAACAAATGACTAATTGGTTGATAAGTAGGAAATTGGACATATTTTTAATTGATAAAATTATATTTTTTATATTATTAATTCTTGTGGATTCTTTATTTTCTACTTATTTAACATTTTAATAAGAATTACATTATTTTTATTTTTGTGGTTATTTGTAATAAATTACGAACAATTTTTAATAATAACCTACATGAGCGATGGACCAAAGAGGTAAATAAAAAAATAGTTACTTTATTAAGAAGAGATTATGGGCTAAAGATTAAGTCTAGCCCATTATTTATTTTGGGGGAGTGGGAGTATCAGACGCCAAGGGAGACGAACTGAAGGAAGGATAGCAGGTGGGAATTGAAGCCTTCGTGCATTGACCAGGGAGGAAAGAGAGACCTGGAGATAGGGAGAAGATATTCTGGACAAAAGAGAAGCTTTCAGCCGCAGCAGCATGGAGGAGGGAAGGAATTTATGCATATTCATTCCATAATTTGATTTATTCTCTTCTTTTTGTTTTGATTATAATATCTTTCATTTTGATAACTTCAATTCTTAAATATGTGATGTGTAATTAAATTTTATATTTTAGTTTTGGAAATGTTTGAATTTTATTTTAATATTATGTGATTTATATTTTCGTAACATCGTATTAATTTAATATGTGCAAATTTATTATGTTGATTGGTTGAATTGATTTATAATATATATTGTTAATTATTATTGATCACCTCAATTGATAGTATATATATATATTTAGGGCTAGAGTTTGAATTGCAATCCGTAATTGTTGAAATGTTGAACCCATTTGTAGCAATTAATAATTTCTATTATTAGAATCAACACAATTCAGGATTAATTAAATCGAGCGTGTGAATTCAATAACCTGCCTACCCTATTATCCTAATTGATAATGCGTTTAACGAATTAAATCCAAAGAGCGTATTTTTTATTGTTCGGTTAAATAGGTTAATTAGAAAGCTTATTCTAATTAATTACACTTAAGGAATAAAGCGAATCAACAGAGCTTGTTTTTGGTTTAGGGGTAGGAATTCCACAATTAAATTACATAATGTGTCACATAATCATATGATTTGGAATGGGGGGAAAACTATTAATTTGCTTGATTTTTATTTATTAGAGTAGATTTTATTTTATTAGTTTAGTAGACAAAATTCATCAACAAACCCCCTCTTATTTGCATCCGTAAATTAGCACAAAAAGATATACAAATAATTCAACCGATCTTTGTGGAATCGACCCTTACTTTCCACTACTACAAACTAGTAGAGGAAAGCGATGTAAAATAATATAATTAATTTTAACGTGCCCCGACAACATGATCATCGGTAAACGCCGTGTTGACTTTGACTTGTGGAGGGTGATTTTTCATTGTGCTGGTTCAATTGTTCCAAATTTTGAGTGGAGAAAAGTCATCAATAATTAACAAATTTAATCTCAATCAAAGAAAATGAAAATGAAAGATGGTAATTTAGAAAGGTGGGGTCTGTGACAAAAATGGAAGACCAATTCAAGCTTTAACGGCTGCCTGGGACCATACATTTTCAGTGAAAGATTTGGAAAATACATAATAAGTTATACTAATTAGTTATTAGTTTCCATTTAATATGTTTCGTTTATCTATTTGTTTTTCATTATAGTTTTAAATTAATTGTGTAGGGACCATACATTTTCAGTGAAAGACTTGCAAAATACAAATTAAGTTATACTCATTAGTTATTAGTTTCCATTTAATATGTTTCTTTTATTTATTTGTTTTTCATTATAATTTTAAATTAATTGTGTGGGGACATGTTTGATATTAGAAT
This sequence comes from Caryopteris x clandonensis, assembly GCA_028749325.2. Lineage (NCBI taxonomy): Eukaryota > Viridiplantae > Streptophyta > Magnoliopsida > Lamiales > Lamiaceae > Caryopteris > Caryopteris x clandonensis. The sequence goes on along the minus strand of JAPYKT020000010.1, from coordinate 3,181,958 downwards.
TTTAGGATTGACACAATCAGTATTTAAAAAAGTATTTTTATTATGATGTACACAGTTGATATTTTGATATAAGAACTATGAGTTTTCTCTCAAATATTCAATGCTTGCTCGAATGCATGCTGAATCAATGGTTTGTAATTGTGTATTGTTGTTCTCACGCTCAGGTAGTGCCAATGAATAAACTAGAAGTGGGAAAAGAAGTGATAGAGAAGAAGTGAGAAGAACAACTAATATGTGCACAGTTTGTTAGATTTTTTTTCAAAAAAGTCAGGACCAACCCTCAGTGTGTGTCATTATTAATCTTAATTGCTTCAATAATGTGTTTCAAAGCTTCAAAATCTTGTTTTTCTTTTTTCAATTTTATTTTTATTTTTTGTAGTACTTGGATAGTAATTTCTTATATTGTTCTTTTTAATTTTCTTAGGACCATTGGTTAATTCAGAGGTACTTTTAGAAGTGTTGGGTAGAATTTTATTATTATTATTATTATTATTATTATTATTATTATTATTATTATTATTATTATTATTATTATTATTATTATTATTATTATTGTCTTTTATGTTAACATTTTCTTGGAAAGATTGTAAAAGGCTTTTATAAAAGTTTTTCTAAGATATTGTCTTTGTTGTTCTTTTGAATGACATTACAAGGGCATCATCAGTTGTAGTTTTTTATTTATTCTTCTTCCTTGATGGTATAATTGGATTCATAGATGAGAAGATTAGAGATTTGATTAATAATTTCTTCCTCAAACTTTAATTCATTAAGTTTTTGTTTGAATGATCAAAATTTAGCAGTCTGGATTGGTTTGTCATATTTGAAACAATTAATGTATTTTATTGTTTTTTATATTTCTTGTTATATTATGTTTTTTTTGTTGTGAGATTTAGAGTAATATTCTTGGAAAATTTTGTATCAACTCATATTTTTTATATGTTTTCTTACAGTTCAGTAGTGCATGGTCATGAAGGTTTGTTAGGATTCATATAAAACTGTTGGCCAAAAAAATTTTCTAATTCTATATAAGTTTTCTTCACGCACAAAAATAAAATTTTAGTTCTAGATTTGTTTTCTTCACGCACTTAAAAAACTCTAGTTTTAAATAAATTGTCTTCATGCAAAAAATAAAATAAAATAAAATATAATAATAATAATAATAATAATAATAATAATAATAATAATAATAATAATAATAATAATAATAATAATTAGTTCTAGATGAGTTTTCTTCACGCACTTAAATATCTTTGGAGTTTAAGATGTGGACATTTTTTCCAATCTTTCTTGTTTGATTATATTGACCAATGGTATATTGATCATAAGGAATAATATTTAATTAGATATTTCACAAATTTTAGTTATATAAAAGTTGTTACTATATTTATGTAATTGTGTTCATATCTCTCAAATTGTTGAGTTGTATTCCCCATTTTCTGGGGGAATTCTTCTTGTGATAGCCTATAAAACACATCTTGAAAAGTTAAGGATTTGCTTCCATTGTAAATACTGAAGAAATAATTGAAGGTTATGATAGATCTATAATCTTCCAAATTCCTTAGTTTCAAATATGATTTTACTTTTAAACACAAAAAGACATATTCAACTCTCAAAGCTCTTTGGAATATTCCTCTTATTTCCTCAAGTTCCTTAGAAAAACACCGTAAATCAATACAAATACATTCATATTGGTTTAGCTCAAATAGGAATTCAAACCACTTACAAAAGAAGTATTAAATACCTCCATCTTAGCAGTTCTTCAAGATACAAGAGTTATTAATTTCGAAGATTCACTTCATAGCTGTGTTGAATCTTTTTACAGGTGGTGTCCCTTGTAATTATTTCCGAACTTTTGAATATCTTTGATGATATAAATATCTTTAAATCACTTGTTTTATAAATAAAAACTCAAAATCAATTCTTGTTGCTATTGTCTTTAGATTCCACTATAAAGTTGTAATTTTTGCATTTTCTACTAAAATTAGATTTCAGAGTATAAACTATGAAACTTTCATACTACAAAAAGATATTTCTATATCTAATGTTGTTTCAAAAACTATCGAAAGAAATAACATAAATCTTCCATGGGAATGAATCCTAGAAAATGTTGTTCCCTAACAACCTTTTTGACAACCAATACCTTATTCTCAACCTATTTAACCATTTTTTTAAATTGAACCGAAAAAAATCGATCAGAACCGATCAATATTGGCCCAAATTAACCTATTTTATTTTTGTTTATCATTATTTTTTAGGAGTTTTTAGGTGGAAGCCATGAAATTTTCTACTTTAATTAATTTCCTTCTTCTTTTTCCCTAGTTTCACAACATCATTCTTTCTTTGAAAATCATAAAAATAAAAAAATAAAAAAAGAAATTGCAATAAAATATTTTTTTTGAGGGAATAACATGTAATAAAGTAAGATTATATAAAAAATTAAGGCATTTTCATTTATAATATTTTAATTTTTATATTAAAATGACATAGATCACTTTGAGATAACAATAGCATATTAAATATTTGTTACATATTTTAAATCATTCTTACAAACAAATTTCAAATTCATCAAATTTGAATAAATTTTGAAGTTAACTAAACAATTTATAAGTAAGAGTGAGTCTCTTGTGCATCAGATGATCATATATAATATTTTAGAAGTTTTTTTTAAAAAAAAATTGTATACCTATTTTCAAGCTTCATTACTTTTGTATTTAGTATTGAAATTTGAGACTTAAGGATTATGAATTTTGGAGTTATATATAAAGTATGGACTGTTATGTATTGAGTTATATGTAGTAACCAAAAAAAAGTTATTATTGTTTTTCAGTTGAACCGCCGGTCCGATCGATCCAACCTGTTGAACCGGCACTCGATGGCTCGACCGATTCGACCACCAATCCGGTTATAAAAACACTGACTATTACAAATAATACAAATTGTGCAATGCACGAAAAAAATACTAGTTTATCCTAATATCACTATGAGACTCATGCACGATCTAAATGTAAAAGATATTAAAAATATATATATACATATACCGTAAATATATGTGGTTTACTATTAAAAAAAAAAGGAATATTTTCATAATAGTATTCTTTCAACAAAACTTTCTAATATTATAGGATTAGTTAAACTGAATAATTTGGAAACCAAGAAAAAAATATAAAAAGTTCCAAATAATCATGAAGTAAGAATCTAACTATCAAAATGTGATAGAAATTAACGTGAAACACGTATTGATTTCTGCAAATGATATTGGAATGTTTCAGCCAATTTAACTGATTGTGGAGGAGAATTCAGAACCAATTTATTTTTTTATTTATTTTTTATTTTTTTTAAGAAGAAGAAGAAGAAGAAATTCAGAACCACATTAATTAAGGGTAATGTAGTCGTTTTCTTCTTAGGTCATAATTAAAATATAAGTCAACGTTTGACTTGGGTCTTAAAAAATGTAAATATAAATAATCTATGAATTGTGGGGCAGAAAGATATATGAATTCAAGATTACAAGCTCCAAGTCTATGGACATCTACATCCCTGAACCGCCGAGTGGAAACGATAGACCGAAAGTGGCGAAAGGCCTAAGTAAGTGTTCCATAAAATTGTTACACTGAACACACACACACACCTGTTGATGCACATGAATTTATAGTTAAGCATCTCACCACTGGACAATTTCAATGCCCTTCAGCTGTGGGCCTCATAATACTGGCTGTGACCGCCGTCGTCTGCATCATTTGCGCCCGGAAATTGAAGAGGGCCATGGTATCCAAAATCGCCCCGCCACCGCCCTCAAGTCTCATCCAGGTTTGTGAGGTTGATGGCCCTACAATGGAGAGATTCTTCCTGGAACTGGCCCAGGAGAAACCAGTCCGTTTCACAACCCAGAAACTCTGTGCTTTTAAAGAAAACTACAAGAAAACATTGGGTACGGGAGGTTTTGGGAGAGTATACAAGGGTCAGTTCCCGAATGGGGTCAAGATTGCCGACAAAGTCCTCAACAGAAACCCAAACAGGCACATCGAGCAGCAGGTCATGGCCGAGGTTGGCACCATTGGAAGGACTCATCATATCAATCTGGTGAGGTTGTATGGTTTTTGCTACGATCAATTCATGAGTGCCCTTGTCTATGAGTTCATGGAGAATGGATCGCTAGACAAGCATTTGTTTAGTGAGAATTAAGAACAGCAGTGGGAAAAGCTGCATGAAATTGCAGTTGGAACTGCAAAGGGGCTAGCATACCTACATGAGGAGTTCAAGCATAGGATAATCCATTCGACATCAAGCCCGGAAACATTGTTCTTGATGATAATTTCTGTCCTAAGGTTGCAGCTTTTGGGCTGGCGAAGCTCTGTACCAGAGACGATACTCACGTCACCATCACCGGTGGATTCAGAGGGACTCCGGAGCACGTATAACCTACAAATGTGATGTGTATAGCTTCGGTATTCTCCTGTTTAAGATAATCGGGAGGCGGAAACACATCAGAGTCGTCGGCAGTGATGAGAGCCTCGACTGGTTCCCAAAGAAAGTGTGGGGGCAATTCGAGAAAGGAGAGATGACGGCGTTGACTGAAGCATGTGGGATTGAAGAGAAAGATAGGGTGAAGGCTGAAAGAATAAGAATGGTGGCGCTGTGGTGTGCTCAGGATTCGCCGGAGGCGAGGCCACCGATGAGCACGGTGGTCAAGATGCTGGAGAGAGGAGTGGAAATAGTGCCTCCACCAAAGTCGTTTCATTACTTGTTTTCTGTGGGGACTGATGTGATTAAGCCACCAAGTGATTCGGAAAGTGGGTCTGGGTATAGTACAAGTGAAGGAGCAAATTTTTCTTGGTACAAGGAGACTACTTCTATTATGGCAAAGTATGAGATAACTATAGCATCTTCATAATAGCTACAGTATAGGATTTGCACAAAATTGATTTGTAAACTTTTACTTTTTACCATAGAAACTTTGTACAATCAAAATCACAAGCCACTATTGCTTCAGTCAACTCCCTCTATATGAGATTGCAGCTATTCCACAACAAATTTGTGCATGCTCTGTTGCCAAAATAAATACAAGTTTCCTCTTCTTTTTTTCCTCTAGAAATAGGCATGGGACTAGTTAACAAGTCTAAACATCAACTGTAGCAGGGGAGGACCCACTGCGTAAAGGCCACTGAGTCATGATATAAATTTCAAAAAACTAGTGCCCCCCCCCCCTCCCCCTTTGTTGACACGCCAACTGATCTCTTAGGTATCACCAAGCAGCACTCCTAGCCATAGTTTAGAATGAGTTGAAGCACGTCACCTTGTTTATTGGCTAACTCACAAGAGAAGGGTTACTCGACGAATTAGGTGGTGGTGTCCAAATATAGATGAGGAGACCGACGACAAGGATGATGGCGCCTGTTACAAAGCCTGGGGGAAGGGAGGATGCAACCCCAAGATATGGCAGCGGCAACGTGTACAAGTATACAGATAGTGGAACTACATCAAAGGAAATCACAAAAACGAGAATAAGATGCTACTCGTGAAAAGCCACAGAAAAAGATAGTCAAGTATTTGTACTGCATGGATTAATTCAATCTCTCTACTTGTGAAACATCTTGTCTGCATAAACAGTTCAATGATTCCTAGAGACATGGTCAAACCTATTATCTGTGTAGGACGGGCAGTAAAATGCATATGCATTATTTTTATAAACTTTGGCAAGTGCAAAATTCAGCGTGTATTGCCGTAACTATAAAATTTAAACAAGATACAGCAATTCATATGGTCTGAATAAAATCTTTTATGCTGTAAAATGGTGTGAATATTCTGTGTGTTGAGTTTCAGTAAGACGAGTATAGGTGTACTATGCCCTCTTCTCAATAAAATGGCCAAAAGGAGTTTTCGCATATAAGAGGGAAATCCAGAGCAATATATCCACCTTTCTATTCGTCTGCATAATTTAGTGTTTAAATTAATATTTAAAGATGTTTGGTCAGAATTGCTTTTAACCTAATGTTTAAACTAACATCTCTTGGTCTTTCAAAACTTGAATTGAATTAGTGGACCAGTAGAAGCAGAAGATATACTGTAACGTCCCAAAATGTATGAAACATTATTACTTGAAATTTAATTTAAATATTTTTTAATGTTTCAAAAGATGTTACCTTATAATAAAAAAGTTTAATTAAGAAATCATATGACAGAAATAAACATAATATAGCTTGTGCAGAATTTTCATTACACAACATAAATAGTCGGAGTTGAAACCACGACCAAACTCATTCTTTCTTATCTCTTTACATGAAAATGTGAGGGGGTGAGTGTTGGAAACTCTCTGTGGCTAATTCTTTTACCCACAAGAGTATATACACGTGAAAATTTTACATCGCATGGAGTCACATTGTACATTGAAACATTGTACATTGAAGCACTTCACATATGACCATAAATCATAAATCCTACAATATGTGTAATATTTACTGGTTATATTACACATAAGAGCACATCAATCTTGTTTGAGACGCGTTTTGTTCCACTCGAACATCATGAGTTCGGGAGCTACCCGAAGTGATCTTTCAATCAGAATCTTGTATGGGTCATACCTGCAAATTTTAGCCATATCTATATACAATATTATCCATATGTTTTACACATTATGCGGCTTTACCATGAATCTTGCATATCAGACATCATATATATATATATATATATGTCAAATATTTTGTTCATAGAATCATGTTATCAAACCATCATCAATGTCACATTTAACATTTACAATACCAACGCATATCATAACAACACACGATTAGTGTGAGAGTATCACCCACCTCTTAAAATAGCAGGGATGATATCTTCAATTATGCTTTATCCTAAACCCGAGGTCTCCGGAACTGCTGCAATATGGATGAATTGTTTACTATTAACCCCTTACTTAAATAAAATATTAATCTATAAAAAACTGAGATGCTACTGACTGGAAAACTGTATAAATTGAGTTAAAACATTTTAGGAAGTGGAAAGGGGGACTAATTTTAATAAAGGTTGTGAAAATGAACTTTCTATTCTAACTTAGCCACGTTCTGTTCTCGAAGTTTGTGCATAGTATATAAATACAAAAACATCTTTTTCTCAACATCAACTATGGATAATGAAATTACTGACACTTTGCCATAAATTTGAGTTCAATCGGACTTAAAACGAAAAAAAAATTACTATTCAATTTATATTTTCATTCCGCAACAAGGAATGAATATTTTATAATTGACAAACTATATGGACGAACGAGCTAGATTTTGAAATGTAGAAAATAGAATCATGTGAAAGTGTGCTATAAAATTTTCATATCTTTTTTAAAAGATTTACTATTGATTTTGAATTTTTTGAAATCGAAATAGTTGAAGTTGCAAATTCTGCACAGCCATATGAAATAAATCATAACTCATAAACTATATACTGGATTGACTTGATTTTTTTATTAAATATGAATAACACATATAGGAACGACATATTAAAAATTGAAGATATTTGGATAAGTATAAACCTGCATTTTGAAAATAAAAAATGTAGCACTTCATAAATCTGAATTTGGAGTAATAGAAAATTTATATAAAATAAAATCGATAACCAATTGACCTAAAATTTTAAACGTGAATTGAAAATATAGGAATGAATAACATATTAAAAATTCAAAGAATTTTGATATCTATAACCATATATTCGGAATTTTAAAATCATAAACACTAGAATTTGTGAATCTGGATAGCAAGAGGTAGAAAATTCGTTTAAAATAGAATACATATCCAATCTAATTGAAATTTTAACCATGGATAACAATCATAATAACGAACAACATATTAAAATTTCATAGAATTTGGAGATAAATAAGACTTTCAATTTTTTTTACAATAAGAGTACCTAGAGGTTGGAAGGTTTGGAAGAAAGAAGAAAGAAGAATATTGAATGGACGATGGTAGCTCACTGGAGAATTCCAAACTGATATACTCTAATTTATGAGTAATAATTTATAATTAATTCTCATATTTTATTTATATATCCAGTCTTGTCATCATATTGGGCTCTGGACCTCAATTTATGAACTTTAAACATTAAATCTAGTTTTATTAAGCCCAATTATAACTTAAAATTTTAAATCATGGTCCAATGTTAATCAAATAACTTAATCGTGTTTTTTTTCAAATTCATTCCTAAAATCATAAAGATATCAATTAGAATATTTCCTTATGAACTTATAGAATTCTCACATGAAATCTTAGAAAACTTTCATATTATGAATTATGAAATTATGATCATTAATACTTTCATACAAGCATTTTTAACAATGCAATGAAAATTTGGGTTATCACACTCTCCCCCACTGCAAAAAATTTTGTCCTCGGAATTGCATATTTTATTGAGTGAAAGTAAGTCTTATTTTTTACTAGATTTTGAGTTGGTATTGCACCAAAAAGTGGAAAATGAATATGTGAATTTGAGCTACTTTGAAAGTAAATATGGACTTCAAAAATCTATATCAACAATAAGTAACTTTTTTAATATCTTGAATATACTCAAGAATTTATTATGATTTTATAAAATATAAAGAAAACTTGGAATTAAATAAGATTTTGAAAAGATGAAAAAATTAGGAAAGAATTTGAAATTGTCAAAGATTGAAAATGGACCTTAAATCAAAACACTGTATCTAATTTGATACAAATGAAACTTAATAATTCTTTTTTTAACACATTTGGAAAGTATGAATTTTGTCAAGAGTAGTATAAAATTTTGAATTGACTAGACTTTGAATAAAACCAAAACCATAGTTTGATAAAATTTTGGACATAAATTTAAGAATCAAGAATCTTTTGTACTTCATTGAGTACCATTAAAATTTTGTGAACTTGGTGGGAATTTTGGGTAAAAAAGGGACCGTGTTTGGTTTGTAACCAAATTCTAAAGAACATTTTTTAAAACCCTGAAGTTCGAAGGTTAAGTTTTGACAACTGAACCTTCAAGATATAGACGATTTTGAAATAAACTTAGATCATATGATTGAAATTTGAAATATTGAATTTTGTGAAAGTGAACTGTCTTTGAATAATGAATGGGTGTTTAGCATAGTAATTGACCCAAAGTCACATATTTGAAATTGTATAGGTACAACACCGGTGATTGCAAACATAATTGTCAATGAGGAGGACGAGAATATTTTGTAGGGTAACTTTGTTTAATTTATAAATGATATTAAATAAAACATTTATGTCATTTCTGCTTTCAAATGCAAGATATGTCCTTTTATAAAGAATGTTATAATGATCTTTAAAATATATGCATGAATGCCTATACATTCTAATTTGTGACACGAGCACCACTCTCAAAGACAAATATACCTTTTATACACGTACACGAGTACACATTGTTGCAGTCAACGGTTCAGTGACGATAGTCAAGTATAGTGTATTGAAAGTCATAACTTCCTGTAGTAGTGAAATATAAATCATGTAATAGCTAGTAAAATTATATTTATGATTCACATATATCTAAGAAAAGTGGCATGTGGGTCAAAACAAGTATGTCAGAACACACTACCGCAGACAGAGGCCTGTAACTATTTTGAGCCCAGTATAACACATTATGTAAGTAAGATAAGCACACTAGAAAGCTGCTACAGACAGTTGATATTGGCATAATCGAAACCCAATATACATATTGAACATATAATTCACATAAAATATTGCTCTATGTAATCATCATAATGACGTGCATCTTTACAGATATGTGATGCAAGCACAAATTTTCATGAATCACATAGTTTGTGCATAAATTGTAATCATATCACGAATACTCATGAAATAGTTGAGAATTTCGAGATCATCTTGTAGAAACACGTAGATTATCACTCATTGATAGCATAATAATTCAATGTATCCTTTTAAATCATGTGGTGCACGCTCCAGTTGTCAAAATAATATCATTCATGAATAAGTTACCATCATATTATGAATATTCATTAAATAGTTGAGCATATTAAGAAGCATCTTGTAGAATCACATAATTTGTATGATTACACCTTACACATCAACAGTTCATTTAAACCTCAAGTACTAACTCAATGATGGATCCTCAACTATATAGGCAGCTTATAGTATACTTAGAAGACTTGTTTCTCTTTCTATTGTTGGACTTTGAGAGGAAATCATCTCAAGGGTACATTTTTTAGATGAATATATGTTTCTAACTCATTGAGAATTTTGACTAAGTGAAAAGGACATCCTATGGCGAATAGTGATTTAATCACAATCTGATGACTTGTTTAAAAAAAGTATCAATAATAAAATAAATGTTTAGGCTGGACCATACTTAAAACGATAATATTTTGGAAAATATTTTTTTCTAAATCAAATTGACTCAAAATGAAAGAAAAATATCGAAATATGATGATGGTACACTTTAAAGAGAAAGAAATACTTTGATATCTTTCAAAACATTTTATAATTCAAGATGAATTTATAAAGCAAATTGAAATTTTGTCAAGTCTCCTTACTTAAAGATGATAAAACAATCTTGACTTGATTTTGTCTTCGAATAGTGGAATAAGAAAGGTGACTTCTTTCCTAATAAATTAAAATCAACTTGAAAGATATTTTAAATTCTTATAATCATTGGAAAACATTTCAAGGGAAAATTGAAATTATTGAATAAATCATAATGACCCATAGGTTATTGATCATTATCTTTAAACTCTACATTTCTTACTCTACTTTATGTTTAAAAAAATTTTAAAAAAACAAAAACTTATATGTTTATTTCACAATTTTATGAAAATTTGAAATTCATAAACTCATATAACTCGAAAGACTAAAAGATTTTTCTTAATTTAAAAAAAAAAACAATATCCTCTTAAAGTCTGAATAAAGACACTTATAAGGATTATGACATGGCTTCCTGCATCGGTAACCAACCAGAGACATACATTGATTTATGTCATACTTAGGACATTTGGGGATGTCCTCGTGGCACTGAATCCTTTGTTACCTCATTTGCTACTTTTTATATACATAATTTAAGTTTTCACAAAACAAATACTTTATAAATCCATTCTTTTAATTATGAAATCTAAAAAAGTGATTTTTTCCTCAAATATATATTTATTTTTTAGATAAACAAGAGCAACTTTATTACTTTATTGAAAATTAACATAATGTCCTTCTGGCGTTGAAAAAAAACTTCATTTTTGTTGTGAACTCGAATTTTTAAAACATTTATTTTAAATCTTAAAATTTATAGAAAATTATGCTTTTATCAAACTTCTAGTCATAACAATATAGTACAAAAGAAAAATTCTTAGATTTGCATGAAATAAGCTTTCACATTACATTATGAATACAAATTTGAAACATTGAAGACAAATTTAAATAATTTGAGAAATTCTCACTTTAGAAGTAGCCATTTGGATAATATTGTAACAATGTTCTTGAAAGTCATACGACTTATTGAGATTCATTATCGAAAAAACATTTGGAATATAAAATCGTAGGTTAGCTTTTGTCCTTTGAAATTTCAGAGATTAAAGAGCTCGTGGAATCTAAAAGTAATTTTTTCAATAGGAGGTTTGAAATAGGCTCTAAATGAGAATGAGAAAATCAATTTTTGGAATCACTTTGATAAGAATTGTGAAGATGAATTTTGAAATTTTAATAGATAGGAGAAAGACTTAAGAAACTGACTCAATAGAAATTGATGCCAAACATGAAATTGAAAAAAATATGAATCTATTTTCAAAAGAAGTTTGATTGGTGGAAACAATATCCTGAAGCAGGCTACCATCTAAAAAGCACAGGAAGTTTTTAGCAGTAAACAATTGTTAAGCTGAAATCTTATAGTCCTTATAATGATATGTCTTCTCTCTCTCGCTCTCTCTATTGAGTGTACCAATTTCCTATGATGTTCACATAGGCTGCAATCATCCATGTATGGAACAATTTAGCATAAAATTAGCCAATCAGAGCAGAAAACACTAGACCAGTCATAGCAGTATTTTATAATAAATAAATATTTATTAGAATTTTAAAATAAAAATAAAAAATAAAAAAATAAAAAAATGAAAACTCTATATTTGGTGCCATAAGTAAAAGGAAATCAGCTATAGTTACCTGAGAGAGTATAGGAATTGCGGCCCCCGAAAGAATAGCTGTTTGAATATGTAAAGACATAAGCATGAATCAAGTCAGGACATGTTCTCTAGCTAACTGTTATATAAATACAAAAAAAAAAATGTGAAACTATTCACAAAATTTTAAGAAACAATTTGGTCAAGGAACCATGTGTACAGTGTAATGTAAATCATTCTTAGAATTTTCATCCATCTATTCCAATACTTGGAAAAAATGAGGACACAATTTTGGCATCAGATAATCTAAGCCTCAACTTCAAGGCTAGACTGCCAAAAGACCTTTCATGCTAACCCATTATTTCACAAGCATGTATATTTTTTTCTGCCAGCTATATTAAGCAATTTGAAGAAAATTCAATAGAGCCCAGAAAATTTGATCAAAAGATACAGCCCAGAAATGTCTTTTATGCATATTACCAAAAAAAAAAACACATACGTCATCAGGGAATTACCTCCTGAAGCCATCCCAGATGCTGCAGCCAGAGCCTCCAAGAGGCCAATAGCTATTATTGGTGATTTTGGCAGGGATAGCATTTCATCAGTAACTTTGCCAGCTTGATACCGAAGATACAAGATAGAGAAGTATACAACTATATACCTGCAAATAATGTGAATGGATCACGGTCATTAAAACAGTGAGGTATACAGCCACAAATATTTGAGGAAAAAGATTAAAAACTGATAAGGTAATTATTGTCAATATTATTCGAAAATTCTAATTGATTTATTATTGATTGCAGATTTAAAAGATATTGTGGAGATATTCTTCGAAGAAAGTCAAGATTGAATGAGAAGAGAAAAAGAAGGAAATGCATGACTAAAAATAAGGAGAATCAAGAATAAATCTGGAAACAAATCTTTGAAAAATATGATGAAGATATAAGATATGCATATCCAGGCCATATATACAAAGATATGCATATCACCACCAAGATGTGAGAAGATACCGACAGATTTCGTGGAGAACATGAGAGACTATAAATACGACCTCATGCTGTAGAGATTGTACCTCTCCGATATATTCAATTACCATTCATATGGGCAGAGAGACATAGAGAGGCTGATGAGTGTGATGTTATATTCGTAAGAATACAACAGACTGTGAAGAACTCAAGGGCGAACCGAAGGCGAACCTCGCAGAGTCTGGATTACTTTGGAACTTCACCACACGTTGATTTCGGGAGATCTCAACTCAATACAGACGGGAGTTTGTATTCAAATCCATCTAGGGGACTAGATGGTCAAGTAAGTGTTTTAGAAGAATTAGTTACATGGGTAGACAAGTATTTAGGGGGAGCCAAATACGTGTAAGTTCTACTGTAACATTTGTGGGAACAAATATGTCTTCTAATAAAATTACTTGAGAGGAAGAAGGGATTTCTTCCTCGCTTAAAATCAAATCTTATTTTAAGCTTCCGCATGTTTATTTACAGTTCGAACTACTGTTGAACACATACACACGCACACATATTCTGATCTAACAAAACCATGAGCAGATAGAAGAATTCCTCCAGTAATTCTTGTTTTTCCATTACTATGCAGATCTCTTGTCTTTATAAAGCTGAAGTAAATAAATATTTGACAGGCGAAGGTCATAAAATACTAATGTCACATTGTATTTTCGAGTGAAAGTCAAAGCTTAAATACAAGTGTTAAAGACTTGAGGTAGTGGTGCTGACATTGAATTTCATCCTAATGTGCCTTTTATCTATATATTATAGGGAAGATCTTCATAAAATATTGCAAATTTGTGTGTAATTAATGATTCTTTTTCAATAAATGTTTATTATATGAAGATGTTTGACAATTTTATTTAAATTAATTACAAAATCAACGTATGGAAAACCATAATTCCCATTATGGAATCATTTGTGTAGCAGTTTCTTTATAAATTTTGTCGCATTTATTTTAGTAACGTATCAGAAGATGAATGCGCCATTTCAGAGAGAGAAGACGCTTTTTCTGCTTCTTAGCTATTGACTTCGTTGACAATACTACTTCTTGATTTAGGAAAATTTATGTATTTATGGTATTTATATTTTATTATTTTAATATGATTCCATTATTAATTAATAATGCCGGGGCAAACCTGCTGAACCAATAAAAAGAAGAAAAATAACCCATATACATTTTGAGCCCAAAAATTTTAAAAAACTCTTAAAATTATAGTTCATGTAAACCTCATGAAGTGTTGAATTCAATTAATAAATGAATAAAAAATTTAAAAAATAATTAATACAGCATAATTTCTCAGCTTCTGTCTTAACAAAATGACACAATTTATATATTAGGAAAAAAAAAAAAGAACAAATATACGCAAATCAAATTTTATTGACTACTTTTTTCCTCATAGCCTCTGTTAGAAGGAGTTTTTTAAAGTTGGAGATGATAAAAACTTATCTTCGATCCACGTTCAATAGCACAAGACTTTTTTTTTTAGCTCGTATTTTGACCTGATGCTTTTTCATAAAAGTATTATAATTTTAATTGATTTTTTTTATAATTATTCAAATAAAATTAATATTTTTATAGTCCAAAAAATACATTTTGCATGTACGAGACAAGTCCACTGAAATACCTTAGGCCAAGTTTAATTTTTTTAATTAAAACAATTCAATTATATGAACAATTATGACACAAAAGACTAATCGGTAAACGCCGTGCTGACTTGGACCTGTCGGGGCTGATTTTTCATTGTGTTGGTTCAATTGTTCCCAGTTTTGCGTGAAGGAAAGTCATTAATAATTAAAAAGATTAATCTAAATCAACGGGCATGATGGGTCCAAATAAATTAAATTAATTGTGTAGGCACATATTCGGTATTAAAATTTTAGGATCAATACAATTAGTATTTAAAGAAATATTTTTATTATGATGTACGTAGTTGATATTTTAATAGAAGAACTATGAGTTTTCTCCCCGAGATTCAGTGCTTGCTCGTATGCATCCCGAATCAATGGTTTGTACTTTTGTATTGTTGTTTTTACGCTCATATTGTGTTAGTGATTAAACTAGAAGTAGGAAAAGAAGAAATAGAAAAAAAAACACGAAAATTAACTAATACATGAACAGCTTTTTGGAACTTTTGTTTAAACGTGAACTTTCAAAAAGTCAGGACGAACCCTCAACATGTGTCATTATTAATCTTAATTGCTTCAATAATGTGTTTCAAAGCTTCAAAATCTTGGTTTTTTTTACTTTTTTCTTGTTTTATTTTTTATTTTTTTTATTTTTTTTGTAGTTCTTGAATAGTAATTTCTTCTATATTGTTCTTCTTATTCTTACTAAGACTATAGGTTCATTCATGGGTATTTTTAGAAGTGTTGGGTAAAATTGTTTCTTTTATTTTATTGTCTTTTATGTTAACATTTTCTTAGAAAGATTATAAAAGTTTTTCCAAAATATTTTCTTTGTTGTTCTTTTGAAATGACATTACAAGGGTATCATCAATTTGTAGCATTTTATTTATTCTTCTTCTTTGATGGAATAATTGGATTCATAGATGAGCAGATTATAGATTTGATTAATAATTTCTTCCTCAAACTTTAATTCATTAAGTTTTTGTTTGAATGATCAAAACTCAGCAGTCTGGATTGGTTTTATCGGACTTGAAATAATTAATGTTTTTTAATGATTTTTATATTTCTTTTTTTTTTTTTTTTTTTTTTTTTGTGAGATTTACAGTATTGTTTTTGGGAAAATTTGTATCAACCCATATTTTGTATATGTTTTCTTACAGTTTATTAGTGCATGGAGATGAAGGTCTGTTAGGATTAATATCAAATTGTTGACAAAAAAAAAAATTAGTTCTACATAAGTTTTCTTCACGCACAAAAAAATAATAATAAATAAATAAAAATAAAATTTAGTTCTACATGATCTTGTTTAAATGTCTTTGTAGTTTAAGATGTGGACATTCTTCCAATCCTTCTTTTTGGATTATATTGACCAACTGATCATATGTATACTAAGGAATAATATTTTACTAGATATTTCACAAATTTTAGTTATATTAAAGTTATTTCTATATTTATGTATATTTGTTCATATCTCTTAAATTGTTAGAGTTGTATTGCCCAAAATTTTCCGGAACAATAAGTCGTGTGATAGCCTGTAAAACCTATGTTGAAATGGTTGAGATTGTATACAATTCATTTCATGAAGCAGAAATCCTCAAAGTAAGGACTCAATATTTGTAGAACTGCTTTGCTTTAATTCTTTCAAAAAATCTTCAAAGAAGATTAAAAATACTAAAGAAATAATAATTGAAGATTTTGATAGATCTCTTGATGAATGGAAAACTATCTTATTCTTCAAGTTCCTTAGAAAAACACCATAGTAAATCATACAAATACATGCATATTGGTTTAGCTCAAGTGGGAGTCAAACCACTTACAAAATAATTATTAAATACCTCCATCTTAGCAGTTCTTCGAGATACAAGACTTATTAATTTCGAAGATTCACTTCTTAGCTATGTTGAATCTTTTTACAGGTGTTGTCTCTTTTGATTGTTGTCGAACTCTTCAATATCTTTGAATGATATAAATATCTTACTATTATATACATATAAATATAAATTTACTATTATATTATTACAAGTTGCACACGAAAGAAATACTAATTTATCCTAATATCACTATGAGACTTATGCACAATCACAATTTAAAATATAACCAAAAAAAACATATACTGTAAATACATGTGGTTTACTATAAATAAAGGAATATTTTCATAATAGTATTCTTTAAACAAACTTTCTAATATTCTAGTATTAGTTAAAATGAATAACTTGGAAACCAAGAAAAAAATCTAAAAAGTTCCAAATAATTATGAAGTAAGAACCTAACTACAAAAATGTGATAGAAATTAACGTGAAACACGTATTGATTTCTGCAAATGATATTGGAATGTTTCAGCCAATTTAACAAATTTTGGAGGAGAATTCAGAACCACATTTTTTTTTTTTTTTAAGAAATTCAGAACCACATAAATTAAGGTTAACGTACTCATTTTTTTAAGGATAATGTACTCATTTTTTTCTTAGTTCATAATTAAAGATAAGTCAACGTTTGACTTGGGATCTTAAAAAATGTATGTATAAATAATCTATGAATTGTGGGGCAGAAAGATAAATGCATTCAGGATTACAAGCTCTAGGTCTATGGACATCAACAGCCCTGAACCACCGAGTGGAAACGGTATACCGACAGGCCTAAGTAAGTGTTCCATAAAATTGTTACACTGAACACACACACACACACACCGTTGATGCACATGAGTTTATAGTTAAGCATCTCACCACTGGACAATTTCAATGCCCTTCAGCTGTGGGCCTCATAATACTGGCTGTGACCTTCCTCGTCTGCATCATCTGCCTCCCGAAATTGAAGATGGCCGTGGTATCCAAAATGGCCCGGCCACCGCCCTCAAGTCTGATCCAGGTTTGTGAGGTTGATGGCCCTACAATGGAGAGATTCTTCCTGGAACTGGCCCAGGAGAAACCAGTCCGTTTCACAGCCCAGCAACTCTGTGCTTTCACAGAAAACTACAAGAAAACATTGGGTTCGGGAGGTTTTGGGAGAGTGTGTACAAGGGTATGTTCCCAAATGGGGTCAAGATTGCCGTCAAAGTCCTCAACAGAGACCCAAACAGGCACATCGAGCAGCAGTTCATGGCCGAGGTTGGCACCATTGGAAGGACTCACCATATCAATCTGGTGAGGTTGTATGGTTTTTGCTACGATCAATTCATGAGTGCCCTTGTCTATGAATTCATGGAGAATGGATCGCTAGACAAGCACTTGTTCAGTGAGAATCAAGAACTGCAGTGGGAAAGGCTGCATGAAATTGCAGTTGGAACTGCAAAGGGGTTAGCATATCTACATGAGGAGTGCCACCATAGGATAATCCATTACGACATCAAGCCCGGAAACATTCTTCTTGATGATAATTTATGTCCTAAGGTTGCAGATTTTGGGCTGGCGAAGCTCTGTAACAGAGACGATACTCATGTCACCATCACCGGTGGATTCAAAGGGACTCCGGGGTA
Source organism: Caryopteris x clandonensis (assembly GCA_028749325.2). Lineage (NCBI taxonomy): Eukaryota > Viridiplantae > Streptophyta > Magnoliopsida > Lamiales > Lamiaceae > Caryopteris > Caryopteris x clandonensis. The sequence goes on along the minus strand of JAPYKT020000010.1, from coordinate 3,163,759 downwards.
CGTGGCCCCAGAGTTCATGCTGAAGAACTTCCCTATAACCTACAAATGTGATGTGTATAGCTTCGGTATTCTCCTGTTTGAGATAATCGGGAGGCGGAAACACACCAGAGTCGTCGGCAGTGATGAGAGCCTCGACTGGTTCCCAAAGAAAGTGTGGGAGCAATTCGAGAAAGGAGAGATGACGGCGTTGACTGAAGCATGTGGGATTGAAGAGAAAGATAGGGTGAAGGCTGAAAGAATGGGAATGGTGGCGCTCTGGTGTGCGCAGGATTCACCGGAGGCGAGGCCACCGATGAGCGCGGTGGTCAAGATGCTGGAGGGAGGAGTGGAAATAGTGCCACCACCAAAGCCGTTCCATTACTTGTTTTCTGTGGGGACTAATGTCCTTAAGCCATCAAGTGATTCGGAGAGTGGGTCTGGGTATAGTACAAGTGAAGGAGCGAATTCTTATTGGTACAAGGAGACTACTTCTATTATGGCAAAGTATGAGATAACTATAGCATCTTCATAATAGCTACAGTATAGGATTTGCACAAAATTGATTTGTAAACTTTTACTTTTTACCATAGAAACTTTGTACAATCAAAATCACAAGCCACTATTGCTTCAGTCAGCTCCCTCTATATGAGATTGCAGCTATTCCACAACAAATTTGTGCATGCTCGGTTGCCAAAATAAATACAAGTTTCCTCTTCTTTTTTTCCTCTAGAAATAGGCATGGGACTAGTTAACAAGTCTAAACATCAACTGTAGCAGGGGAGGACCCACTGCATAAACATTTCAAAAAACCAGTGCCTCCCCCCCCCCCTCTCCTTTGTTGATACGCCAACTGATCTCTTAGGAATCACCAAGCATCACTCCTAGCCATAGTTTAGAAGGAGTTGAAGCACGTCACCATGTTTATTGACTAACTCACAAGAGAAGGGTTACTCGACGAATTAGGTGGTGGTGTCCAAATATAGATGAGGAGACCGACGACAAGGATGATGGCGCCTGCTACAAAGCCTGGGGGAAGGGAGGATGCAACCCCAAGATATGGCAGCGGCAACGTGAACAAGTATACAGATAGTGGAACTACATCAAAGAAATCACAAAAACGAGAATAAGATGCTACTCGTGAAAACCCACAAAAGAAGATAGTCAAGGATTTGTACTGCTTGGATTAATTCAATCTCTCTATTTGTGAAACATCTTGTCTGCATAAACAGTTCAATGATTCCTAGAGACATGGTAAAACCTATTATCTGTGTAGGACGGGCAGTAAAATGCATATGCATCATTTTTATAAAATTTGGCAAGTGCAAAATTCAGCGTGTATTGCCATAAATATAGCATTTAAACTAGATACAGCAATTCATATGGTCTGAATAAAATCTTTTATGCTGTAAAATGGTCTGAATATTCTGTGTGTTGAGTTTCAGTAAGACAAGTATAGGTGTCCTATGCCCTTTTCTCAATAAATCAGCCAAAAGGAGTTTTAGCATATACGAGGGACATCCAGAGCAATATATCCACCTTTTAATTCGTCTGCATAATTTAGTGTTTAAACTAATATTTAAAGATGTTGGTCAGAATTGCTTTTAACCTAATGTTTAAACTAATATTTTTTGGTCTTTCAAAACTTGAATTGAATTAGTGGACCAGCATGCATAGAAGCAGAAGATATACCAACCTGAAAGTGTTGACGCAAGACAAGATACCACAGCTGAAGAGATCTTGAGCAGATGTAACAACGATATATTGAAACCTATGTTAACAATCACAAATAGCAACGGCAGTAAAGGCGCACCATCACATCCTGTGGTCAAAAGTAGTTAATTGTTATCTGCCGTGTCTATTCATCATGACTTCATGAGCATGCATGTGTGTGCATGTATCATCATAACCTGCTTTTTTATAATCCTACATTTTCTCTTTTCTACTGTCCTGAGGACTAGGCAAGACTTAAAGTTTGGTTGCCAGTCCAGAAATATATATATATATATATATGTAAGATTTTTTTTATTTTTTTTAATGAAACAATGACACAGGGTGTATGAAGTACTATTGACCAAAAATCAGAAGTATATGCTTGCCTCCAGCAAGGCCAGCTTAACTCATATGGGATATAATTACTTCAAAATTACAATCAAAATGGTAACTTTCTAAAATAATAAAACAATGTAATGTTCATAAGGTAAGATTCAGTAGATAGTACAAGCTAACAATGCGACTAAAAGGTAATTTGTACACTTTTCCTAAATCAGCTCTGCAATGAACTCACAGAAAAAGTGAATCCCAATTGAAAATTGACTTACTGTTTGGCATGGTGCCAATATTCAAAAAGCAGGCAGCACCATCTTTAAGATAGTTCGGCAGTTGACTAAATGGAATTCCCCATAGGTTTGACAAGAATGGAAGGAGGAGGCATATGAAAACAGCCTATAAATACATTTAATAAGTTTCAGGCTTCTGGCAAAGGTGAAGTACATAGCAACTTCATAGGGTTCTATATGCTTAAACATTAACCTGGTAAGCAGATCCGTACGAGTTTACAACAAATAGATCCATTGTACCTCCCTGCCATCAGTGTAACAAACATCAAATAGGCATTCTTGAATCCTTAAATAAGTAAATCAGAAATTGGATTCATAGAGTTACATTAACCCATGATTCCTATGAAAAATTGGAGATCCTGAATGTATCTATGTTACATGTTTCATGTATCTTATTTAGTAGGATTGAATTTTAGATTTAAATGCACTTGAAGATAGTAGGAAACTGACAAATGGCTTATATGACTATTTGCCTAACAATAACCATCTTAAATTGATGGAAATAAATTGCTAGTGCAGAGTATGCTGCATTTTAACATAATATTCAAGTACTCTTTAACTGAATTTATTTATTAACTGAATCATGTATGTTTTGTCTCAACTTTCCATTTGTAGGTTTGATAGGGTTGAGAACATATGAATATGCATACCTTTAATTTTTTAGCAGCATCCAAAAATATTACTTCCTATACAAAGAGAAGGCATTTCACTTTAGGTAGAGAAATTACAATAAAACAAGGGCTAATCTTGGTACCCATGGGGAAAATTACTACCTTCAAGACTGTATCAGCAGCTTGTAACAAGAAAGAAATAATCATCAAAATACTCCAAAATAAGCCAGCTTCCATCAGGGAACCAGGACCTGATCCGCTGCAAATGCAAGTGAAGAATTACATGAATATTAAAAATGGACAATCTGAAAGAAACCACAGTGTTGGCAATAGGATTATCAAGAAGCTGTTAAATCAGATATAATTGACCAATGTTTAGCATTTTAGAAAAGAACAGCAATGCATCCAAGGATATATAACATAGGTTGGTACTTCCATTGCAAAGTTAAAACAAAAGGATGAATAGAAAATGACAATTGAGAATACACTTGAAATAAATAATCACTCAAAGCACCTTTTGGTTTGCAAATAATGATATGTCCTTGCAGTTACAAATGAAAAGTTAGACACTAGCAGAGACTATATATGGGTTACACTGTGACAAGTTATACTACCATTAGAACTCAAAATACAGAGGATAATGGGCATTACAGAAATTCAGCATACGTTTTTCACATTTCTCCAAATCTTAACAAAAAAAAAAAAAAATCACGATCCTCAACAACAGATGACGTCTAATAAAATAATCCTGAACAATTACGGTGGAATTCAGGATTCAAAGTTTTATTTGACTGAGCTTCCAGAAACTTTCGGTGTCACTTGCCTGTAGGCTTTAAGTTCGTGAAATTCTTTGTCAGTAGATTCCGGGTGGTGCCATTTGTGAGAGAAAGAGAGAGTAGTGTATTTTTCGTAGAGGGATAAAGCAAGAGGGCCAGACAGAATCAAATGAATTACCTTGCAACAGTTATAACAACACCAGCAGCAACCAGTAAGCAACCAAATAACTGGTTTAATCGATATTTCCTTCCAAGGAAAATATATGAAAGGCCAAGTTGCCAGACAAGAAAGCTCTGCAAAGAGTAGCAGATGCCAAGGTTAACTTAGAGTAAAGGGACTATGGTTAATTTAATTCAAGAATGTGAACAATATCATGAAGCAGGCTACCATCTAAAGAACAAGAAGTTTTTAGCAGTAAACAATTGTTAAGCTGAAATCTTTTAGTCCTTACAACTATCTATCTTCTCTCTCTCTCTCTCTCTCTCTCTCTCTCTCTATTGAGTGTACCAATTTCCTATGATATTCACATAGGCTGCAGTCATCTATGTAGGGAACAATTTAGCATAAAATTAGCCAATCAGAGCAGAAAACACTAGACCAGTCAAAGCAGATTTTTATAATAAATAAATCTTTATTAGAACAAAAAAAACCTCTATATTTGGTGCCATAAGTAAAAGGAAATCAGCTATAGTTACCTGAGAGAGTATAGGAATTGCGGCCCCCGAAAGAATAGCTGTTTGAATATGTAAAGACATAAGCATGAATCAAGTCAGGACATGTTCTCTAGCTAACTGTTACATAAATACAAAAAAAAAAAAAAAATTGTGAAACTATTCACAAAATTTTAAGAAACAATTTGGTCAAGGAACCATGAGTACAGTGTAATGTAAATCACTCTTAGAATTTTCATCCATCTATTCCAATACTTGGAAAAAATGAGGACACAATTTTGGCATCAGATAATCTAAGCCTCAACTTCAAGGCTAGACTGCCGAAAGACCTTTCATGCTAACCCATTATTTCACAAGCATGTATAATTTTTTCTGCCAGCTATATTAAGCAATTTGAAGAAAATTCAATAGAGCCCAGAAAATTTGATCAAAAGATACAGCCTAGAAATGTCTTTTATGCATATTGCCACAAAAAAAAAAAAAAAAAAAAAAAAATCATCAGGGAATTACCTCCTGAAGCCATCCCAGATGCTGCAGCCAGAGCCTCCAAGAGGCCAATAGCTATTAATGGTGATTTTGGCAGGGATAGCATTTCATCAGTAACTTTGCCAGCTTGATACCGAAGATACAAGATAGAGAAGTATACAATTACATACCTGCAAATAATGTGAATGGATCACAGTCATTAAAACAGTGAGGTATACAGCCACAAATATTTGAGGGAAAAGATTAAAAACCATGAGCAGATAGAAGAATTCCTCCAGTAATTCTTGTTTTTCCATTACTACGCAGATATCATGTTTTTTATAAAGCAGAAGTGAATAAATATTTGACAGGCGAAGATCATAAAATACTGTTATGTTACATTGTATTTACGAGTGAAAGTCAAAGCTTAAATACTAATGTTATAGACTTGAGGCAGTGGTGCTGACATTGAATGTCATCCTAATGTGCCTTTTGTGCTTAAATATCTATAAGAGAATAACATCACCTAAATGTTATGGAGTCATGTAGGGGGGGAGGGGGGTTAATAACTTTACCTCATTTACTCGAGAGAGAAACTTAATGTCATAAGTTCATAACATCAGTCAAAAAGTAAATTACACATGGATTCTCTAGAACCTAAATTAATCTGATCACTTATGCCATAGCATGTGCAGAATGTCGTCCATTAATCATTGGATTACAACATTTAGGATGAGAATCAGGGTCGGATTTCACGGGGAGCAGGGTGCCACCCCCACCCCCCATAAAAATTTCATCTACTTGCTTCATAGAACTTCGCGCTCTGAATACAAGGCCATGTTCTATATGATTGAAATGGTTGGATAGTCACATACAAGTTCAACTTTTTTTTTTTTTTCTTGGCGGGGGGGGGGGGGGGTTGATTTTACAATTATCCAGAGTGAGGGGCGAGGGAAAAGAAAGAGCCAACCAACATTGTTTTCAGAAACCACATGCCATAGTAAGTATAGATGCTGACACTTTGAAGCACATGGAGAGGAGGAAATTCAAAGGGAATCTATGTAGCTGGTTGTGCGGGGATCCACATCCTACTCACCACCAACGGTTCTCATTCAAATGGGACCCCCTGCTATGCTCAACCTCACCTATGAAAACACTCTCATTTCTTTTTCACATAAAAGTGCACGACCCCATAAAGGGAAACCGGAAAAGACATTCTCAGAACCAGCCTTCTGCAAAATTGCGAGGCCCTAATCTTGGTAAAAGAAAAAAAATTACCACCTGTTTCTTATTTTAACAGCTTTTTTTTTTTTTTTTAAATCAAAAAAAGCACCAAGACGCACGATGAGAGCTCGCCTCGTCTATAAAATAATATCATCAAAACAGTATTTTATTATTAGAGTGACACATGAAGTACAATAATACTATGATCAAGACTATTAATCGCATGTTTATAAGTGTAATCAATGTACTTGACTATTAATTATTTCAAGAAAAGAAGACTAAAATTATATGAAACCAAATCATTTCCATCAGCAACCAAATAACAGTGACAACGATTAAATGGGCACGCCCACCAACAAAGACGCGGCCTAATGACACAAGGCATGAGATCTTAATCACGTCATCCTACCCGCCCCCCCCCCCCCCCGCCCCCCGCTCTCCCCCCCTTATAGGGTGGTGCCGAGGTACAATCATTCACAGCGCACACTCTCTCGCCCTGGCTTACAACCAAGATTCTCTCCATTTGGATAACTTTGAAGCCGTCCGTCTCTCTTCAATGACACGACTGTCGAAAGACAACTATACCCTCACACGTGGTCGAAATTCGTCGTCCTTCAATTTCGTCGGCCAGTTTTCACTTGTCACTTCTTAAATGCGTCCCAAAATCAAATTTCTTTCCTTTTCTTCACACCATTAATTTTAATATTATACAAAATATTATTTAAAAATTTGGAAATTGGATGCACGAGTATATATATATATATATAATATTTTCGAGTATGAAATCTAATTTTCTGTGTTTTGAAAATACTCGGATTAATTTAGAATGCAGAATGAGAATCTTACCTAAACTGTACAATCCAGATTTCATTTATAATGTAATTATTTGCGGGAAGAATGGAGTTCGATGGGGGATTTCCGAATATCGTGCACTGATGACTTATTCTAAAACAAATTTTGGTTAAAAAAAATTCAGAAAAAAAAAATGGAAGCAGGGTAAAATATGAAGCTTAGTATTTCAATATTTTGAGACTTCGCAAATAATAATAATAATAATAATAATAATAATAATAATAATAATAATAATAATAATAATAAATTGCATAAAATAATTCTAGAGTTACCCGAAAGTGGCGAGCTGAGCGAGAAAGAAAGGGTAATGCTTGAGAGGGACTAATGCGAGCTTGTAGAGAACACGATTCCCTACGCCTAGCACCACCGTAGCAGCCGCTGCAACCATGACCTCCACCCTCCGATCAACGCCTTCACCATTCCCCTTCGCCTTCGCCTTCGCCACCGCAACCGCAACCGCATCTCCATCGAACGAACAGCACCGGGGCGGCTGCCCCCTCTTCTTCACATCGTCCTCCTCCTCTCCTCCCCGGGGGGCCGCCGCTGCCGCCTCGATTACCCATCGCCTTGACCGTAACACCACCTCTCCTGTTCCCCTCCTATGCCAAAATCCACGATGATTAGATGGGGAACAATTGATTGACGAAGACGTCCGCAATGAAATGTGGTGGACCGCCGGCGCTGCGGCAGAGGAGGATACCCGATGACAACATGCTGACATACTGTTCGTATGTATTCTATGTGGAATGTAAATTAGCAACTAATGCCGACTGAAAAATGACGCGAAGACCTGTGGGCGTATTAATGGTGGAAATGGAAGAGGGAAGAGGAGGGGGGGTGGGGAGGGGTGGAACAATTTTGATTCGTGTCAGCTGTCAACGTCAATTCTAATATTTGGTTTTCAATTTTATATACAACCCCTTACATGTTTCTGAATTCAATTTTGTTTCCTATTTCTGAGAAAATTACAAAATCATGTTCTGTTTTATATTCAACAAATCACATCACCAAAATGGATTTTACTTTATCAAAATTAAAAAACAAAAAAATAAATAAATAAATTTAAAAACTTGTGCACTGTAGAATTTGATAAATAATTATTTTTTAAATAAATTAATAATATATTAGAAATAAATAGATAATAATAATAATAGAATTTACAAATAATATATTTTAAAGATAATAAATAATTGCTTGTAAATTTTTAGTCAAACCTCGAAATGCATTTCCAGTTTTAAGAATTGACGTCAATACTTAATATATATATATATATTATATATAATGGTAATAAAAGAAAATTATAATGCTAACTAATTACAAAAAATAAAATCTGCCTCCAAACTTTAAAGAAACACCAAATAAGTTGTAATTTTAAAGATTATGCAATTGTTCAAATTAAAAGGTTTACCAAAATTAATGACGGTGAAAATTGAGTAAATAATAGTTAAAAATTATATTTATTGGGTATATCGTGCATCATGATATAAAGTATTATTTATTTAACTAAAAAATATTATTTATTTACTTAAAAACCATTTTCTGAATTGTTAAGTTACAAAAATAATATTATTTTTCAAGTAAATAAGTAATAGTTTTAATTAAATAAATAATATTGTAATAGTAATATATTTCAAATAAATAAATAATATTTTTTAATTAAAAATAATATTATAAATTAGGTGTATTAAATAATATTTTTAATTTAAAACAATATTACAAATTAGGTGGGATGCACCCAATATATAAGAGGTTCATAGGAGTTACAAAAATAATATTTTAGTATTAGTAATTATCATCCTAGTCAATTATACATCATTTAGTTAAATAAAGTATTTTTTATTTGGTCACAATTGTATTTAACTATAGTAAAATTTGGTTTAATTAACAAAATTTAAAATCTATTAAAATTAAAATGTAAAGATTAGATTATATTGTGGTGTTTGAGTAAGTTTTCTGTAAAATAATTACACATGTGACACAATTTAAGATATTATTTGTATAACTATAAAATATTATTTGTTTAACTATAAAGTGTCGTTATTTTATAAGATAATTTATCAAAAATAATACACTTAAAAAATAATAATACATTATAGTTAAATAGATAATATTTTATAATTATACATATAATATTTTAAATTGTATTCAACTATTTCACATAAATTTTTACGGTGGTGTCCGGGGGTTATAATTATAGCACCAAGCCAACGTTTTAAAATGAATGTTATTGTGGTGGAGTAATGATCGATGATGCGGCAGCAGCCAAGGAATCTTTCTTCAGATCCTCTTTTATTATATTAATTAATTAATGTTTAAGTCCCTGTTCCTGTTTCCCACTTTCAATGTTCATAATTAATCAACATCATTACATTAGAAATATTTAATTACTAACAATTCATCACTAACCTCTCACTAATGCTTGTAACCAAAAAATAATTAAATTATTTATTATTATTTTTTCTTATTTTAGAAAATCAACAAATTTATAAATACTTCAGAGTTGTTTATCTGTTTCAATTTATAAAAATAGGAAAATGGCGTTTTTTTCTTTATAATTACTTTAATATAGAAATTGAATGTCCTTATTCTTATTTTAACGTCGATTTATCTTAGATAATATCTAAGGTAGATAATATATCCTTAGAATAACATATAAAATTAGATAATATCTAAATTATATATTATTTATAATTTTTCCACAGGAACTGTGTGAAAATTTTCAATTAGTTATTTTACGTATTAATTTACTGTAAGTTCTCATTGCGATGCACAAATGTATTATTATAGTATAATATTTATAAATTTAAAAAATGCATAACATTCATATTTTCTTAAAAAATATATAATTATGTTCAATAATTTGTATATGTAGCATGATTATGATAATAATATAAATATTATATATAAAATCCTATTACATATAAAGAGTAAAATTGATTAAATTTACCTATATTTTCTCAAGTTGCAGAAATCTTCATGTTAAGAAAATGATACCCTTTATTTTCTTTTGATTTGCTATTTTGAGATGAAAGAAAATAATTATATATAGTTAGTTCTACTAAAAGTAAGAAGTCACTACATTAATAAGAATAAAACTATGAATATAAGAAAAAATCATATAAAATTTATTAATATTTTAAAGTTGAATATAAGCAAAGTATTATAAATCATTCGACAGATCAACCTAAATCATCAACTAACCTTTTCATCTCTTAAATCTCCCTTTTTTACTCTCCATATAACAATTATAAATAATATGAATCAAATTCCTAAAATATCTAACTAAAAATCTACTAAAATAATAAATAAATATGATAGCTACTAACAGAAAGAAAATGAGCAAAAAATTTAGTCGCTATTAAAAATAATTGGCACTTATATTATTATATAAATATATATCCGACTAAAACATGTGGATCAGACATCGATTGTGTATGTACAATTTTATACGTATTTGTTTTGAATGTGATACATATTCAAGAAAAATAAAATTAACTATTAAAAAAATATTATTTTTATCAAAAAAAATATTTGAATATTTTAACCACATATTCTTGTAATTAGTCAACTAAAAAATATTTAACCATTTGCATTTATCATGTTATAGTAGGAAGACCAAACCAAAGTGACTTCTTCGTTGTATTATATAAGTCCATGAGCATTGTATCTGCTGTACTTGTATCTTTTTAAGATTGTAATTACAAAAAAAGAAAGCGCGATTAGACGTAGTGCTAAAAAATTGTCTAGATCTAAACACAAAATCAAAAAACCCTATTTGTAGAATTATGGGCAGAGGTTGGGATCCGATCAATTCGAACTCAATCATTTATCGAAATTTTAACTTTTGTAAAATTCATATTTAATACTGAATCAAAAAATAATATTTTTATTCGATGATTATCGAAAATATTCCGATACTTACTTAAATATTTCAATTTTTATTGATTTTTTAAATGATTATAATTTATAAACACTTCATTATCCCTAAATACAAATATGCAAGTTGTTATGATAACATAAAGACCATAAAAATATAAACAAACAAATCAACACCAATTTTTTGAATCAACCAACTAATATGTTATAGATTTGGGGGAAAAAAAATACAATACTAACATATAAATCATACAAATTATCCGATGGTGAATCCGTACTTTGACTCGCAATAGTAATTAAAGGTAGATATTTTTATTTACAATAATTTCAAAGTTAAGATAAAAATGCAAAACTTGGTTTTTTTTTTTTTTTTTTTTCGCAGTTAACCCTTTTTAATAACTTAAATTCTCACGAACTCTCCAAGAATTATTTCTTTTCTTTTCATAGGCTCAACAAAACTCTTGAAAAATCACATGGCACAAAAACAAATGAAATGACGTTTGAAACAAACCGTCACCACCTACTAATCATATCTGGGTCTATTACATCCTACTCCCGGTGCAATCACACTATACTCACATATTTGTCTGAGCATATTTTACACACACCCACATGGAATGTCCGACTGTAAGTACACGGCGAATCCATGCCCAGTGTTATGCACCGGGTGTGGAATACAATACACCATTTTTCTTGCACAAAATTCTGAGACAAGTAAACGACTCGCAACAAGGAAGGAAACGAGAAGAATCTTGACCTGCTCTCCTGCCCCGCACATTCAAATTGATGCCTTCTTCTCAAGTCTTCCAACTGTCGGTATAGCTTCCTGCCATTCTTCTTGCTTGGCTACATGTGATTTCTGAAAGAGGGAAAGTTTGCAATGACAGGAAGAAATACTTCCTTGAGGTTTTTTCATTCGAAGAATAGTGTCCTCTTCCGTGTTTCAAATCCATGCCGGAAAATCTGCAAAAGTTCTTTATGGCTTTCCAGTGTACATTTCCAAATGGGATTCTGTTTTTCAACATAGCATATAATAACCTGCATTTGAGATAGCAACTTTAGAAAATATTACAATGGCCATTAATCTCTTCCTACAAAACAACTAAAACGAGAAAGATGGCATGCTGTTCAAGGGGATATTGATTGAGAAGCTCATAACATGTTTTCGCTTTTTGATCGACGGAAATCCAAGTTAACACTAAATATGTATATCCACGGGCTCTGAAAGGTAGTTCTAATAGCAATAACTGCATCCCAATTATACTCCTGCAAACCTTATTTGCTCTTAATCAATCTACACCACAAAGATTCCTTTTTCTCTTTATAGTGCTATAACCATTTCCCCACTAATGCTTTGTTTTTAAGACAACTAATACAAATAACAAGTCGTCCAATTTCGTTAGGTCAAACCGCCACTTACCAAGATACGAGATGAGCATTACAATCCCCGTCCATCATCTTTTTTCCCCCATCAGACATTTAATTCCTCTAGGAACTCGAAATAAAGAAAGATTAAGAAAATTTGATGAGGAGCTCTAAAACAGATTGAATCAACATTATTCGACGGCCTGATGACAAGAACGTTTTCTTCTACCCTGCTAACTTTCTTGAGAATCTGCTCAAGACTGATTCCAGAAAAAAAAAAAAGGATTACCACCGAAGGGAATCCAAAAATACCTGATGGGCCATTGTCATAGTGCAACCAACTGCATTAGCCAAACTTCTCCTTTGCATTATACCCAACAAGATGCTCGCTTATCCATGTTAAACTTTAAACCCGACATACCACATAAAATATCAAATATCATAGACAACCACAATTAAATGGATTCCTCTTCATTCAAGAAAAGCACCATATCATCCGTAAATAGTAAGTGGGAGCTAGTTTGATGAAAAAGAAGTAAAGGCTTATGATGTCCATTTCTTAGGCAAGAGTATCCTGCAACAACATTTGTAATTTGCTATATAAAGTTTTGGTCCAAAGTTAAATCGCCATGATTTTTATTCCTTTGGAAGCTAAAGAGATAGATCTACAACTTCCACATTCAAGTCATAACCTATATTGATTTGACTTGATGGAGAAAATTATGTTCAAAGAGTTGATAGGTTAAAACTTCCAAATACTGCACATTTCAGTATTTGGAAATAACTACCTCTAGAAATATGATTTTTAGGTGATTCTAGTGGCTATACAAATTCATGACAAATAGCTACAATTCATGTGAGACAACAAAAGCACACTAGAAAGCATCTTGGTATGCTCATCACGGCCATGATGCAATCTGAAAGGCCTTGTCCCCAAGCGGCTTACAACTAATATCCTTCCAGTTGAAAGAAATGACTAGCATAGCTGGATGGGATGGGCATAAACACCAAAAGAATATTTTGACCGATGATGTACATCACAACTGTGAATCTTGCGTTAGTCCCAAATACATTTTTCAGCTAAATATGTAAGCTATTTGTGTGGGTTCCTTTCCGAACATGATTTCACACACTTAAAACTTTAATTCTTTCACACTTACATGTTTGAATTGATTATATCTCTTTGGCAAGAACATAGCATTGAATTCATCATCAAACCACACACAAAACACATTGGCTTCACAAAGCTCTCTTCATTCTTCCGTTCTCCTTCCTAACCCATACACAATTTGCCACTACCCATCACCAAAGACCCAAAAAAATCATCAATCAAATGTTAAAGGAGGAATTATTTCAAGAAACAAAGAGTATGAAAGAACTGAAGAATTGAAAGTCCTTAATTGAGTTGTCAGTTTCCTTCTTTTCTTCTTGGATGAAGTTTATCTTCAAGACTTAAATTAACCACGAGGTTTAGAGAATGAAAGTATTTTAATTTCAATATGAGCTAAACTACTTTAAGTAAAGGCCTAGAATACCAACTTATGGATTTGGTAATGGAAAGCTTCATATGGTTGTACGTTTAGATTATGATAATCATGCATATGTTTCTTAGTGCTTTTCGAAGTTTGGCCAACTTTGAAGTAGATCTCTGTTGTCATGATTAATACCAAGAGAGGGTGTGGCAACAAGTGCTCGGGTAATGCATGCCACAGACTAATCACTAGTAAGACATAGGATTTGGACAGTCACTACCTAGTCTTCGAGAAATGTTGAAAGCTAGTGGAACTCATAAAGTTTTGATTTATTCTTAATTGGCTGAACATTCAATGAGATAATAAAGGACGAACAGGTATATCTCGATAGAATATATTGAGCATATCCCATAGATCAAATATAGTTGGATTCTCTATTTTGTAGTTACATAAAAATTTCCTTGGGACACGACAACCCTTTACTCACTCACAAATTACTTGACGAACTAAAGTATCATACATACCACATGCACTACTGGTCTTCCATGGATAAGAAAAATATTAGCATCTTTGCCTAGGAGATCAATATAATATTTCATAAAAAGCTTAGTCAAGTTCCTAGCAATTGACTTTGACTGAGAAAAAGAATCAAGACAGCATCAGAACGTAAGCAGCTGAATGGAAGTTCCCACAGAAGACATCTAAGATAGTGGCTGGTTTACTTAAGGTTCCATAAAAAATGCTGACATGCAGACAACCAAGAGGAGAAGAGAACTAAATAAGCATATGTGAAATTGAAACGATCCATCCAGTCACTAAGAACAAGAGATTGACAGCTTCAAACAATCAAATTCTGAAGGCTTTCTACATTAAAAGTATTCATCAGTTGAAAGCAATATTCAATAAATTCTTTTGTTCCTTTTCCTTTAAATAGAAGAGAAGCCAGTGCACTCAAGAAGGGGGTATTTCAATGCTATTTCATCAGCTGCAAAATTGCATATAACTAGGAAATGCAACACCAAAGAACATACGGCCATCATTTTTCCTCCTTGTCTCAGCTGCAACAATGCATATGTCTTACAAACACAGTCCCTATCTATGATCAAATATTTCTCAAGGCTACAATGAACATTCATTAAAATAAAATAAAAATTAAAACAAATAAAAATTACAAAAAAGAATAATAATAATAATAAAGGCCATATTGCACTCTCACTCCATATAGAAAAGCAATCCTTATTGATAAACAGAGATGATAATAAAAGAAAAAAGAGAAGAAAATGAAAATGAAAATAGGTAAATAGAAAATGATGCAAGAGAGAGGCAGAGAAAGAGAATACCTCAGACTGCAAGGCATTTGACAAGGATTGGGATGAAGTGGCAATCTGTCAGAGGGAGCCTTTAACATCCTGAAGGCCATTTCATGGTCCATGGAAACCATATTGAATGTCTGCTTTACAGGGTTTAGATAACATTCTGTCAGCATGATATGAGGCACAAGTAGGAAGATAAACAGAGCCTTGCTGAGGTGATACATGAAAATAATCACAAACAAGACTCCCTAATCCAGGCAACTATGAGGATAGATGCCAGCAATCTGAGATCAGTCCAGTGCACTTAAACAAGATCAGAAAACAAAGACACAGCTTTTGTCTTCCATAATTACACAGGCTGAGAAGCAGAGGTTTGAAGCATGGGAACAATATTTTGAAGTCTCTCTAATAACTCATCACATGGAATGCTGCTAACTTCTAGTTTCTCTTTCGTAAAACTTGGCAGAAGCTTTGCAACTTCATGGCCTTGAGGTATATCACATATACAACTTAAGATGGTAGCAGTCAGTTCATCATCAAGAACAACACCTGCGGCCGCCATTCTCTGAAGCAATTTATTTATTTCTTCTGTATTGCCCTCTGACTTGAAGCCTTTGAGTAAAGAATCATAGACAACGGCGTGTGGTGGGTAGCCAGATGCTTTCATCCTTTCAAACAAACTTTTAGCCTCTTCCATCAGTCCTAACTTTGAGAACCTGTTAATCAAAATTGAAAAGGTCAAAGCATCAGGATGCAGACCCCTTTGCTGCATATCAACCAGTAATCCATTAGCAGACTCAACATCCCCTGCTTTAATGGTTGAGTCAATCATAATGTTGTAGGAGACAACATCAGGTTTACAACTGCCACTGACCATATCCGTAAACAAAGCACTTGCTTGCTCCATGCTACTCTCCCTGCATAAGGTGGCCATCAATGTGTTGTAGTCAGATGTGGTAGGACTAGGACCTGAGCCTCTCATTTTTTCAAAAATACCTTTTGCAATATTTATACAGTTACATCTGCACAAGCCATTTATAAGAACACTATAAGTCATCGAATTTGGAATCAACCCCACATGTAAAAGCTCCTCCCAAAGTTTCACAGCTTTCTTAACATTTCTTGCCTTCAGATAAGCTCCAATTAGCACCGTATATGATGCAACATCCATTAGCTTCTTCTGTTCAGCCATCTCACGATTAATTCTTTCTGCCTTTTGAAGACGGCCTTCCTTACACAGCCCTTTGACCAGAGTACAAACAGTCCATGAATTAGGCTTAACACAATTCCCTTTTGACAGCATTGAATCAAAAAGTTTCATGGCAACATCAACCTTCCCAAGGTCACAAAGACCTGTTAATACAGTATTGTAAGTTACAATATCAGGACTTATATCCTTCTCCACCATCATCTCCAGAATCTTAAAAGCATCATTGAAAAGACCCGCCTTGCATAATCCATTAATTAAAACGTTGTATGTTGTACTATTAGAATCTTCTCCCTTGTCCAGCATGAAATTAAACAATTCCACTGCTTTCTCAGTCCTACCGAGTTGGCAAAACTCACTTATGATACCAGTAAATGTAACAACATCAGGACGAACACCATTTCTAAGCATATCATTGAACAACTGCTTCACTTCTTTCAAATTTCCCTTCCGGCAAAGACCATGCATCAAGCAGGTATAACTCAATTTATCTGGAGAAATTCCTTTGCCCAACATCTCATTCATAATTTCCTTTGCTCTATCAACTTCTCCTTTACTAACAAACCCATTTATAAGTGTGCCATATGTGATCAAATTGGGAGCAATATTTGCAGACTCCATTCTTTTCTTTACACTCATGGCTTCATCTAATCTCTTCTCCCGGCACAATCCTTTAATCAAAGTATTAAAACTAACTATATCCGGAGACACGGAATTTCTATCCATTTGACCTAAGAATACATCAGCCTCAACAGAAAATCCATTACAACAAAGACCATTCAACACAATATTCGCAGCATATAGGTGAACGATATACCCGTGCTTCAACATCAACCCAATTGCTCCCACAGCCAATTGGGGCTCACCTATATGCACCAAGCATTCAACCAAAGCGGACAGAGACAAATATCTAGGAAAAGCCCCAGCATATATCATTTTCTTATAAACACTGATAGCCAGATTGTACCCTTTATTCTTGACAAGGGTTTGCAGAAGAAGATCGCTGATGCCCCCCGAAGGAATGAGGCCCACATCCACAGATTGCTCAAAAAGAGAAAAAGCTTTCCCGTAATCTTCAAAGGAGCTGGGTTTTTGACATAGAGATGTAATTTGGGTTTCCACCCTCTTCAGATCATGGACTGAATTGGACACAGTGTCTGAGTGTGGTTTTGTAGCGAAAAGGTTGATGAAGATGAGATTTTGGGGCGGAAAATGAAAGTAAGCTTTCAAAAACAAGTTCTTTCTCGTCATTGGTAATGCCATACCTATGTTTTTCGAATCTTGAATCTTACGTCGTATGTTTGCAATTCAACAATCAATTTAAAGGAAAGATAAAATGTTCATAAATGCGTACACAAATACAGTGTGGTGTTGAAGGCTGGACAAGGAGCAGATACCACTATGACGAAAGCCGCGCGGTGAAAAACAGGCAAAGAGTTCGAGATTTATTAGAAGCGTGTCATATTACTCTCAGCAGTAATAAATTGTAAAATAATAAGGCTGTGTTTGGACGAAGTATTACTTGCATCCAAAACAAAATTCATAATTTATAAGGCGTGATGTCACGAGATTCGGCCCGTTGGGCTATTTTTATACATGGACCTAGAGATTTATACATTGTCAAACTCAAATATTTAGCCCACATTTAGGGTCATTGTACATAAAATTCTCTAGAACATTCTTGTACCGTAAAATAAAATCGATTATCGTTGAGGAGGTGGAATAGTATAAATAGGGACATCCACTTTATTTGTAATCATCAAGTTCCATCAAGTGAGTTTGACTGAATATAACTTTCTTGGAAACACTTATGTTTTTTATTTTCTTGTCAACACTTTTGCATACATTTCACTTATGAGCGAGGCTGGCTTAGCAACCACGAGAGGCGGAAATAAGGTAAGGCCACACAGTTCATTGTTAAGGAAACAATTCCATGACAGTGAGCTAGCTTAATATTTTTAAGCACATCTTTTTAGATCTTGATCAAATTAGTGCATAATAGACCAACTCTTTATGTAAACACTTTTTGTATCCTTCACTTTCCGAAATTATCTTTGAAAGTTTGTTTCTGAATTTATCTTCTCAACTTTTGGAGCGTGTTTTGGGTTGAGTCTAACCTCATTTGTTTCTTGCGTTACTTTGAAGGAATGTGTTGTTCTTTGTTGTTTGTGTTCTTGATTTGAATATACAACGAATTTTAATTGAAATAAATTTTCAAGGTTTTTAAGTTGATAAATTGTAGGTTTCAAAGAATCAACTAGTTAATGTTAATTTTAGAGTTGTATATCATATTGGATATTTAGGATTGAATGGAGTTGGCATCATCGGTCCAATCAAAGTAGACTATACATAAAATAGAAGTTCAAACATAATTAATTGAGGTGCATAAAAATTTTATGAATCAAAGATTTAACAAAGATAATATCCGACAATAAACTCAAACACACTACAATATGTCTGATGATCAAGCGACGTATTGGAATCAAAGAGTTAACATGTCAAATGAAGACACGATGAGAATTGGTATATGTGAAAATATGATTGAGAAGTGTGACAATTTAGAAATACTCTAAACCTATAAATAAAACTTTTGTTATTTTAATTTGAAGGTTGAGGATCATTCTACAATAACGATAAAAGATGTCATTTGTGATAGGAAAGTTGTGCCACTAACAAGTGAAGTTCATCATAATTACAATTTCTTACCTTTTTTTACTTGCATTAAATTAAAATGGAGACACTAAAAGTAAGAATAGAAGACTATATAATTTTCTTTCAATGTGCGATCGTTCGTGACACTTGAGGTCCCAATAACATCATGTTGTGTGGCAATCAAGTCCATACTTTATAGGTTGAAAATCGTTTTTAAAAAAAATATTAAATTTGGTAACATACCCATTGTCCCACACTTGTCATTCGCTTTTGAAGAAAATTCTTTCAAAGAGTTTACCGTCACCACCTACCACCACCACTCTCCAGCAACGCTTGTGCACACAGCGGCATCTCTATCACTACGTCAAAAGATCGAAATCCTACATCACTTCTTTCTGCTCGCAATCATTACTACTGTGTCACATGCATCCCTCATTTAGGGATGTCAATTTTACTCGTTGGATCGAATTAACGAATAACAGGTCAGAGCTTCTCCAACAAGAAGCTACTTTGGCATTTAGCGTCACTTTTCACCCTCCAGTTGTACTACATTCTCTGCACTAGTTTGAAGTTTTTGAAATCCTTTGCACTACATTTAGCGCAGATTTTTTATTGCGCTACTGTTTTTTTCCTTTTTTTTATGTGATTATATCTTTTTTCTAATATTTAATATTGTAATTTTTTTATCTCAATTATCCAAACTGAAATTAAATCAAGTTTTTTAAAATCATATGATGTGTAATTTAAATAATAATAAAAATATAATTTAAATAAGTATATGAGATTTAAATATTATATACAAATTTAAATAGAATTGCATAACATTATCCGACATTCAATTTTACATATATATTTTTTGAATATGATAGTTTAAGAATATAAGTAAAATAAATATTATCTCAAAATTTAATATTAAATAAAATTACATATATAATATTTTTAACAAATATTTAGTAATAAAAATAAATATTAAAAATAAAGAAAATAAAGATTATTGTGTAATATTATTTTTTTAGTGGAGAAAGTAGTGCAAATTGTTGGAGTGAGTATGTAAATTTTACACTAAAATGGTGCATAATTTACACTAGAGTAATGAACACTACTGGAGATGGTCTAAGTAGTACTTGTGCTCGCCCGTTGACCCAACCCACCTACCATAATAAATTAGATGTTATATATATATATATATATATATATATATATATATATATAATTTAAAATTATATTTATTTATTTTAATTCATGTTATAGTCCAACAAAAATTAAATTAAGCGGTGAGCACATTAAAATATTATGTTATTTATCTTAACATATGGTTATTATTATTATTATTATTATTATTATTATTATTATTATTATTATTATTTAAACCCAACATATGGTTATTGGTGGATGTTATTGTGATTACCTTATATAGCACATTTGACTTTTTGTTCATTATTATTGGTAATGTTATTTTTTTATTTGTAAATATTAATGAAGTGTATTTTTATTTGTAAAGAATAAAATACGTTTTTATAGGATCAGGTAGAATAAGATAGGGTTGAGCAAATTTTTCGTGTGATTAATCTAAATAAAGAAATAACCAATTTATGAGTTAGTACCCATACACCTACAAGTATTACTTAGTCCATAAAGTATTTTATATACAGGTACAATATAGTTTAGGCATACACATATGCTATCGTATCCATTAACTCTTGATCGAATTTGGTATGAGTGTATTTGAACAGGTTGTAATTATTTAGTCGAGCAAAGAGTTTGACTATTTCTCCGTAAGATGAAATTGACCTGTATTCAGTGCTCACGGTCTACAGCAATCGTCCCCAAGATACAACGACTAGGAACTTAAGGATTGCAGCACAACAATACCAAAAGTTATGGGCGAATCACTTGATACTCGGAACTTTCTTTAGACTTAGAGAGAGAATACTACAAATGCTAGAATGTTTTGTATGTTATTGTAGTGGAGTGAGTTGAGTGAATGATTTGGGGATCTATTTATAATATTTGAAGAGATATGATGAAGAGGTGTGGTGTCCATTCATGAATAAAGGCATTTTGGACTGAAGTGGTGTGAATCACACCCCTTGATGAATAGGGCTCTTTTTGGGATGAATTGGTATGGATCATATCCTTGGGCATTGGCTCAAACCTATTCGGTCTATTATACTCATTCGCACAAGCACACACCCATCCACACAAGCACACACCTAGTCGCGCATCCTCACATCTTTTCTCTTCAATATTTTCATGTTTTAGTTGCCAACTTTTAACATTAATTTCTCATTCATCCAAAATTGAATTTGAGAAAATAATACTCTAAAATTATCTATTCGGAATGTAGATTCCGATTTTGTAACTTATTTTCATTTATTTTCAATGGAACATCAAATTGATATTGATCAAAGAATAGTCAACACCAGTCTTTTTTCTAAGCCAATTTCCAACAATCCCCCACATGAATGAAATTAATGCATGTATGAATGCAAACACCTTAGAAAGTCCCGACGAAATGTTATTATATCGGGATAGATAGTTTTTTGCTTTAAACCTTCCCTAGTAAGATGTTATCGGATTTACTCGCTGCTCAGCGAACGCGATGTATTGAACTGGTCAGCTTTTTGTATAAATCAAGACAATAACATTTACATAATAACAATTCTAATATCTTTCAATTCTCACGTTGTGTCCAATTCGGTCCTGGATCATATCTTGGATTTATAAGTGTTTTTTTTTCTTATTTGAAGCGGCCAAACTTCACACATATATATGTGACCTCTTATAAAGGGTAACATGCAATACTCCACCCTAAAGGTATAGGAAGCATTAAAAGTATAAATATTTATCCTTACTTCACGTCTGCATATTCACACTTGGGCAGCTGCGAGAATGAGGCCCTAGATGGGTTCCAAGTGCATAACTGAACGTTTCATAACTTAGTTGTCTCATTGAACAAAGTTTGTGGGATTTCCACTCATCATGGTTGAGTTACCGCTATGAATGTTCTTTAGTGTGCGGGTTTTAACTCCATTCCTCTTACTGCATTGTACAATAGATCTTGGTTAATGCCTTTTGTTAGCAAATCCACTATATTTTTCTTTGAAAACAATATCAAATCCAAAATAAACCAATGTTGGAAAAAAGTGCCCACAGCAAACATCAATTCCATGCATTTTTGTGCGGATTCAGATCGAATCGACTTGAATCTGCACAATTTTGTTATGTTTAGGATGACATCTGACTCGTTACATGTAAGATAATCCATACATTTTGTGCATGTAATATTTTTTTTTTCAAATTTATTTCACAATTTGAAAGATATGTTATATCTTAAATGCAAGATTTTTCCTTGAAGAAATAAAATAATTATTTAGTTCACAATTTGAAAGATTTTAGTTAAACATATTTGGTCTAAAATAACTCGTTTAGCTTGAGACTTATTTAGGGCGAGTTCGTTTTGGTCATGGGATGGCCCAATAACCCATACTTTTTCTTCTTTCTTTTTTTTCATTCTTTTAGTATCAAAATTTTTAAATAAAATATGGAACATTTTAAATTAATTTTCACAAAACATATTTTTTTTAAATAAAATTAAAACTATAATTTAATATCAATTAATAGAATATTCTCATAGGAAAATTTAAGCATATAACTTAAATATAGTACTAAAATTACTAAAAATTGAAAGATAGAACTTATTTAATACTTCAAGTTCCAAGTATTTTTTTTAGTGCATTATAAGTTACTTAAATATTAAATTTTTAAATTTGTTATAGCGATATAAAAATAATTCACTCTTGTTTTGTAATTAAAGATTGTAGTTTACATTTGAATATTATACATATTTTATTTAAAATAATTTTACTATTTTGACTACAATAATATGTTTAGGCCAAAGACCAATAGAATTTTATAGTAAGCTTCACAATATTAGCGTTTGTTTGGCCCAAAATCCAATAAAAAATCCCCAATCTTGAGTATATTTATAAATCAATTTTCAGGTTGCAAACTCAAGTATAAGATGAAAATAAAATTACAAATTGTACATACATGCAAAAGTGACTAGTTTTCCAAATCTTTGTTAATCATAAAATCGCCTGTACTATTAAACTCATAAATTGAATGTAAATCCGCAAGAAATCACAAGTTACTTCCTATTTATTTAAAAATTATATATAAGTAGATACATACGTTCTGTTTGGATCATGCTTTCTATTTATTTATAAAAATATATAAACAGAAACATATTTTTCATATGGATCAAAGTTATGGTTGGCAAGGTTGTTTCACGACAACAGAGCAATTGGCTTACTCATAGAAAATGTTTGTTTTAAATTTAGGTGGATCGTGAAAATTCTTGATTTTAAAATTCTACGATTGTGAAACAAAATTGAATAGTAATAATTTTTATTTCTTTTGAGATTGTATAAGATAACATTTTATTATATATCAAATCAATATTCAGAAAGATAATTTATTTTAATATTATAATGAGTTGGTAAATGAAAGAGGTTAAAAAAGAAAAAAAAACTAAGAATATAGATACATAATAGAGTACATAATGGATATGTAGGATAATATTTTATTGAATTGTCAAATCCAATTCTACAACTCAAAAAAAAAAACAAGGACGAAATATTTTGACATCTAAAATTCTTCCGTACAATTTTACAACTCAAAACAAACATTAGACATGGTATATTGCACCTTAATCTGTCTCGTGTAGTATTTACAAGACTTCTATGGGGCAAAATTTCTTTACTCAATTCAGAGCAAAGGGAAAAACATTAGAGTGAGTGAACAGTATGCATTAACAACCTCGACTTGGGCCGCAAAGTTTCAGGTTCAGACAACTTGATGCCAACTTCTAATCTCTATCCCTCTCTCACACACGCCTTCTTATATGGAAAAAAAAAACTGGTTTGCAGTTCCACAAGGCTTTAAAATATTAAGACTCGATCAGATGAAATCATCGCCTGCTATTTGAGGCTGTTGTCACTAAAAAGAAAGAATGTACACATAACTTGCACGACAACTAAAACTCACCAGTGCCCCAAATTTGAGGACCTTGAGTTCCAGTTGTTTTGCGCATTTCCCAAATTCCAAAGACTGCACAAATGACAACAGCAGAAACACTGGCAAAGTATTTAAAGAACGTACGGGCAGAGTCCTCTGGCATAGCACAATAAGAAATTCATGGCAATTTCCACAATCTGTGAGCACATCAGCATAATGATGCTTTGTGATTGCTGCACAGTTCAAATCCAATCAGATTTTAGCACTAGACATCTTAAGACGGAAAATATAAGCTGTTGTCTTGAAGATGAAAATGGAACTATCAATGAAGAAAAACATTACCTTGATATCCACCTGACATTGAAAGAATCTCTACGTGTCTGTTCTATGATGAAATAGCTTTGTGATTGCTCTGCGTTCGCAGTCCTGAAAATTAGTATTTGAAGGCAAGTCAACACTACATTCTGATGTGTGTGTGTGTGTGTGTATATATATATTATGCAGTAATTCACAGAAAAATGTCAAAATAAACAGTCATGCTGGTTGCAAACCAGAAAATACAAAGTACAGTGGATTCAAGTTCGTATTTATAAATTAACTCCAACCACAACTGACCTTGAACATATTCAGATAGAAGTGTTTATTAGGATTCAGTCTTTTCAACTTCAAGTAAGTATATGCAAAGCTCAGCTGATCACGTGATGTAAACCGATCGACTTCATTGAACCAAAGGCATGAGAACAAATTTGACATTGGTGTATGTGCCCTCACAATAAATGACCCTTCAGGCACAACTACACAACAAAAAGAGAAAAGAACAATAGTTTAAATAAGATATAAAAACTAGCAAAAAAAAAAAAAAGAGGCAATAACAGAAAGGATGACCCTCACAGCTTGGTAGAAGAATACTAGGGTCTGATGAGTCATATTTGGTAAGACCATCAGACTGATAGAAATGGAACTGTTCATCAATAGCAGAGTGATTGTACTTATTCAGCCGTTTATTTTGGAGTACCTCCTCCCAAACACAGTGGCGGGTATAATGATTTGAAATAGCATATTCTGAACCAGCTCGCCACAAAAAGTACTCAATGATCAGCATTGGGTCAGCATTAAGCCGCAATTTACTATCAAGCCAAATAGAATACCTACCAGCAGAAAATACCAAAATCTAAGTCTAATAATTATTATCCAGCTAAAACAGATTTATTATCAGAAATGAGAAATATTCATGAACATTTTTTGGTTTGAGGATCACCTAGAAGAAGGGAAAAGGCGATGAGATAAAAATTTGGGCACCTTTCCAGTTTTTCGCATATCATCATATGGTAAGTTCTTCACAACAACCATCTTCCATAACCCTATGTTTCCACTTTCATCGGGAACATTTCCCTCAGCTGAGAGCTTTGCTTGAGTTTGCTCATCAACAAACATAACAAAACAAACCATTTTCTTGGAGTACTCACTGATCTGCAATTAGTAATTTCTACATCAATCCAAGAATAAGGGGAAGGCAAATATTGTAGGGAATGCCTAGATAGCTTAAGCAATGAAATAGTCATGGAAAATGGCATAACTAAAAGAATGAGCTTATCATTGTGAATAAGTAACCCAGACACAGTGTCATGCAGAAGGCATCAAGTTTGAATTATGGTAATCAATTTGCCTGAGATCAATGATGATGAATTCCATCTAAAAAGCTGATATATAAGTAAAAAGTAACCAAATAACTTCTGATTACAAGTCAAAGTACCTGAAAAACTAATGTGAAAAATCGAAATAAAAGTTTCCAGAACCATTATTGCTTTATCTATGGATTGGAATTTCACAAAAACTAAATTGGATGTTTTGTTAGTTCTATTATTTTCGGCCAGCTCGCACATTGAACGCATCAAGTTTAATGAATAAATGAGTGCTTACTTCTTAGTAAACATCATTTATAGAGCCATGTGAAATTTAGTACCATTCAGTATTTTGCACTATCTCTAAAGGTTAGTGGAATCCTTGTCTCTTTCTCCACAAAATAAGTATTTTTTCTTAAAAAAGCACCATTGTGTTGCACGATTCTCCTCTGCTTTAAAGGATGTAGAACAAAATGAACTAAAAAGGAGTTAAAGAATAATTACACCGTTATATCATATACGTAATAATGTAAATAACATGTTGAAAGGGACAGTGATGTACTTCCAAAAGGCATAGCTTGTTACCAATTTGCTTGTTGGCCTTCTCAAAAAATCAGAGCTTCCAAAGATGCACGAGGATACCACAATTCTACAGGCATTCATATATTTCTTGTCCTTCTCATCCAAATCAAATCCAGTGCTTGGAAATCCATCAGGTCCACTCACAAAGCCACAATGAATCGTTTGGTTTGCTGCATGGTAAGAATTCTCTCTATCTTTAAGAGTCTGATGCCCTCCGAATCGTGCTTCATTGGGGAGGGCCACCTCCTCTCTTTCAACATACCCCACAGAGAAACGGCTGAACTTAACATTATCCTCAGGCTCAAGGAGGTAAGTAACAGAATCAAGAAAGTGTACCTCACAAGGAAAGAAACCTGAAAAAAAACCAGATGCGATAATGATGTGAAATAATAAACCAGATGCATTTCACAAGGATGAAAATACAACTTTCATTATTCCACAATTAACGACCTAATTGACCTATAATGTATATAAGAGGAAAATTAGCACTAAAATAAATTTTCTATGGATAGGTAAAAGTTTTGAAATTCAAGTGTGAAATAAACACCTCATGAGCAATAAACTTCCTTACAATTCTTTGTCCAGAATAGACAACCAGATAGTTTGCATTATGGCAAGTACTTAAGTAGCCATTTCAAACTTTGCATTGAATTTCCTTAAACGTTCATGTTCTGCACCAATTCATTGAATCCCACAAAATTTACATTTAAACACCCTCATAGCATTGCAAAACTACACATCATGATGACAGCTAAAAATGTAATCACTGTATTCTTACGCGGTCTCCGCGGCTTCCTTGGTTGAGCTGGTACACTATTCAATGGCTTTGTTGGTAGCTCTACCACATTATTCACCTTAGATTCTTCTTTGACATCTTCGAAGGGCAAAACAGTGTCTTCACATTTATGCAAACAAGACAATATAAGGTGTGATGATGACAAAATCAAACTCAGCATTAGCACGTAAAAGCAAAATGAAATTCAATGTTAGAACATACAATTATAACATGGTACATTGTTCACAAGATTCTTTACACATCAAAAATTTAAGCCATGTTCTAACTTCAAGGATTGCCTATGAGATGCCTCCTTATTTTCAAGGCCCCTTCTCTAATGATTAAAATAGTAAAATTTTATTTTAATTTGAAGAAAAATTTTACAATGTTGCCTGATAGCAGCCAGATAGGTGACTCTCCAACTACTGGTTTTGAAATAAAGCATTGTACCATATTTGTGAAGACAAAGCAATGATAACTGGATATTGTCCAATCAAAACATTAGCGTTCCATGAGAGAAATTAGTGGAGTACTTTACAATGTCAATGTC
Organism: Caryopteris x clandonensis; assembly: GCA_028749325.2. Classification (NCBI taxonomy): domain Eukaryota; kingdom Viridiplantae; phylum Streptophyta; class Magnoliopsida; order Lamiales; family Lamiaceae; genus Caryopteris; species Caryopteris x clandonensis. Next base: position 3,136,411 of record JAPYKT020000010.1, on the reverse strand, counting down.
GCTCACCGTGAAAATGCACCTTTATCCCAAAATATGTGAAATATATCAAAAAGATCACCGTCACAGTCAGTGACAACATTTTTGTAGAAATCCGACCAAACCTCCTCGCTCTGTGAGAAGCCAACAAATGTTTCTCATTCTGACTTGGAGACTTATTTCTAAACCAGCAATGCATCTTCTTTCAGGTGAAAATTAAATGATTCTGTAATAAGCCATCAAGATATACCTCCCACACCTCAACTATGAAGCAGCTCATCTGCAACATACGGAAACACATGATCACTAAATAGGCCAATGATAAAATTCCTAATAAATGATTACAGCAAAAAATATTTATGGAGCCGAAAAGGTGTGCCAATATGCTGCTTATTGGGACTTCCAGATATTGGGATGCTTAATGTAATTGTTGCATATAATGGCTTTGCTGTTGCGTAACGTTTCGGGACAATAAGTATCTCTATAATATACTATAAAATTCTATTACAAATCCAAAATATCCCCCAATTCACCATATTAAACATGACCAACACCAACTAACGAGCACAAATCATATACACCACTTAAATTTCTGAAATCATGCGTCGCCAACGAATGTCAAAAAATGAGTGTGTGTCGGTGGTGTGGGTTGTATATTAAAAGCAAAATTAAGGAGAGAGAGGGAATGCTGCGGCGGAAGAAGTGAATGGCGAAGAAGCGATCATCGTACTGGTTAGTGGTCCCCGGCGGACAGTGGGCTGACGGAGAGCTATTGTTCGGTTGGGGCAGTAAACAGAAACGGCGAAGTAGATGGCAGACAGGTGCTTGACGAAGGTGGAGAGGTAGCGGCGCAGAATAGGTGGACGCGCCGAACGGCGGTGTAGCACTGAGATAAGATGATCGGAGATGGATGCTCGAGGTTTCTGGGGGTGGCGAAATGCTGGTGACGGCTGATGATGGTGGATGGTATTCGCCGGAGATTGACGGTGGATGGTGGTCCTGGGCCGTAGAGCAGGACTGCTCTTAGAAGACAGCGATCTAGATCTGCAGAAAGAGAGAGCTGAGAGAGAAGAATTAGTGGGGCTTTTTTGGTGGATTTATTTTACAGAATCGAAATATTGCTCATAAATTCCTAGTAAGATAAACTTCAATTTACCTATCTACCTATATTTTAAGAACATAAATATAAATATATTAAATGATATAAAATTAAAGCATTCCAAAGAAAGTGTTTGTACCCAAAATCTTTAAATATATTTTAAAAAATTAGATATCATTAAAATAAATAAAATATTTTATATTTAATTTGTCTAAAATTTATTTGAAATATTTAGCTAAATAAAGCATTTGACAGAGGTTGTCGAACACTATTTTAATTGTTCGATATAATGTTTAGAATAAGCTTTAGATAAAAAAAATTGTCTTTATTCAACAAATAAATTTTTATTCGACCAATTCCGTCAAACACAAATGAATGTTTTCAGCATATCAAGTTCGCACATATACAAATAGACGTATTCGGGGTTCAAATAAAAGGTCAAAAAATAAACAAAATACAAATATTTTTTTAATTAAAAAAGTATAATTATTCAAAATAAGATATTTAGTAAAAAAATTAAAGTAAGGTGTATTTAAAAATTTAGAGCGCAAATAGAACATTATTCAATTAAAGCTTGAATTTCTGCCAATTAAGTCTAAATTCTGACCCTGGATTTCAAATTCTGATCCTCGATTTTAAGTTTGAATTTCATTCATGCATGGATATCATCATAAAGTCTCACTATTGTATGTGCATAGGGCATGGCATGGCGGGTGCGTGGGGGGGCGGGGAATTGGGTGAGGGCTTCGGTACCAGGTGACATGACGTGGCCGGCCAACGCGTCGGTGGTGGGGGGATGGTGACGACTGAAAGCAAAGGAGCGAACTAACTGAAACTTTAAAAGTTTTGGGGATTAAAAAAGAAAAAGAAATAAAAATTGGTATAACTCTTCATAAATTAAACTTCTACAAAACTTCAATTTGGCCCATAAAAGTTTAATTTTAGTCCAAGGATTAAAAATAAGTTTTCGAAAGTTCAATTCGGTACCTGAACAAATATTAGTTTTCATAGTGGCACAAAGATAATTTTTCCTATACAATTTAGTCTTTGAATTTTGGTACAAATTAGTCCCTCAACAACAACTATACCTTTTTTCTTGTCTGATTACATCCAAACAAGCATCAAAATGATCATTATTTCAATCCCTGTTTTTTCTGTCAAAACAAGTCAAATTAAACTATGTGAAATTACAAAAATACCATTAAGTAACATGAATCTTTTCAAATTTTAGAATTATACATTTCCGACTAATAAAACTTTTCTATTTTATTTTAAGTCCATAACCCATATAAAATTACTAAAGTATCCTTAACAATTATAAATTTTCAAGTTAAGAATTAAGTTACTTTTAATTCCTAATTTAGTTAAAATTAAGTATTTATTAACAAATTATAATATTATATATATCAAAGATACTTTTGATGGGGTATACACAATTATACAAATATAAGATATTATAAAAAATAAATTTTAAAATCATTACATTCAAAGTGGTAAAAGATTGTTAATAAACTACAATACAAAGAAAGATATTTGAAATTTAGATGTTACAAATTATATAAAATCTAATCAACAATATTCTTTTTCTAATAAAAAATTACAATTGTTTTCGACAAATTCTTGTACTTTGAAAGTAATATAACATATCATCATTATTTTTACTTAAATTAAACACATACTTTCAACATTTTTTTAATAAAATAGGTCAAATGGGTATTTTTTTTTTAGAAATTAAAATATGTAATATTGCAAAAATGGAACATTAATTTTACTTTCAATGCTTGTTTTTTTATTTGAGTGGCCATTGTAGTATAAATTTCTTAACTTCTAAAAACTAAAAGTGTATTATATTTAAAATATAAATTTCCTTTTTATACTAAACTATGTGGTGTATGTGTGTGTATGCGTGTTTTGGAGAAAAGAGAGTGTGCACTTGGCGTACTCTTCTCTCCATGTACACCCGCCATTGTGTCAAGGTGTAATGATGAGTCAATGAAGGCCTAAGCCTAAGGTAAGGTCTTTTTTAAAAGTAAAATACACTATGAAGTTATATAACATCACAAGTCATAACTCAAAACTAAATTACAAAAGTTACAAAATTGTAGTTGATTTTACCTTCTGAGAGTGAGTTCATGTGAGCGCTCTTGAAACTTAGATGTAAAATTCTTAAGATTTTAACTTTTTGTGTACTCTAAATTTCATGTAAGGATGTCTTTTGTTGTAGTATTTTAATTTACTTTTGTTATGCAAATAAGGAAATCGTATTTTGACAACAATGGAGATAATTGAACACATATGACCCAAAAAAAATTTTGCTACAAGTTTTATCTTGATATCTCATTATTGTCTCATACGATTTTAACCACATAATACCTTTTATTTATTTTCTTTGCACTGTTTTGGAAGGTCGTTGTTCACCATAAGAATGTAAAGTAAAGTATTACACCTTTTTTTGGTCGAAAATGCATAATTAGATAGATAAAAAAGAGTATGATTACACAATACTCAGGCATACCTAAAGGATTTACAACTCAAGGCAACATTGCCTGACAATGGGGGGGGAGGATTCATCATAGTTCCCTAGAACTATGTATAAATGGAATATGTCTCAGAATACAAAGGCTAAATTAAAATCCTAAATTGTGACAAATCCACATAAAAAAAACCCACTTGGAAACGGGGCGAGCCTCATTAAAAACCTCGCGACCAATTGAGGAAAATAGCACCCTAACAAAGTGCAAATTACCAAAATGATGCAAGGAAACACACACACGCCACTTGGTGCACTACTACGGTTGGCACGAGTAGTCCCCACGCACGCACCCATCCATTTTTATTCCATAATCCAAACAAACAAAGACCACATGTCGTGATCTCAAGTACAAGAGTATACCCACGACCCATTACAAAGACAAACATAACGCTAGTATATCCAATACCATTAGTGCGCATTATCCTCCAAATGACCTATAACATGATCTACCGGGTACACATTAAACAAGCATTTATATACTTCTCGTTGAATAGTCCTGAAGATCTTATCTACCTCAAACGGTATATCCTCAAACACTAGTTTGTTTCGAGCATACCATATGTGATTTACCATCGCCGCCAAGGAGATAATTCTCGCCTTATGGATCACTGTCGAACCCCTCTTGCTTTGGCCAACATACTTAAGGGCACCCAAGATGGATGATAACACCCTATCAATGTTGAGCCATCCATTTATCTTGTTCCAAACGGTTCTTACCGCACCACACCTAAAAAACAAATGAATGTTAGATTCATCAAATACATTACACAACGAACATACCTGAGATATATTCAGGAACTACAATCTATTAGTTGTCTTTAGTTTGCCCTTGAGTGCGAACCAACGTGTCATAGAGAACTTAGGCGGAATGAAAGATTTCCAAATGGCCCGATGCCAATACAATGTGTTGCCCATCTCACATGAGAAATCATATGTTGCAGCTACTCCATTTCGCTCAAACCACTTCGTCATAGTGGTAACCATGTTTGCAACACTCCCACCACGCTTCTCCAATAGTGTATCTTGAATTCTAAATATATTCTTGATAAGCGGAGAATCCCTCATATTCTGTTGCACCTCCCAGATGTTTGCACCCTTAAGGTACTCATCATGGACCCACTTAATCCATAGCAAGTCCTGTTTGTTGTGGATATTCCACAAAGTTTTTGCTAGAAGGGCTTTAGTCCATGTATTCAAATCCCGCAGCCCCAAGCTTCTTTCGCTTTTGGGCTTGCACACCTCCCACCATGCCACATGGGAGACTTTAGCACCCTACACAAACCTTTTCACAAGAGTATTAATATGATCTATAATATTTGCCGATAATGGCAACACCTAAATCCAAAAACACTCAACACCTTGTAAAACTGACCGACCTAACTCAATTCTGCCTGCAAGGGAAAGATTTAAGTTAGTCCATCGGTGAATAAGTCCAGAGATAGAATCTACCAAAGGTGAGTAATCATTAGTGTACAATTTCTTCGCTGCCAGTGGTATCCCCAAATACTTCACTGGGAACTCACTCCCCTAGAGGAAATTCAAACATATCCAGTATGCACTGATATTTATAAGGGCCTACTCCTCCCATAAACAGCTGAGATTTACTCTTATTGATAGTGAGCCCTGATGTCCTCGCAAACTCCATAAAAGCATTATGTAACACTCTCATGGAAGCCACATCCCCCCTGCCAAATAAAAGCAAATCATCAGCGGAAGTTAAATGAGTAATATTATTGGAATCACACTTAGGATGGAACTGAAAATCAAACTCTTTGGTTCGCTTTGAGAGTAAGCGAGACAAATACTCCGTATAAAGAAGGGATGGGAGACATTGGGTCTCCTTGGCGCAGACCCCCCTTTCCTTTAATGAAACCATGGCTACCCCTATTGATGGTCAACGAAAAGGTGGGGGAGATCACACACGTCATCACTCAATGTATAAACATGGATAAAACCGGAGCCCTATAAGTACTTTATGGAGGAATTTCCAAGAAATGGAGTCATAGGCCTTATGTAAATTGATCTTCACCATGCATCTAAGCAAACTCTGATTCCTTCCATAACCTCGCAAAAGCTCCTGCGCAAGATTACGCCCTTGAGAAAAAGTTGATTGTGCCTGATTCACAATACTATTCACAAACGGCTGCATCCGCTTGGTAAGTATCTTCGTGATGGTTTTATACACCATGTTTGTACATGCAATGGGCCTAAAGTCAGCCACCGTCGGATTATGCTTCTTTTTGGGTATAAGAACGATATTTGTGTAATTCATCTCACAAAGAAGGATGCCATATTGGAAGAATGTCTGCACAGCTCGTCCTACATCTGGCCCCACAGTATCCCAATTCTCCTTGAAAAAAGCAGAGGAAAAACCATCAGGCCCTGGAGCTTTGTCACTGACAATGTCAATAAGTTCTTCCTTAATGTCCTTTTTGGTGACTTCTCACACCATCCTTCATCTATCATTCGGTTCTAGATACCTCCCCTGTGCAAAAACCTCTAGGATCAAGTCCTCTGTTTCCCTTGCTGTTCCAAACAAGTTGTTATAAAATTGCACGAACGATGCTATGATTGCCTCCATGTCGAATTCTGGTTCACCATTGTCCCTGCACAAAAATAAAATAACATTACGAGCATTTCTATTCCAAACTAAAGAATGAAAAAACTAGTATTCCTGTCCCCAAGGTGCAATCGAAGGCCCTTGGATTTCTGCATAAAGAATTATCGTTCAGCCTCCTCTAGGAATATAGTTCTCTTTCTCAGGTCCATCTCCTCCTCTACTAGCCATGGGTTGAGTGGATCAGAATCCACTCTAAGTTGTGCCGCCTCCAACTGGGCACGAGAAGCTTTGATTCTTTCAACCAATTGATTGTAATCCCTCAAATTCAGCTTCATCAACTTCCCTCTGCAGGCTCCTTAATTTGCACGCAAGCTGGAACTGTGTCTTAGGCTGATCCTACACATTCCAAATTCTGTCTAAGCAAAGGCGAAATTTAGGACTCGACATCCACATATTAAAGAATTTGAAGGATGCCTGAATGACACAACTTCTTCAAATAAAGTGATGAGCGCCGCCGAGCAATCTGATAGAGTACCCCTGGGGAGAAATTTGCCCTGCAATAAAAATTAGCACTACGCCATGAATTATTAGTAAGAACTCTATCAATTTTGGAAAACTTGGTAGAGTCAGTCCATGTAAAGTGGCAGCCTATAGATGGAGCATCCTCAAGACTAAGATACGCTGACGCATCCACGAAATTCCTATATTCTCTTTCTAACGGGGTTCTCCCACCCACCCTCTCCAATGAATCGAGAATACAATTGAAGTCACCTGTAACTAATGAGGAAAGTAATAATGGTACATTAGTAATCAAATAATCTAATAACTCTCTTCTATCCATCACCTGCCACAAACCATAAACAAGTGAGAAATGAAAGGAATTATTAGAGATTCTACACCTAACATTAGCATGCAAAACTTGCTTCTTCCGTCGAAAAACACTAACACCCACAGTAAGGGGATTCCATAACATAAGAATATGGCCCTCTTAGCCACTCAAAATTAGTATACACTTCCCATTTGTCACCCTATTTTACCAAAAAAGATTGGAAAGATTTACTGGTGAACTTAGTTTCCAATACACCAATTATATTCGGTTTGTGCAGTAGCACAAAATTAGCAAACGCGGTCTGCTTGAGAGGTTTGTGCAACCCCCGTACATTCCATAGTGTGATAATCATGGATGACGGGGGATAACATGTAACCTCCCTGAAACCCCAATTCTATTGACTGAGGCAGCTCTTCTGGGACGGGGTTTCTGTCTAGCAGTGGCCTTACCCCGTGTATCCACCTGCTTAGATAAAATAGGTTAGGAATCAGCTTATCTTATCAGATTAAGGGAAGAGGAGTTGGCTGATAGTGACGATTTATCCAAATTGAGCAGATTACTTAGCACATCACTTGAATACTCAGCAATATCTTGCACCCTCTCTCCAATTTGTTGGCCCACCATATCTCGAGGGGCAAGTTGGTTCCATCATACCTTGTACCATCGTACGTTGTTGGCCCTCCTCCAGGTCGAGATCAAGCTCCCTGTTGCCGGGATGAGTAGCACATGCAACCAAAGAAATATTAGGCACAATAGGGTCCTCTTCTACACCTATCTCCTTATCATGGGATACCGAAGATGAAAAATGTATGTGTGAATTAGCCGGCTGTGGAGTTTGTGGAGGGCCCCTTAGGGTTGGTCCCAAACATTGTCGTGGAGAATATACCCTTCCACATGTAATGACCTCTTCTTCTTTTAGGCCTGCTGATGTTGGCGGGGTCTACTTTTGGACATGGTTCTCCTCAGTGTACGCCTTCTTCAATCTCTAGATCTCCCACGCACTCAAACCGTTTGCCAGTCACCTTGGCCATCCCCCGCAACACCGTTCAAATTAGCAGCATTGTTCTGTGATATCTTGCACTCAACATTCCTATGTCCAACTTTTCCACACGTGAGGCACATCTTAGGAAAGTAATCAAATTTAACAAATTGAGTGAAATAATGACCATTATGCAATTGTAATGTAATGCATTCAGGTGGCTCCTTGAATGCGTCGACTTGAACTTCAAATCGAGGCCCATCAATATTATTTTTGGCCAAAGTTCTAAAGTCCACTGCAATCAGGGAGCCAAACACTGAAGCAATCTTACCAATTGCAGAGGGGTTCCAAAGCTCCAGAGGTAAATTAGGTAGAGAACCCCAAACTTTGAATTTGAACTCAGACAAGGAGTCGAATTTAAATTCTGTCGGTAGATGACAAATAATGAGTTTTCGGCCATATATGGAGTAGGGCCCTTTCATACAAACAGCTTCCATATCCGTCTCTGTGGCAACTGGAAGACAATCCATCCATTTGGATGATATGAAGCTCTAGCCATGTGGGCCCATCCTGCAATAAGCTCTTCGACCGCCTCCCGTCCTAGAAACCTACCTGCAAAAAAACCCAACAAAGAGAAACCACATCCTTTGGAGACAGGCACATAATCATTTTCATCCAAGGTTAGGGTATTATTTTCTAATAAAATGTCATGTTGCTTCAGCTACAAATCTGCACACCAAACTGCCATTTTCTCAAAACAAATTCCATCATTAGAAATCCAGGGAGAAACATGAATTTCACTTGAAGTTGCCTCCACATTCAATTATGTTGTTGTCGCAAGCTTTCAATCTGGAACTCGCAGGAGAGCTAATGGCAATGGGCATCAATCAAGTATTAGCACCTAGTGCCTCCTTATATGAGGCCTTATCCATCCCAGCAAGGGTGGCCCGTATATCCCTGCAAAGTACCCAAAAAAGGGAGTATAACCCCCCAACAATGTCTAAGTATAACCTGCTGGTAAATATATGAAACAACACCAACAACCAAGTAATAATAATTCCAACCTATGCACAACTTCAGTTACCAAACGTGTGAGGACAACAAAGTAATTATATGTATGCAGCAGCAGCCCAAATTCCAACCGGTCCCACCCCAAATCAATGTGGAATATAATGTATACTGCCAGAATAATGCTGTGAAAAAATGAACACAACAACTCAAACAAAATGCAGCCGCAGTCAAATGTCAAACCAATCCCACAATCCCAAATTTATGTGGAGGATAATATATACTGCAATAAAGCAGTTATGCGGAAACACCATATTAAAGGGATACCTGGACGACATACGTCGCCAGGCAATACCTGTATCATGTAATCTCGAAAAACTGATATAGAGGATTGAGGCCTGAAATTATTAAATCGCATACCTACAAGGATGAGGAACCCAAATACTACTACCAGCGGGGCTAAATCTGCAAGACAAAGTTACAATCCAGGGAAAAAAATAGTGGGGCGCACGACAGACGCACCCCGAACCACGTTGAATTCAGGAATTAGTGCTAATGGTAAACCATGTTGTACGCACAAACCAATGTTAATCCAGAAATAATGGAAGGTGACTTGGGGAAAAATCAAATCACGCTAGGCACAATCATCAGTAATTACGCAATAATCAAACGCATGCCCAACATAAACAACAACCTACCAAAATTTAACCATATGATATGCAATAATCGTACGCACTATACACAAAATATTGATAAACCAATGAAATGGGATCCCTTCCGTAACCAGGAACCGTGTCTAAGAGTTCTAAAATATCGAATAAAATGTTATACTTATTTCTGAAACTAAAGATACCAGAGCGGAACACAATCCGCAAATCGAAAAATATTCAGCAGGGTATGTCCATCGTCGAGGAAGAAATCCGTGCGCTACATTTAAGGCCTGATGACACCCTATCTTACGCCACCAACCCAGATCGGTCCACGCTTAACTCCAAGAAAACCCTACTGGAAGGGGTATGTGCCATCTCCCTCACAAATATGGAAACAACCATGCAGTGTGAATAATCCGCTAACACGCATGTCGCTTACAACAGGTAATTGCACGATAATGAACCAACATGAATTACCCTCGTTAGACCCCTCATAGAAAAGAAACCCAAACAATCGCCTGTGAAGGTGCCAGGCCAACGAGGTGGACAAATCCCTAAGGCTGAAGAACTTTTAGAAATGAGACTATCCTCGAACCCTAATTATTTCTCAGCACTGCCACCCTCCAAGAAAGGAAATTTCTGTTTACAGGGAAAGTCTTAACTTTCCTTGAATACTAATGCCGGTGGTCAATCGCTCAAAACTGTGAACAAAAAATTGATTCCGTCCACAGCACGCTGGCTTTCGTGAAGTGATAATGAATATCAAGGGATTACCTTGACTAAAACCAGTAACACTCTCCCTACAAACAGCCACACACAACCTTCAATTGCTTCCAAATCAGTTAATCGAACCAAATGGAACCGTCAACAAATTGGAAAATGTGATTTACAACAGATTAATCAAGGGATTGCCTTGACACAAAAACAAACGTATGATAATATTCACACATTGTTCTTCAATATATGATGATTAAATCCACCGAATAAGAAATAAAGCAATAACCAATGGATGGAACGAATCTCCTTCACGACGGTTGTGAAATCGTGATGAAGTTCCTAAACGAAATCAATCGAAATACAATAGTTGACTGTCAATCTTAGACTATGAAAGGTGGCTGAGGAACTCTAGAAGAGAAAATGTTACAACCCTGTCTAGAGAGAATTTTCTAGAGACAGAAAGTCTTAACAATTTTTTTCCTCCTCAGCTTTTTGTAAAGTATTACACTTGATGAGCTTAATTGATGCATGTTGTATTGTGTATATGATAATATTTATTGTATAATTTTGTTTTTATCATTTTTTATGCACATATGTATGTGTTTGGGTTCAAGCATATTTTATCATGTATATACGTGTATGATGTTTATATATATTTAATTTCGTCATTCCTTTGTTCTTGTTTAATGATAATCTTTTTTCTGTTTCTTTTTTTGGATTGTGTTAGGCCTCAAATGGATTACATTTCACTTATGATAAGTTGTTAGATATATTAATGATCTAGGTGGTGGCAACCAACCCTTCCAGCACCTACAACCACATTCTGTTGATTCTTTCTACCAACAACAAAATAAATCAACACACAGCTCAGCATAGTACCGTGTAGAAGAAAAGCAACAAAGATATTTTGTTGTGAAATGGGTTATCATGCCATCTATCTAGCCATTATAGGCTCGTTGTACTAATTCTGAGATTCTTATTCAACCAATTATGTAGCAGCAATAGTTTTATAAACAGTTGCATTTATTTGAGTGTTACATGCATTGAAAATTATCTTGAATGAAATGATCAGTTTGTTGAGCTTTCTATCTTATGCTTGGAAAATCCCACAAATTACCATTTTCTACTTCACATAATACATCATATACAACACCATTAGAACTTGTACATAGTGATTTATGGAATCCTTCTCCCATCAACTTCACTAATGATCTTTTTGTATTATATGTCCTTCATTAATGAATTTTCCAAATTCACCTGGATATACCTGCTGAAAAACAAATCTGAAGTCATCAATGCATTTATGCATTTCCAGAAACATGTAAAGAATCAACTAAATATTAAAATCAAGCCATTTCAAAGTGATTGAGGTGATGAATTTAGAAAATTTGTCCACATATCTTTCACATTGTGACATTCCTCACAAAATTTCATATCCATGTATACCTCAATAAAAGACACAACAGAGAGGAAGCATAGACACATTATAGACATTGGGTTATCTCTACTAGCCAAATCTAAATCTTTCCATAATTGGGATGATGCATTATGCACTTCTGTATATCTCGTCAACATAATTCTTGTAAAAAATATCTAATTTCAAACTCCACTTAACTCCTTTACAAATACAAACCAAACTATCTTACCTTAAAAATTGTTGGTTGCCTTGTTACTCTTACCTTAAGGCATATAACCAACATAAACTACAATTCAAATCTACACCTGCCACCTTTATGGGATACAACAATCATTATAAAGGTTATAAGGTCTTACTACAAAATGGTAAAATTATCACTATTAGACATGTGCAGCTTGATGAAGAAAACTTTCTCCTTGCCACCACCATCACATCACATGCCTTGTTTCCATCCACTACTACAAATACATCATCCTTTTTCTCATATTTCATTCATTCTTTCCTTCTTCACTCATATTGTACCTAGCCTGAAATGCCAACATCCCACACTCTTCAAATACTGCATCTAGTTCTCCTATACTGAATCTATTCTCCACCAGTCACTCACCACACACTTCTAATAACCCAATCATTTCACATTCTCCAATTTCTCTATCTAGAAATTATTCTGCCATACCATTGAAAGTATTTTTACCTATTGCAGGTGGTGGCAATTCTACTTCAGTTGCTAGGGAAATTGTTGGAGCTTATACAACTCATATTGCACCAAGGATTGATGCTTCTAACACATCTTAGAAAGCCCAAGGTATTTTATGTATCCATCCTTCTTATTACAGAACCATTGAATGTTACTGTGAACACTAAAAGGCAGCAACGATACATGAATATGAGGCAATTTTGAAAAATAAAAGATGGATACATGAATATGAGACATTTTTTTAGAAATAAAACTTAATATATATAATTTATTATATATATATATTATTTATAAATTGGGAACACTATAAGTATAAATAGAGGAATGAGATTTCTTCTTATTATTTATAATAAACTTAATAACTATATATAAGTCTTTAAAAAGCAACAATAGAAAATTAGGGATAATCTAATTATAATTCATATTTAAAGTAATCCTAAAAGATAATTTAATTTAAATTAAATTGATTATTCCGGTATAGTTCTGTATGGTTCAACACAATTCTCAATTTGGATAAGTGGAAAATATCTAAATCTATACCAAAAATAAATTTTGTTTGAGTACACTTAAGAAAAAGTTAAACGGTTAATGAACTTAATAAGTTCAAAACTTATTTGGCAAGGATCTCAGTCTGATTTCGTTAATCTCCAAACTCCGTTCATGACCCTAATATAAGGTAATATATATATATATATATATATATATATTTAAATAATAAGTGGCCTCTGAATTGGTTGAGAAAAAAAAAGGTTGGAGGGGAATTCTTTGGCTAGATGATACTTGCTCTGCGACTATTTTTATTGCATAAAAACGTTTGAATGATCATAAGGATGATTTGCAAGTTATGGTGACATCTCATGATTTTTAAAAATTTTTAATTTTTCTTGTAAAATTGTTGTCTTTTAAGTGTTGTTTATTAAAGTTTTCTTATGATATTGCAAAAACAATTTGACAATTTGTTTTTGGATGAAAGGTTTTGGAATAACTGTTATGTTATTATGAGGATTGGTACTTCACTTTTAAATTTTCTACATATATGTAATTATAATGAGAAAGCGGCCATGAATTTTGTGTATGGAGGCATGTATAGGGCGAGGAAGGGTATCAAAGCATTATTTAAAAATTGTATTTTTTTTGTATGAACCATACATTAATTGAAAATGGGACAAAATGTTGTGAACAAGTCTACTTGATGCAACATATTATTTGAATTCAACCTTCCAGTGCCAAATAATCTTTTACGTGACAAACCTAAAAATATGAATAGATTGTTGGACATTGACAAAAAAGTTGGGAATACACATACAAAAATATATGATGAGGTACCATTTTTTCGGGTGTTCGCTTAAATATACACACTATCGTGGAAGTGTACAATGTAGTTTATAGAATAGTAGTAAACAAGGTTGTATCCACAAGAATTGGTGGAGATTACTAAATACTATAAATTTATCTTTGACTTTATCTAGATGACCGAATATCAAGGATGTGTTTGTCTAATAACTAATAACATACAAATCAATTAATCAAGAGACATATATGCAAAGATGTGGAGAAATTAGAGAGTATAAATGAGTCCTGGAGGGTCATATTTTCAACAATAATCAATTATATTGCTAAATCCGTTCAATCTAAGTTCATTCATTTTCCGTTCTAAACATGGGCACGGTTCCCCGGTTCCGATTTTATTTCCGAAACCGGCGATTTTTGGAACCGTGGAGGGCGGAACCGAAACCGAACCGCCATATATACAGTTTCGATTTAGGAATCGGCGGTTCCCCCAGTTTCGGTTCCGGTTCCACATTTTTTTAATTAACAACTTTCAAAAGAGCCGTTGGAACCGCCGGTTCCGGTTTGGAATCGGCGGTTCCCAACGGTTATTCCATCTCAGCCGTTGAAGATCAACGACTATTTAATCTCAGCCGTTGATCTCCAACGACTATAATTTTCAAATTCAATCTGGAACCGAATCGAAACCGCCGGTTTCAAATCAGCGGTTCCAGTTCTGAAAAACTGAGAACCAGAACCGAACCGTTAATCCAATGGTTTCGGTTCCGATTTGGAATCGGAACCGGGTCAACGGTTGAACCAAACCGTTGACCAACGGTTCGAACCGGCAGTTTTGGTTCCAAACCGGAACCGTGGCCATGTCTACTCCGTTCTTATAAGATAGTCACAATATTGAATCATACCCCTTCTCTCGAAGTGTATGCAATTCGAAGATTAATTATTTATGTCAATATCTCTTTTTCACATAAATAATCAACTCCCAAAAGAATAATAAGACTAGTAATTCTTCATAAATATTGCAGATAAACAATCATATAAATAATTATGCCATATATATTAGATCTTTGTGGGGTCTCATCTCTATGCATAATTATTAAACACATAATTAAGGAAGGAATATCAAATCATATATATAAATAAGAACTTAGACAAAGAACTCGAATATGAACTTAAAATAAATCAATATGATTGTATAAGTCTATCAAACATGTCCTAAGAATAAAAATAACAACAACGATAACAAATAATAAAATATTCCAAAATTGTAATAGCAAAATTCTTCTGCAGTTGGTAAATATGACACCCTTGGACAAAAAAAGAAAAAGAAAAAAAGGGATCACATCAATCCATTTCCTAAATATATGAAAATATTTCTTTAATTTGAGATTGAGTTAAACTTTTAAAAAGATGAATTTAAACATATTTTAGACGAAAAATATTGTATAAAAATTAGAAGTAAGTGCTATTGGTATTTATTTACAAGTGAAAAACAAAAAACTTTTGGCCCATTTGTTAAATAAAAAATATTAAATATATATCATAACTTACTTATATTTATAATTGTATCTATGTTCATTTAAAAAAAATGTATATAATTTTTCCTCTCATTTGTTATATATAATGTTAATTATATAAAGAATTTATTAATTTTATTTAGAAATGGTGCATTGGTCGGAACATTACTTTAGGTAGTGTTTACTATATATGATAAGGTCGGATAAGGATTAATTATCCGACCTTATCCAATGTTTCCTTCATAGGTTCAAAAAGTGTCCAAATCCCAGAGCCCGGGATTGACACGAAAATCGAGAGTAAAATGATGGATTCGGTATCCGAAGCGGAGAGGAGGGATATTTAATCCCATGGACAAAAGGCATAGGTGAATTACCGTAATGCCCTCCAATAAAAAATGATTTTTGAAAATTTCTATATACTAAGGATAGTAAGGTAATTTGATATTTTCTGTTAACCCTAATCACATGAAGTAAACAAGAGAAGGAATTATTTATCAAATTAATCCCACCAAATAAACATTAAACATGATTAATTATCTCTGAATATATTATCTTTTTATCACAACATTATTCTTATATACCCTTAAACCAATTTATAAAAGTAAACACTAGCTTAATGTACGCAGAGTCCTGGCCGAAAAGTAGGTGAAAAGCAACAAATAGAGTAATACAATAAAGTCTGTATTATTTACTTCTCACAAACAACCCCTGTTACACCTCACTCCCACCCCACGTAATCCCACCCCACCCGTAGCCCACCCCCCACCTCATAAACTAAAACAAAAAACAAGAAAGAGGAAAAAAGGACTTGTGAAGAAAAGCAGCTCTGGTTGGTCGCGGCTGCTCCGTCGTCTATCGCCTCTTCTTCCCTTTTTATTTATTTTTTCTTCAGACCTCTTGAAATTGGCTGTTCATCCACCTCCATTTTGTAGATCAACTCGGATTATGTGGCCTGAGTTCGATCCGTGTTGATTCAGTTCAAAATCCCAGTTGAGATGTTAGCTCAACTGTGATAAGGGAAAAAGAAAAAAAGCGAAATGTCGGCTTCGCTTGCCGCATTTGAACGCCCTCGCAATGTGAACTCGAATACGGTAATGCTTTAAGGATTGGCTATTAGTGGTCACTTTACCCAATTTCAGGAAGTCTATTTTGTGCGTGAGTTTAAAGGAAATGAACGGAGGGATGAAAATGTTGGGTGTTTATTAGTCAAGTAATTGTCAAACGGAAGTCGAAATCTAGACTCATGAAGTCAATTCGAATGTATACTGTTTCTGTTGTTTGGTTTAGACATTACTGAAAACAGTTTAATTCATGAAATCTTGGTCTGGAGTATTTAATTTTTGTGGGTTGCTTCTTTTCTTGATGTTATCATTTTCGTTGGTCGATTTGCAGATATTCAAAAGTGGGCATCTACTCATATCGTCCAAAGGTTAGAATTTCAGACTTAACAGCAATCTTGTGTGATTATATTTTTCCCACAATTTGTCGTGTGTGATGGAAAATATGATATTCCCGCACATTTTTTCAATTTGAAGTGATTATGATTTTCGACAATTACCTAATATTTCCATGCTGTGTGTATGTTCGAATAGCACATTTTGATGACTAGTTGTTGCGCTCTGGTAGATACTCAATTACGTCCTGACATTCATCACATTATGTTGCAAAACAAAAAGAAACGTATGTTTGATGATGCAGGATTTGGGTGGAAAAGGAAATAGAAAGGCATAGGGAACTAATTTTAGTTACATTTTCAATACTGAATAAAGATTCAATAACAAATATTATTTGAATGCAATGGAATATTGAAAAGAACAAATGAAATATGAGCATAAGAGAATGTAAACTTTGCATGATTATATTCATAGATATATTTCCAGATTGTTTGTTTTCATTCAAGATCCCCAAAAAGGAAAAAAATTATCATTCTTGTTAGCACTTTTCTCATTTATGCTCATGGTTAAAAGTATCATATAACTCTTATTTGAGGCTTAATGTAATTGTGGTTCTGTCGTATCATGGTGTATTTGCCTTGCAATTAATGCTGTAATGTGGAAGATTTTGTTTTTTACTTTTATTTTTTTGAAATAAATGTTAATTCATTTTTCCATTAGATTTTGCTCGCACTATGTATTAGTAGTTCATACCAGTCATTATATTCGCCAACTTCAGAACTGATTTAAGTTGTGTACGCAGACATCAATTTGGATATCAAATATATATGGAAAATCAATTTATTGGGTTTAAATTTATTTCTCATAAATTAATTTTTGATATTGGTATTTCTTGACAAACTTAGTCGCTCTATACAAGCAGTTGCATGAGTTCTCTTTTTAGATATAGTCATACTTCTGGTCTCATAATTAGTTCAGAGATGGCACTCACATTCTCTTATAACCTATGAGGCTTATCAATGGTCTGGTTTAGTTTACGCAGCTATATTCCAGTGATCTCCTTTCTATTTGTTTGCATTTCCATCCTTAGTTGCTGATTGCAAATTCTTAAATTCATACCAATAAAAATCATAGAACAGTTTTGCTTCTAAATAATCTCAAAATTTATAGGAGGTGAATGTAGGGGAAATCACTTACTTCAGTGATTATAATTATATTTGCAATCTTGTAAATTTAGGAATTTATTTTATTAGTGTCGTACTATGGTGGTAGTAGAAAGAGATGGTGCATATTACTTAAGGGAAGTATAGTGTAGTCTCTTGTCTACCAGTCAGGAACAAGAAATGGGAGAGGGGAATGGAACTGATGTGAGGAAAAATTAGCAACGCAGCTATTATTTTCATTCAATTCTGTTGACCACACTTTTAATCTATGCTCTCTTTAATTTTCAGTGTTTTACATCCTTTTAGCCCCTACTTGGGAATGTCAGAAGATTTCAGTCTTAAATATAACATGCTAATTTCCTGTAGTCTTATAAAATTTTGGCTGAATTTGGTTTCAGTTTCTTAATATATGTTAGCAAAATGTTACTTTTTTTATGACTCGTTGGTTGGATATCTATATGCTTCTCCCAAACCAATTTTCTTTTTATAAATCTTCCCTAATCAACTGCAACAACTAGGTCTTTATCTCACTATATGGCCACGACTGTATTGATCATAGCTTGCTGTAATGCTAGGTTGAAAGGCTGTTTTTTGTTTTCCCCTGACATATCTAGAGATTGGAGTTTTGTACTTTAGTTGGCTAAATTTTATTGGGATTTAGTACAACATGCTCTTCTATATGTGGTCTTAGGTCATCTAAAAGTTTCCTGTGCACATCTCCGTACCATTGTGCTTCTTTTATTTTCTCATCTATTGGTGCAACTCTCATCTATTGGTGCAGTCATGCTTAATTACATCTTATCTAGGGTCCATACGTCCATCTCAAAATTCTCATTTTCTGGTCATTTTCATAGTTAGTCGCCCAATAATCTGAGCATAAAGCATTGCTGGTCTTATGTTATTTTATAAATTTTTTCTTTCAATATGAGCAGTACTTTGCCTGCTTGAATACTATGTGCCACATCGTTATCCATATCTTATTCTCGTCTATAACTGATCCGAAATACTTAAAACTTTTAGGTGCATTTAAATCTTCCCAAAGCATGTAAACAAGTTGGCCCACTTTAAAGCATCACAAATGTTATTTTCAACTTGTTTTGTTCTTCTCATATGTGAGTTTATTTTGTGTGTGAAGTGCTTGATGTAAATGAATTGTCATTGGAAAAAGAATTAAATACGTGATATCTTTGCTCGATCTACTTCCAGAAGCACCATTTCATGTAGAATGAATTTAAACTCTCAACATGAAGCTAGATATAGTCAAATCTGTTTTTTTGACATATACTTGACATTCTTCTCCCAATATTAAGGTGAAGCCATTCATAAACTTTGGATTTTGAAGAATCCAATTATTACTGCTTCTGAAGAATGTAATCAACTCATTAAAAAAAAAAAAAAAGTTTGGTGGACCCTTATCTGATATCTGGAAGGCTGATTGCGGTTGACAAGGATAGCCACCCATTGAGTGAATATATCTCATAATTTCCCAAGAGCTCATTTTAGCTATTTTGCAGTCACAAACACACCTACCCTTTTCTAGAATGTGCATAATTTAATCAAGGGGTCCTGCATGTTAACAGATGCAAAATTTCTATTGAAGAGTCGTACTTCTTATGGTGATTCACTTAACTGTAGCTGTGATATCCGCTTAGTTGCAAAGCCATATGAAATTAAGAAATGCTACTAACTGAATTTAATCATGCCTGCACAAATGAATATTTAGTACAGATAAATCAAATGTAATCTATGTTTATTTAATGTTATGGTTGAATTCATGTTTTCATCTGCCACTTAATTTTCTTGCAGGGTTAGGATGGAAGTCTTGGAAAAAGCGATGGTTTATTCTTACACGCACCTCTTTGGTTTTCTTCAAGAATGACCCTGTTAGTTCTATTTAGATTTTCCTTTTCCTGTACTATGATGTTCTTTTTAGCAAAGTTGATTTGCTATTTGCTTATTCTTGCTATGGGAATTGGGAAGCAATTTCACATTATGTTGCTTTGCTCCAAATTTGAATGATGTTTTATGGTCCTGAATATTAAGAACTTCACTTTTTTCATGTAGTCTGCACTTCCACAGCGTGGTGGTGAAGTAAATCTAACTTTGGGTGGCATTGATTTGAACAATTCAGGGAGGTACAAATATGTGTTCTGATTTCCTCTTTAGCTGTTCCTAAGTGTTTCCTGCTATGTTACTAATTTCTTCTGGTGTGTAGTGTTGTAGTTAGAGAAGACAAGAAATTGCTGACTGTTTTGTTTCCTGATGGACGTGATGGACGAGCATTTACTCTGAAGGTGTATAAAATGCAAATCCTTTCTTTGTTTTCTTGTTTATATCAAATATTTCCGAACTCCCTCCATTTTTAGTTCTGCATATAGCTTGTAAGATAATCAGCTGCCTCCTTTTTCATTTCCAAATATCAGGCGGAGACATCTGAGGACTTGTATGAGTGGAAGGCTGCCCTTGAGAATGCTCTTGCACAAGCACCCAATGCTGCTCTTGTCATGGGACATAATGGGATATTTAGAAGTGATACTAATGATACAATCGAAGGATCTTTCAATCAATGTTTGTACCTTCTATTATTGCTTCTGCATTCTTTGATTAGTACTGTTTTGGATCTTTTTCATGGATATCCCACTGACACGTAGCATGACCGTAAAGTTTGTCTGTCTCATAATTAACAGATATCTTAATGGGTGTATTTATTATTCAGGGAGAGAAAAACGCCCAGTTAAATCGTTGGTTGTTGGACGCCCAATTTTGCTTGCTCTAGAAGATATAGATGGAGGGCCATCCTTCCTGGAAAAAGCACTTCGGTTTCTTGAGAAGTATGGTAAGATTTTGCTTTTGCAATCTGAATTTGGTATGGTCAAAATGATTAACTTAGGCTGTTACTGAAGTTGAGCTTAACTGGAAAATAATTTGGTTTGGTTGGCTACTTTTCTGTGGATTCTGTACTTATGTTTGTGTTTTTTCTGTACCCCACTAGCATGCACCTACTGATTATGTCACTTACAAAATGTGAAATATTTTATGCTGACCAAAGCTGTGTGGTATTTATCATATGATTGGAAATACATTAGTACCACAAACGAGCTTTCAAGTGATTTATATGATGGCCACAGCTTAATCATGGGAATATGTTATAAAAGTTGAATTTGTATTATTTTTCTTGTTATTGATAAGAATCACTTTTCAGCTTTGTTTTGCTGACTGGAAGGAGGTAGGATATTTGGTATGATTATGTGAATCCATTTACAGTGTTCCATGCATTACCTGGTGAAAATGATTAAGTGATGATGCAGAAGCTTCTTCTTCTTCTTCTTCTTCTTCTTTTTTGTTCTTTTCCCCCCTGAATGTGTTCTGACAATAAATAATACTTTGGACAGGAATTAAAGTAGAAGGCATCTTGCGGCAGTCTGCAGATGTTGAAGAAGTGGAACGAAGAGTTCAAGACTATGAACAAGGTTTTTCTTCATTCAAGTCCATGTGATTGAGGATGCAATTTCTTTTCCTTGTTACCATAAATGCATTGAAGCAATTGTATTGTTTGATGTGCTTTTTGCACATGCTAGTTTCTGTTAATTATCTTCATAACACTATTTTTTCAAACACAAACTTTGCTGAGTGATTTCTTATTTGAGAAACCTAATTGTCACTTGGTCAGCCCAAACATCATTCCTTGATTTCAGCTGCCTTAACTGAATTACATAGTTGGAAACTGAAGAAGCCTCTAGGTTGTATTTAGTTTTATATGTCCTCTGAAGAAAGATATAATTGGCTGGATGGATATCCAACTTTTTTTTTTTTTTTTTTGAAGGGAATAGAACATATCTGTTTAGAAATAAAAGATTCATCAAGATGACTGTAGATCACTGCTGCATATCCTGATATGGAGAATTTCCCAGCTATCAATGCCATTTTTGAGTTATCACCTGTTGACCTTTCTCCAGAAATCATAATCTGGGGGGAAGGCTCCGTAGTAGACAACTGCAGCTCACTTGAGTAGGAGGCTTATAAAGAACTTGTGGCATGATTGCTATGTGGAATAGAGTAGAAATGAGATGCATTCCCAAATCTAAAGGCCCCCCATTATTATAGGAGTCTGTAGCTACTGTACCCCCCCCCCCCCCCCCGGATTTTAGTTATTCCCATAGGAATGCACTTTTATCTATCTTACCTATATTTTTAAACATGACAAAAGAGTTTTGTAATCAATTTACTTTAGTTCTTTATTTGGTACTTTGGTTTGTTATTGTTAATATTC
This sequence comes from Caryopteris x clandonensis, assembly GCA_028749325.2. Classification (NCBI taxonomy): domain Eukaryota; kingdom Viridiplantae; phylum Streptophyta; class Magnoliopsida; order Lamiales; family Lamiaceae; genus Caryopteris; species Caryopteris x clandonensis. Next base: position 3,114,315 of record JAPYKT020000010.1, on the reverse strand, counting down.
TTTTAGTTGATGAAAAGTAAAAGTAGTGTGAAAATAAATACTACATATAAAAATATAATTTATGGAAATTAATAATAATGTAAAAGATAATTTTGTAGTTGGTGTAGTTCTATAAGTTTGAAATGAAAAAATAAAACCAAATTGAGTACTAAAATTTATTAAATAAAAATGAAATACTTATTTGAACCAGTGTTCAGGTATTTATAAATTACTAAGATAAAATAGAGCTCAGTATGAGGGTTCGTTGCTTGAATGACTAAGAAAATTAAATAGAAACTTAAAATGAAATTGAAAAATATCTAAGTAATAAATTTTTGTTTTCTTAGAAAATTGGACATTAGTTTGATCGTTTTCTAATTTGGACTATACTGGATGAATTTTATCTCATTACGTACATTTTATATAATTTTGTTTGTGACTTATTCCTATAATTTTCATTTTGTACTCAGAAAACTTTGAAACATAATAAACAATCTTTTACTTGTTTTATAATTATTTTGAACATATTTATTTATTAAAAATTAAATTAATCGGTAGTATCAGTTAACATAACTGAATGGAACTGATTAATTAAATTTGGTATTCGATATAACATTCAGCTTGTTGAAATTTTATTTGTCAATATTGTTTTGATTTATGAGGATTTAGATATAACTAATAGACATTCCATCAACATGGTTAATTTAATCACGTTTTATGATATATTTAATAAATAGTGTATTCAATTTTTTTGCTTAAGGAAACTCTATATAATATCATTTAATATTTTTATCTATTAATCATGGACAAAAATTAAAAGATTATTCTATCCTTTTCTCTTTCCTTGGATGTTTTAAATATTAAACATTTGAAAAATTATGCATATATCATCCTGTCTTCATTCCATTGTTGAATTCATCATGTTCCTATTGTCCTTATACCAATCACCCTTCATCCTTTACAGACTTTATCGTCCTTGTCTTATTTATTCATCTCAAATTGAGTAAATTTCTATTACTTGATTTGACATGCATACTAACTGGGAAGCTATTGTCGTAGGCAAAAATGAATTTGGTCCTGATGAGGATGCCCATGTTATCGGTGACTGTGTTAAGGTTTGATTGCCAATTGTCATCTAAGTAGTTAATTCTTCAGTACTGGCTTTATCAACTGAGATAATTAGTGGAGTTTGCTGTCATGCAGCATGTGCTCCGGGAGCTACCTTCATCTCCTGTTCCTGCATCCTGCTGCACTGCTTTGTTGGAGGCCTACAGTAAGTTTCTAGGACATCATTGCCGGACATATTTGTCCGCAAATTCCAATCCTATGTGCTTGCATATCATGCATAAATTGTCTCATTGCTCTTGTTTCCAATAACTTGATTTCTTATGGTTGTCTTCTGAAGAAATTGACCGGAAAGAAGCTCGAGTGAATGCTATGCACTCTGCTATACAGGAAACGTTTCCTGAACCCAATAGGCGCCTCTTACAAAGGTACCTGGTGCCACAACTTCTTGTGCTTACACCAGCAGTTTGTAGACATTTTTTATGATATTTGGTACCTATGTATCTTCTACCTGGAAAGTTAGGGTTAGGTCATGCTCATTATTTAGTTCTATTATCATAACCATCTCCTTTGGCTTGCTGCCAGCAAAAAAATTCCTGTTAATTTGTCAGGAGAGCTTCTAACATAGCAGTAAATCTGTCCACACAATAGTGTGCCCTTGAAATCTTGGATTTGATTATAAATTATATTCAAGTGACGATAAAAAGCTGGGAAAAAGGTTGATGTAGATGTACTATGGGACAGTCTGATGACATCAAAGTGACAAGGTGTTGATCAAGCAGAATGAGATTGGAGATGTTGACTAATTTGCATAAAGAATTACTTAAAATACATTTATAAACACATACTGAGTAAATGTTCTCAAATAGATCCTGATAACCTCCTTAAAGATTGATGTTGCAGGAGTCAAATATAAAATCAGTACTAGTTTACTTCCAAAAACAGTAATTTGTAGCTTATTACTTTGTTCCATTTCACTGCCAATAAATTATAGCATATATGAAGATATGTAACTGTCCACAACCTGTTCACTAAAAAATTTCGGCTCAAAAGTTGTGGAGAAATTAAAAGAGGACTCAGCATAAATCTGAGGTCTTCAATTAGAGGCCTCTTTTTTTTTTTTGTTGTTGTTGTTGTATTTTTTTTTTTTTTTTTCTCCTTTTAAATATTAATTCTCTTCATCTTTCTGTTTGGACCATCTACTACCTGCCACCTCTTTTAGGTGGAAGTAGGCTCAAAAGATACCTCTTTTAGGTGGAAGTAGGCTCAAAAGACAGAATCAAGTGAGGATATAACAATAATTGTAGTGTTTTTTGATGGTGGAGACTGCTGTTTGGAAAATATGTCATCCTATGTCCAGACTCAGCCCTTCATTCCATTGGTTGATTTGCCATTTTAACATTTCAGTTTTGAATGCAACAATGGAAGGAAGGAGAGATAGACCAGTAAAACATGAATGAAATGCCCAAAAGATTTATTGATCAAATAGGTCTTTGGTCTTGTATTCTTTGAGGCTATTATATCAGATTATTGAGATTTCCCTAAATTGACTGGGGTGTGTGTGTGTGTGTGTGTGTGTTATGTTAATAAGACTGTCAATTGTCTGCTACCACGAGCTTCTAGTCGTATTTTTATATTTTTATTAACTTTTTATTCAGTCTCATTCGGCTCCTGTTCACTTTTTTTGCAGAATACTCAAAATGATGCACACAATTTCTTCACATGCTTCTGAGAATCGCATGACTCCAACTGCAGTTGCTGCTTGTATGGCTCCATTGCTCTTGCGTCCTCTTTTAGCTGGTGAATGTGAATTAGAGGACGATTATGAGACCAATGGAGATAATTCTGCTCAGCTTCTCGCTGCTGCTAATGCTGCCAATAATGCTCAAGCAATTATCGCAACTCTGCTGGAGGAGTATGAGAATATTTTTGATGTATGTCAGAGTTTATTGTTAGTTCTACATTACCTTACTCCCTAGCTGGACTTTCAGCTCAATCTTATGTCAAGCATTTCCATCACAATGATATGTCTCCTCTATCCCCGTTCTTCGTATCTTTCTTAAGTCTTTAAACTTTAATTTATGGTCTGTTTTCCTGTCATCTGGCAACTTTAAACTGAAGAAAGGATAATCCAGTCGCATGCTCATTTCTTGACTAATCTGTCCTCGTTTTCTTTTAGTTAGTAATTATATGCTTGGAAAAGCTGAAATCTAGGGGTATGTGCTTTATTTAGCCACTGAAGTTATCCAAAAATGTTCTTATATGTTGCACTTGAACTGAACAATGGCTGCATTATAATATCTTTGTGTTAATTCTATGTATGTGGTCTAATATAAATGTTTCTGAATAGCCTTATTAATTCTGCTTGGAATTCTTGTGTATTTATGGGAATCATTATCATGAGATTGATGATGAACTTCTTCCATGAGTTAAGATGCAGATGTCTTTGTTGGTGCTGCGCACATTGCTTTTAGTTGCTGCCTTTGTTGATCTACTAACTTTATCATTCACTTGCACAATTTGTTCTACACTATATAGATTGTTTTCTTGGCTGTTTGACTTGAAAGTAACTATGATGCCATTTCAGGATGATGGTCTGCAAAGATGTTCAATGTCTGCAGAATCTCAAACTGATAGCAGTGGAAGCGAAGATACAAGTGATGACGAACATCCTGACTTAAAAGTTAATGGTTATCATGATGCTGAAAATGAAGTTGACCCTGAAGCAGATTATGATCGTGATCGCAGACTCAGTGGAAAGTTAAGTGAAAGCAGTGGCTCTGCTGACAGTGATCTCTATGACTATAAGGTTCTCCTCCCCCCTGTGCCACCCTCCATGCACACGCACCTCTCTTCCCCTACTGCAACATGCATGCATATGTATTTCTTTGATTTCAGCTAATTCTACTATCAATATGGCTACTAATTTAGTTTCCAACTCTAATTTAAGGATGCGTTCTCAGTTTTATGTTGAATCTTTCGCTCGAAACGCTCTTGTTTTGAAATTTTCATCTTCTTGGACAAAGCTGTGGAAAATGAAAGCACACCAGAAACATGATAATCTGCAATAATAATTCTTGTGGTGGCTACATCTACATCCATCAGTGATTCAGTAATAATGACCAGTAAAACAACAGTTAACGTACTCTAAGCTGCTGCGGAAAAAGGATACATCAAAATGGCAGCACTTGTAAAGTGTCATGGGCTACTTTTCCATAACTAGGATATATTATTGACCAAATTATAATAGTTATACAAGTAATATGATAGTCGTAACAAGAAGTCTGTACAAGCAGATGCAATATGGTGTACATTTGCATAAAAGAGACATAAATCACTCTATATAAGGTATGGCCATGAATTCATATATATAAGCCAGAGCTTAATGTGTTCAAGAAATAATGGACTGTAAAAGGCTAGAGTTTGTATTCCTATTGTAGTTCAAGATAACTGTGCAGAGAGCATATAGTTTTAGATTATGCTTCATTTACATTTATGCCCCTGTAAAGGAGTTTGCCAGGAAAACTTGTCCAGCTATTCTACTAATCTTTTCTTAGCCCCTTTCCATTTCTGGTAAAAGATGCAAAACATTAAAAATACAAAATAAAATTCTAAGGGTTAATATTGGACGTGTTATGGAATTTCCCAGATCCTTCATGGAGTACTATTTTGGTTTGGTACATGAATATTTGGAGTTTGCTTAATTTTTTAGTCTTATCTTTCTCTGAAGCTACATTACTCAGCATGTCTAATTACTAAAACAAATTAATGACATCAGTTTTTAACTTGTACCACAAAAGTTGATTGGTTTTGGTTCAGTGTTCCCTAAACTCCAGTCCTGCACATGCCATTCTCTATTTCTTCATTTTATCATCTTGCTAACCCCTGTTTTTCAATGATCTTTGCATTCCAACTTCTTTCTAAATTTTCTTTTGATCCATTTGTTATTATCAGGCCATTGGGAATAATGATTCAGATGATGGATCTCCTATGCACAATCGCACTTTGGCATCAGTGAATCCAATATTGGACTCGAGACCCGTTGCTGATTCTGATCGTTCGGTTGCTGAGCAACTGGACCAACGGAAGGGATGTGAAAGTATGCTTGATGCTTCTGCCGACATACTTGGTAATGAGTCACAACGATCTATGGGAGATATTTTATCATCTATAGATCAAGAGCTACATCAATCTACTCCTGGACCTGAACTAGTAGCTGATAAGCCAATGCCTAAACTTACAAGTTCCAATCTCAGTGCCAAGAAATCAACATTTTGGGGAAGGAAAAATGTGAGTTTTTCTTTTTATTATATGAAAAGGAACTGTTAAGAGTACTAAGACAGCAGGGTGGAGGGACGAAGTGGGTTAATAGAGTTTGTATTACATGATTGACATAAACGTACCATCTGAAAACTTGCAAACTGTGCATAACTGAGTTCTGTTTAAGTATGTACTAATGAAATTTCCATCTTTATTTTTCCCAGTTTGGGATCATCCCTTCATTAGCTTCACACAGACTTAGTATTATCTCCATTTTTAATACAACACAAAGATGTAATAGACATTGATACACATACTCTGATTCTTTGAAACTATCAAAGTTGCCTGCTTGACCAATAAAATGAATAAATTACTTCACTTATGAAGTTTATTGTCATTATGTCCAGATGCATATACATAACCTTACATCTTGGATATAATTTGCTCTGTGATGTAGATAAATATTATGTTTTCACTTGTCTATGATTCGGAGCTGTCAAAATGCACTGCACCACCCTTGATAATTTGCTGTCTTCTTGTAGTTATTCATGACAATTAGAATTACCATATTAATGTTCATCCTCTTTTGAAGCAATAGAAAACAAATATAGCAAAGCTTTACTACATATAAGTAAAACTCTGCCTAGGTGATTGTTATGCCAGTCCATATGAATACATCTATTAGGTTGACGGCATCCAAAATCCAAAATATGTATCGTACATATACTTTTTTGCTCCATTTGTCTTTATGCTATTGCTTGAGTTTGTGAATGGTGTCCACAAATGACTTATGTTTAAAACACATTGTCCGTTAACCTAATTATATCTGTACCTGATTACTTCTGTGCCAAGCATAAGTACTGATAATCGTTGTTTTTATTTATCCCAGATTTAGCAGATAATTGATTTTTGTGATTTCCTTGCTTTCGTTTTGGATATTTTGTATCATGGAATCAAGCATGCTTTCTTTTTATTTATTTATTTAATTATTTTTCTTTCAGGCCAGAAAAACTCCTTCAACTGAATCAATTGATTCTTCTGGCGAGGAAGAGTAAGCTTTTCTATTTTACTTTGATTTGTTTGTCTTAATATTCCTTCTAGTGACTTTTTTTTTTCAAAAAATACTTGCTTTTGAAGAACCTAGTGTGTGTGTGTGTGAGTGTGTGTGTGTATGGGGTATATGTTATATGGTTTTTATAATTATTATTATAATTTTTGTTGTAGTTCTTGTAAACCCACATTGAATTGGTCTTAAATGGCTTATCTAATAATGTACATTTATAGTAGTGGGTTCATCCAGACCTAACTATTATCTGTTGGTGGGTTGATGGGTTAGGTTGATTCTCCAACATCCAAATGTTTTGCTGACTTCCAATCCTCCTAATCCTTTTTTCTCTTAGTGATTTTTTAATTAATAGATTAGTAACAGCTAGTCTTATTATCCCTTTCATGCACTTAATTTTTTTTTTCGTATTTTTGGCATAAACTTTATGTACCCCTATATCATGGGTTTGTTACTCTTGAAATTAGAATATACGTAGTTATACAAATTTACACCGGCAACAGTGTCTTATGCATGGTTGGATTGCAGCATCATGAAGTGAAAAAGATATTCTCTTTAAAGGTTTTGATTTTGAAAATTTAATAACTTATATTTGCTGTGAAAAGAACCTTGTTATGAACTTTGGTATTACTCTTACTTTATCTCATTTAAGATTTACTTGTTAATTCTACTGCTTAAGCTTAGAGTGGCATGGTAGATTTCCATCCACAGAGACTTCAATTTTTTTCTTTTTTAATTATTATTATATTTTTGTATTTGACATTTTCTAGGGATTGGTGCATGTAATTTAGTTTGTTCTTCTTTCTTTGGGATTCCTCATCCCTTTGTTCTTCTCCTTCTAAAACCCATAATTTATGAATAGAAGATCTATTTCTTATTTAAAAAATAAACTGCTGCTCACTAAGTTCTTGTCTAGTTATGAATAATTCTCTGTACTTGTTGTCCATTTCTTTTAATCTCTGCATAATCATAGGAACGCTCAATTGCAAGTTGCTGATGCTTGCAGGAATTGATTCTTATGTTTAAGCATTTTCTTCTCATATTGAAGCTGTGTTATTTCCTTTATAGGCTTGCTATCCAGAGATTAGAAATTGCAAAGAATGATTTACGTCAGAGGATTGCAAAAGAGGTAATTATTGGCTTTCAGAGTGTGTTAATGCTAAAAAATGACTCTAGATAGTGGTTGGTGATATAAGATTCAATGTTCGATTCATGTAGGCAAGAGGAAATGCAATTTTGCAAGCTAGCTTGGAGAGAAGAAAACAGGCTTTGCATGAGCGTCGGTTGGCGCTTGAACAAGATGTAAGTGTTAGCTGATCTATCAGTCTTCACTCTTTGCTTGGTGTTCTTGACTGTTTGTTTGCTTGGTTTTGTATACAGCATTGCAGCATCTAGCATTATCGAATGATACAGGCATAATCTTTTTTTGTAACCAATTCTTTCTTATGCAAATGCTCTTGAAAGATAATTCTTCCATCACTAGATGTCAATAGCATATGTAGCTAGACTCATTCTTAAAAGTCAACAGGCCCTTTGAGGTGCTGGTTTGGCTCATCCCTTTTCTTATAAATTTAGTGCCTGGACTTTCAAATACATATCTTCTAATCTTCTGCTAAATTTTTTATTGTGGATTATGAACAGATAATTATATACTCATGATGCATGTGGGAGTGTATATCAATCATTTCCTCTTATATCTATCCTAGTTCCTGTGTAATATAATGTTTTGACTATGAGACCATAATTACTTGAAAACAGCATGCAGTATCATTAACACTATTGTTTTTCTCCTTACTAGGTGGCAAGGCTGCAAGAACAGTTGCAAGCTGAGAGAGATTTACGAGCTGCTCTTGAAGTTGGCTTAAGCATGTCTTCAGGCCATTTCTCTGGCACCCGTGGCATGGATTCCAAGGTCTGTCCGTTCTTTTCATCATAATCATCTTTTAGAGTATTTTAGATGCTGAAATATGTTGTTAAAAGACGAGGGCTGAGCTTGAGGAAATAGCTCTGGCGGAGGCAGATGTCGCCAGATTGAAGCAAAAAGTTGCTGAACTTCACCATCAGCTAAATCAGCAGCGTCAGCATCACTATGGCTCTCTTTCAGATGCAAATGGCAGGTATCAGCATCCTCCAACTCAAAATTTGCAGCTGTGAGTCAAAATTTCATCATATCACCTTTGTACATTGGTTTATGTTCTTGTCCCACTAAAATTCTTCCATTGATAGTGCGAAACAATTATGATAGTAGATAAACAAATCAATGAATTTTACGGAGAATGCCCGATATTTGAACTACATTCAGCTAATTATTTACAGAAAAGGGTCACCTGCATTATAAGATTGATGCGTTTGCTTAAGCTTCTGTACGAGCCATGCATTTAGTTGGTTTTTTTCTATTTCTGTTTAGTATTATGATTCCTGCAATTTAGTTGTATTTCTCTTTGACTTCTATAAGCTCATAAATGTGTTATTCTAGGGGACAAGAAATTGGCAAAAACTTGCTCTTCATTTTTTTTGTTATTTTTTTTTCTCATTTTCCTTTTGAATCACAACCGTATTCAGCGCACATTTTAGAATTAAAGATGCATGGCTTGACATTGCACTTCCCTCCTATCTAGAGATAATACAATTTTTGTAGGCAGTAAAAGTGATTTATCCTCCTACTTAAGGGACTCTTCAACTTTGAATATTCTTAGACAGAATCAGAGTTTGTTAACTGATGTTTAGGGACTATGCATAACTTAGCCAGACTCTTGAGTGATTGACCTTGCAATTTTTATCTTCTGTTGGGAAGGGACCAATGTAATATAATGCTATTGCTAGGACTTGCATTCGACATAATCTTGCAATATGTGTGTTCATGCATAAGAAAGTTGACACAGCTTAAAGCTTGTGCAGATAAATGCTTCTGTTGTCTGGCTATCACTAAGGCTGTTGTTGTCCCTTGATGTGTATGCTTCTTAGCAGATCCCTTGATCTTCACTGAACCTTTTCAACCTTGAGATGCAACTATAACTCATCCTCCTTTACCTGTATCTTTTGTGGTTGGTTCATACATATCAGCCCTTCATAAAATAATTAGTATGTGGTAAAGCATGAAGGAGTTCAATAAGTCAATAAATTTTTGAACTCGTGTTGCTTGATTGTGTATTTTAACATTTTCACACTTTCTTTTTGTGGTGGGGCAAGACCTAAGCAAATGAGAGGTGAGAGGGGGATTAGATGGATATATTTGAATTATTAGATTTAACTTGCAATTTGATTGAAGTCTTCATCTTCGGGACAAATTCCGGCGCTAATAATTTGTTCTAAATGCAGGAAATTCCAGCAGGATTTTGATACAACCCTTGCTGTTTGTAACCATGAAAGGAAACAAAGAACTGAGGTGACTTTCTTTTTTCTTTTATCTTCTTCCACTGCCTATGCTTCATGTTTTCCTTCATTATTCTTCCATCTTTGACTTCTTTGCCTAAAATTCTTTTCTTTATTAGATATTTATCCTTTTCTGGTCTTCCATTCCCTTGGCTGGTCTGTTTGTAAAAGCTTTTGCATAAATTTGTTCCCTACTTAGATCCATCTTGATACATTCATATCTTCAATTTTACACTATGATTTTTTCGGTCTCTGGACTTGATGAGTAGTTGAAATGATGCAATCTGATATCTACCACAGCATAACAGATTTTTTATTATGTTTTCGAGTACCTTCAATCCACTAATTATACATAATATGAAATTCCATATCATATCTGTGATTGACATTTTCTGTTACGAAAAACTGTATTTTTCATATTGGGATGGACGCCAAATATATATTTACAGGAGTGATACTCCAACTCTCAATGATTTTACAGGAGTCGTTAGGGGCAGACTTGAGAATAAAGGGACAAGCATCAACATCTGGAGGCAGTAATAGGCAGCCTTCTCGGAAGCAGTTGATGGAGTCAACAAATCTGGCTGATTCTAAAAGCAGTGAGGCATCCACAAGTTTATCCATGGACAATCTGTTTGGCGTTGATTCTGCATCTTTACCTTCCACTTCTAAGGCAGCTGCGGTAAGACTAGAATTATTGTAGTAAGGTTTTTGGCTTACTCATAATGAGCAAAAGGTTAAAACGGATTTATGGGTGGGGGCTCTCCATTGATTAGAGAGTCTAATGAGACTGTCATTTAGCTGTCACCAAACAATCTGGGGTTTACAGAGATACGATGAATTGCTTGTTTCTTGAAAGTTCAAGAGGGTTGCTCTAGAAACATTTAGATAACACACATTCCGAAGTAAAACAAAGCCATGGATATTACTCTTTCTCAGTGTCGTGACTAAGTGAGTCTTGAGTTTTCTTTCCACTTCAGCACTTCAGAACTTGTCAGTACAGTTGATTTCTGAAAGGGATAACTACAGAAAACCCTTCAGGTTCGCCATGTTTATAAAAAAAACTCTTGACATTTGTAAATTACATGTGTCTCTTGACATTTGCTTCTAGAGGGGGGGGGGGGGGTAATCATAATAAAAATACAAACCTCCAGGGGATATTTGTAATATCGAAACATAGTTGGCCTTTTTCATTTTATTTTAAAAAAAGTTATAGTTCAAAACTTCAATTGTATAGCTTACGCATTCTGAAAATGATTTAGGTGCTGTAGAAAATGTCACCCGTATACACCACCTTCATTCTCTGTTCTACATTGTTCAACTAAATTCAAACGGCCTTGTTTGGTTGACATTTTTGTGATCACCACCTACACTTGAACTACTGATGTTTGATCCAAGAATTGCTACAGGTGGTAGAATTTCCTCGAATGAATCCAACAGCAACATCCTCAACTTTGGTAGAACTGACAACACGTCTGGACTTCTTCAAGGAAAGGAGGTCCCAGCTCATGGAACAGCTCCACAACCTTGACCTAAACTACGAATCCACGCCTCCTGATTTTGTGTATAAACTCTCATCTCCTCCTTGGAACTAATCATTCTTGCTTGCCATGATTTTCTTAAGAGGAAATTAATACTGCCTGCACCTCTCCTTGTATATTCCTTTTGCACGATGATAGTATATAGTTGTGCCTCGTGTTTGCCAGTTGCTGTTAGTATTCTGATTCTGAAGCTTCTTCTTCTTCTTCTCTTTTTTTTTTTTTTATAACATTGAGAGAATATCGAGAATGTAATTAGGGTGTTGCCTGTGGATTTTGGTTGCTTTAGATTTTCTGTGGAACACGCTGTAAAAAGATTAATAAAACAAAACGGTGTTATCATTGTCTGTACTCTATGCAAAATGCAAGGCATTCGATATCTACTTTGTAGAGTTCGTTGGATGTTCTAAACAGTTTTTCCTTGTTGTGACATATATGCATGATACGGACTCGATCCCTTATTTTAAATAATGTTTCATCTCTTATTCTAATTCTGGAATGATATTATTGTGATATCATAGAGTTACATTGCTTCTCCATAAGTCAAATTTTAGAATAATCATAGTTGAGATTATCATGGAGTGATGACCCTTAAAACTTTGATAGAATTTGTGTCATGATCGGTAAGATGGATGTGATCAATAAATAAATGAGCATAAATAAGAGTTTATGGCTTATAAAAGGTTGCATTTTTTTAGTTCAAAATAAAGATTGCATTTTTGTTCAGCGGACAGAAATTTGTAAATTATGCTTTGAAATTTCGGGAACCGTTGGAATAATGAGATCGATAGCAGTTGGGTTATTACTGTATAATAATAGTAATAAAAAAATCATCAGAAGGAGAATTATAAGATGTCACACAATGCTTATATCCTTCTCTAATATATATATATATATATAAATCAGCTAGAGTTTTTCTTCCTTTCTTACGTGTATCTTTATAGTTTTTACACTCTTCCTTATTTTTTGTTATATTTTTATTTTTCGGACACGTATGCCACTACAATATCGAGCACCCACACACTGCAAATTTAAAGAGTTTTTTTTTTTTTAAATTCATTTTAGTATAAGATGTACTTTTTCTTTTTTCCTTTCTATTGGACCTTAAAATTATGATGATTAGAATGTGTAAATTATATATATATATATATATTTTTTTTTCTTTAATATCTTCAATTTGTAAATTTGTATGTTATCTTTTTGATAAAAAAAAAGTGGCTAGGCCTCATAAAATTTGTGACATTCGCTATTTTGAAAACATTAGGGAAAATTGTGGAATAATATAATTTATGTAAAAAATATTTGTCAGTACAATTTAAATTATTATTTATTTAAAAATATTAATATTAATTTATTTATTAAAAAATATATAATAATAAATAAATAATACTTAACAGTGAAGATAGAGTGAAGGGTTGAGTCGATTGAGGAGGGACTCGAAACTTAATTTATTGTGAGTTGGATGGTTTCTACTTGGGCGTGGCGTGATGAGGAGGCCATAACTTAATCCTCTGAGCACCGTCCTACTTGGTGTGGGCCCGCCCATTTTGTGGTGGATAAAATAACCAAAGAGTGCGCACGAATCAAATCCTCCCCACAAATTCTCGACAACTCTCTCTCTCTCACACACACACAAAACCGGCACCGCATTTGATAAAACCGAAAGGCGGTTGTTTGGTTGTTCGGAATAGAGTCTCTTGCTGCTGATTGATGAAGCGTTTCCAGCCGCTACACAGTTCGGGTAATTTAAGCTCTTGACTCTGCTGAATTGTGAACACTCAACTTTATAAGCAACACAAGTCCTGCTGCTAGTTTCACGCTAAGATTTTTTGCTTCAGCTCGAATTTCCTCTAGCTTTTCTTATTTAAGGATTAAGGATTTTGAGTTCTTTGCCTTCGATATTGCTTGTTCTCAATTGAGGTGTGTAGTTTAGCTTCTTTTGTGGTAAGATTTTCTGGTTTTTGGAACTATAGTGTGTTAATTTTGAGATGAATTTGTGTGTTTGTTTTATGTGCTTGTGTTACGTGATTGTATGGTTTAGAGTAGAAGGGGATCTTCTCTGTATGACAGAAAGTAATATTAATTTTGAGGCATACACTTGTGCCGAGGTCTTAAGCTTGGTGTATTCAAGAAAAATAGTACTTCTGTTATAAACATAGTGATCAAATACAAGTACCCACAATTCAGCTGAAGAAAATCATCCAAAGGCACGAATTAAGAAATTTTAGGTTGTTCAACGCACTTTTATAATAAAGCTTTAGAGATGAGAAAATATAAAGCAATTTTCTCAATTTCTGCTCACTTGATAAATATTCTTGAACTACTTCATAGAATTCAATAACTAAAAACCTGCAGGTTATGAATTTGATTGGAAAAGAGTTGCATCCAAGTGAGGAATTTTAATGATTGATATTTCCAGAAACATATCAATAATTTTATGGTTTACAAGCAATTCAAACTTCTTAATTTAGAAGCCCTGTTGCTAAAACATGAGGCAGAAGACAAATCATAACTACTCGTATTCAGCCGAACTGATATAGACCTGTACACATGGACTGATAAGTTATATAGGACCTGCCTGCTTAAGTTGGAAATGATTGATGGAGCTGGTGTTTGCTCGAGGGTAATGATCGAGTTTTGGAGATTGGGGTGGCAAATGGCTTGAGAAAGAGTTGGAGTGGGTTGGTGAGGATTACAAACCCAGACGGGGGACGAAGTGAAGAAAAGTGAGGAAATATAAGAAAGAGAAATACGAGATAAGAAAAATGTGGTACTCTAGGTTTGTTCAGTCCTGCTCTGCTTCCTGGTTTTGTTGATTTACATTTCGATGGAGTCAATCTAGGTCATCTCTGTTCTGCAAAGAAATTAGAGTCTTGTAATTATATCAAATGGAAACATCAAGGTAGTATTTTTGAGTTTACAATATTTCAGTCTCTCTTCAGCCCTCCAAATTTTTCCTATTACTAGCAGCGATCTGAGTTGTTTGATTCTTCTTGTCCTTGTATAGGTGTAGTATCATGTTTTAACATGATGGGGTTGGGTGCTAAAAACCTGGTTTATCTTTCCATTTACTCATTATGCACAAAATTTTATTTGTAACAGATTTGAGTCATTATCTTGAAGCCACCTTTACTTATTATACCAGGAATTTTATCCCTTGAGAAAATACATGTTTTGTTATTTTTGTCAATCTTCCCTGGCTCCCTTGCCTTTGGCATTTTGCAATCTTGATAATTGAAATTTTTGTTGCTCAGATCTAAAGATAAACATCCCATACTCAGGGCCGGTCCGTCCTCTCATTAGATCAAACATTCCTTCGACTGGGGCCCACAAAATTTTGGAGTTAATTTTGAGAAATTGTGCTACAAGACCTTAGGATGCTGGGAATAACCAAAATTGTGATTGTGCAATATTACATGATCTTGTGTTTAAATTTGGTTTCAAGCCCATAAAATGTCTTGATTCTAGCATCTCCTTACTTGATTGTAAATATGGATGAGATGTGACAATCTTGAGCTATTCATGTAAACCTATAGCCAGTGTTCCTGTCATATGATTTAAGGTTGCTTGCTACATATCTTTATTTTCTAAGTTTGTTGCTTCACGTAGCAAAAGTATTTGACTATTACAAAACTTTTAATCCAGTGGAGTCGGCAATACAAGCGTTCAAGCCATTGACATCTGCCTTTTAAATTGAATCTCGAATTTCACAGATATATTCCTTGGTTTGGGCCCTATCCTAACAGGGATATGTCATCACCTGTCATGTCTTCTGGAACCCTGTCGGAGGCAGATAAAGAGAAGGCAACCTTCTGGAAATGGTCAATTTTTGAATTTTTTCCTTGGGCTATAAGAGCCAGGGAAAAAATTCAGTTGCCAACAACTGTCAATAGAGAGCTAAAGAAGCACGCACAGCCTCGCAGGAAAACTGAAACTCTCACTCAGTATTCAACAATACGCTTCAGACCATATGTTTCTAAGGTTCCGTGGCATACAGGCCCAAGAGGCTTGCTTTCTCAATTATTTCCAAGATACGGGCATTACTGTGGGCCCAATTGGTCAAGTGGGAGGGATGGAGGGTCTCCCATTTGGGACAAGCGTCCGATTGATTGGCTGGACTTCTGCTGCTATTGTCATGATATTGGATACGACACTCATGATCAGGCAGAGCTTCTCAAGGCAGACCTGGCTTTCTTAGAGTGCTTGGAGAAACCGAATATGAGTACCAAAGGCGATCCTTATACTGCTTTTGTGTACAAGTCCATGTGTATATCAGGTAATATATCATTTTCCCTGCATCAAAATTTATATGCATTTATTACACCTCTTTTCTTTTTCTTTTTTTAATTTCGGTATTTTTGGAGAAAATGCAGGTCTTAGAAATGTATTGATACCTTACAGACAGAACCTTTTGAAGTTGCAATCTGGGAAGGTATTCTTTCCGTCATTAATGCCGATGAATATCAAATGGAAAAGATGGAACTTTGCCAAGACTTAAAACAGTTGTATGTTGTGAAAGTGTGTATTTTATGATTAACCAGGCGAGTGATGTAGAATGGTGGCCAATTTGGAACAGACTACTCATCATGTAAATAAAGTGCATATAATATGAGTTGCTATTCGCTCTCTCCAATTCACTTGTGTTCAGTGCTTGCTTTATTTTTAGGTTAATAAGACTGAAAACTCATCATTAATTGGGCCGGGCCTATCCAGGTTCTATGTTGTCAAAAAGTTGACCCATGAATAAATTAAATTCTCTTCGTCCCAAAAAAAAGTCCCATGTAAGAAGAAAGATGAAGGAACACAAGCTTATCCCGAAAAAGGGTTTTCTTTATGAAGTCGAATATTTTTGAAACAAAATTATGTTTAATATATATTCATTTCAAGTCTTAAGATTAAAAAAAAAAAAAAAAAGTAAGAACATGACATTGATCTTTATTTTTATAATTTTACAATGTCTAATTGTAGCATTCATTCACACACTAAAATTCAAAATGCATATTATTTTAAGATGTTTTGTGTTTCTAAAGCCTACACTAATTTTACTTTGCACACCATATTAATTTTACTCATAAAATTAGATATATATTATAAATGACATAAATACCTTTATTTAAAATTAAAAACATTCACAAATTTTAATTTTTAATAAATAAATATTTATTTCATCCACACACAAAATTAATAAATATTTATTTACTAAAAATTAAATTTTGTGTATGCTTTTAATTTTTAAATAAGGGTATTTATGTTATTTACATTATATCTAATTTTGTAAGTAAAATTAATGTGGTGTGCAAAGTAAATTTAGTGGTGGCTTTAAAAACACCCTTTTATGAATTGTATAAATTGGAATCTTCAAAATATATTTAAGGTCGTATAATTTATACAATATTATAAATTTATTTCTAAAATAAAAAATATTCCAAGTAAAACTCTAAAATATTTTATTTCAATAAAAAATGAAGATGGAGAGGGAAACAATTGATAACTTTGATCTTATTATCACTTATGTCCAAACCAAAGAAGTGGTGCCTTAGAATGAAAAATGAGATGATGGAATTGAGTTTGGACACATGTGAAAACTGTGAAATGTAACCTACAGCGCGAATCAAATTTGCAGTTCTCATTATTGTTTTATTATTATTACTGGTACAAGACCTCAATGCATGAAAGTGTATTTTTATTATTAAAAAATATATTATTTATTATTCAAAATATTAGTAAAAAAAATAATAACTATACATAATATCTAAATTTATAATTTCATATTTAAATATGAATTTATTTAAAAAATTCAAATGAAATATTATTGATAATTTTTCATGGTTTGAAATATATTAAATCTATTACAAATTGGATATTGATTTGCTTAAATTGGGTGTTTTACTTGTTCGAGTTTTGGTGACCCACTTCCTCCCTCTTCATATTATCCATAAAATCTTTCTAATAATTTATTCAATAAGGCCTCCTTAATTCTTATTTTTCATGAAAATCATAATTTCACCTATTTTAATTTTTTATTGACGACTAGAGTTTATGAGAGCCGAGGTGATTATAAATTATAGGTCCGTTTTCATAGTGAAATTTATCATTCTTAACTTTACTATCTTTGTGATTTAGTTAATTGCCCTACAATTCTTTGATAGTAAAATTCATACAAAAAATTTACATTATATTTTGACCAAAATTTGTAGATAATTTAGTTTAAACTTGATCCTTTTTTTGTCCTATAGCTTAAAATATGTTGATTCAAGAAATTGATGAAGTAGAGGAAACGCAAAAGCGTGGGCACCCAATCCAATGATTTAGATTGCAGCAACGACGGAATGATTCAAATGGATCATTCCTTCCCCTCTCTCATGATCCTATTCCTACGTACTAAAAATATGTATTATTCATATTACTGGCCCTCACCAAGTTTATTGAAAGTAAAGATTACGACCCTAACTATTGCATTTGAGATTACATTTATAATTTCTGCAACAACTATATTCTATAATAGTTTCATATCTTATGATGATCAACAATCATACTGCCACATGTTGGATTCTTTTTAATTTTTTTTTTTTTAAAGAAACCCACCTTCAATCATCTTTAATTGAATGTGACAATGAGAGCGGCTCGAGTGATTCGACAATGAACAGTATATATTACACAAAAATTTTGTATGTATCGGGTGCTCCATGCAACCTAATATAGAGTATTACTTATTTAACTAAAAAATATTATTTGTTTACTTAAAAAATATTATTATTGATTTTTTATCTTGAAAAAAGTAGTAATATTTTTTAAATAAATAGGTAATACTTTTTAATTAAATAAGTATTATTGTAGATCGAGTGCACGCTGCACTCGTTGCACGAAGATTTACTTAAAAAAAGGTATTATATAATTTTTAATTTTATATTATTGGGTGCCTCTCATGTCAATTTTCCTTTTGTATTTAAAATTATGTCAACATTTCATTTTATATTTGATTATTTAAGAGGCTAAATTTGCTTCACTTAATTATTACAAGATAATCATTTATAAGAAAATATAATTTTTTTAATACTTTTAAATCATATTGCACATGTGCTCTAGCATGCTTGTCATAAAGTATACGAGTTTTTAATTATTTTATGTGATTAAAAATTTAATGTATATATACTCCACCATTCCATATTGATAGTCTCATTTATAGAGGTGTTAAATACGTCGGGTTGTGGGTTCATGGGTTGACTTGAGATTTGATTATTATAAATTTTGCGGGTTGTGGGTTCATGGGTTGAGTTGAGATTTGATTATTATAAATTTTGCAGGTTATCGTGTCAAGAATTGTAATCCAAACATAACTTATTTATTTTGTGGGTTGACTCGATCAATCCGATTGAACCTAAATAATAATAAAAATTATAATAATATACTTACAAAAATAAATGAATTACAATATTTGTCAATATACAATTTTTTTAAGTTGACAAAATAATAACTGAAATTAACAATATGTAATAGGATTTGATAGAGTTTTTTTCTATATATATATGTAATTTTTTTTATAATATTATCGTTCATATTCTATGAATTACAATAAAATATATGTTTTTTAAAAATCATATGGGTTAGCGGGTTGATTGAACTTGATCCGTTTTCTATCTTGGTCATTTGAGGTTGTCCTATTTTTTACACGAATCTATTATGGTCAATCGTAATCAACTATATTCGTGTTGGATTGTTAGATCATATTACAAATTACCGCATGTACTCATTTATTTGTCACAAAATATAGCCATCTTACTGAATAAATAGTGCATTTAAATTTGAATTCATATATCGATCTTAGTCAATTAAATGCAATAGATTTTTTCATCATTCTAGTAATGCAATTAAGAAGGGCAATATAGGTAGATCGGGTCGTTGGATGATGATTTGATATTTGTAATATAATTATTATTATTTTTTTTAATGGAACGGAGGGAATATATTAAAAAACTTGTGCCATATTTTGAATTATTGAAGAAGAATGTGAGATCTTTAGATTAAAAGAAACAGAGATCATACATTTTTAAGGTAACTATAATAATCTTTTTTGCTTTATTTCATTTTTAATATTTTAATGGTACATATAATAATGAATAATTAGTAAATGTCAATGAATCACATGCCTCAGTTATTTAAATTCCATAATATTTTATCTTCTCCAGTTAATAACATGTTGGCAGGGTAATATTCAATGTCCCCCAAACAAATTTTAATAATAAAGAAATTATTAAAATTTTAAAATTAATAATTACGTTTGACTTTTTAAATAAAATTGTATGAATTAATTTTTAAAATGAGGTAGTAATAATTTTAAAAATATTATAAAAAAATGGGAATGCATCTTTTAGAATTTACCCCCAAAAATAAAAAAAAAAAAAAAAAAAAAAAGCAGTGATGAGACGTGGAAGGGAACACCATCACCACCCAATAATTTCCCACTGACAACAACTTTGTCTGTAATTATATATATGTGGCCATACTTCTGCTCACGGGATATCCAGTTCTCACCAATGGCGCCGACAACCACCTTCTCCCTCCTGCTCCTCCTCCTCCTCCTCCTCTCAGCGCGGCCGCACTGTTCCTCCGCCGCCAGCCCGATTAAAACAGTGGTGGTGCTGGTAATGGAGAACCGTTCATTCGACCACATGCTGGGATGGATGAAGAAGCTCAACCCTGAAATCGACGGAGTTGATGGCTCCGAATACAACTTAATCAACTCTACCGACCCAAATTCATCTCGGGTTTTCTTCGGCGACCGGTCCCACTTCGTGGACCCTGACCCCGGGCACTCTTTCCAGGCCATAAGGGAACAGATCTTCGGGTCGAACCAGACTTCGGCCGGGCCTCCTCCCATGAATGGCTTTGCTCAACAGGCCATTTCTATGGATCCGAACATGCCCCAGAGTGTCATGAATGGTTTTCTTCCTGATAAGGTTGGTTGCTTTTAATTATTTTTTAAAAAATAAAACAAAAAGTTTCTTTGATTCATATATGCATGTTCACAGTTGAATGGACACACACAGCTTCCCACAAAATTTTCTTACATCATTTTGTCATATTAATTTGGTTAATATACTTTTTTATAAATTTACATTTTATATTTGGATTTAGTCACAGCTGCGGTTAACCTGCTGATTTGCAAATTAATTCGTTTTAATTACTTATATTCATGGAATAGTATATGCACAGCATGTGTGAATTTATAAGATATTACTATAATATATAAAAATGTAGAATATAAAAAGCTGATATTAGCATAAATAATATGGTGTCAAGTGTTAATAAATGAGTAGAGGTATATCTCAATTATTTGTCATGCATCACTCATGTCACTGCGTAACGCCCCCTTTTTTGCTTCTTCTAAAATATCTACCCGACATTTTTGAAAGAGACATTCTTCGTCTATATTTCCAGAACCCTCTCTCTCTCTTGAAAACATGGTCGGAAAAAGATATCTTCTTCGTCTCCAAAAGATAAAAATTGAATTATTTATTTTTGGTCAGCCAATGTTAAAGCACAACTATATTTATTTCTGATACCTTTGTGAATTGGGATGTAACAGAAGTTTATTTGGCAGAAAATGTTTCACCGAGTAACTAACTTCAACTTCAAACGTAACATTTTTTTGGGACAAATGAAGTTTTTAAAACACTAAGTATGTTTTTAAGGATGGATGGAGTGTATATTTTCACGCTAAATTAATTAAGTTGGTGATTTATTTAATTTCAGGTGGCAGTTTACAAGACATTAGTATCCGAATTTGCTGTGTTTGATCGATGGTTTGCGTCAGTGCCAGCTTCGACACAGCCGAACCGCCTCTACGTCCATTCCGGCACCTCCCACGGTGCCACCTCCAATGTGGCGGCATTGCTCGCCAAGGGCTACCCACAGCGCACCATTTTCGAGGATCTTGAGGATGCTAGAATATCCTTTGGAATATACTACCAGAACATCCCGGCCACCCTCTTTTACAGAAACCTCAGAAAGATCAAGTACATCGG
Source organism: Caryopteris x clandonensis (assembly GCA_028749325.2). Classification (NCBI taxonomy): domain Eukaryota; kingdom Viridiplantae; phylum Streptophyta; class Magnoliopsida; order Lamiales; family Lamiaceae; genus Caryopteris; species Caryopteris x clandonensis. The sequence goes on along the minus strand of JAPYKT020000010.1, from coordinate 3,093,013 downwards.
CAAGTTCCATCCGTACGGCTTATCTTTCAAGAAAGATGCCAAGGACGGCAAGCTCCCAAGCTATACTGTGGTGGAGCAGAGGTACACGGACTCCAAGCTGGAGCCGGCCAACGATGATCATCCATCGCACGATGTGTATCAAGGGCAGATGTTTGTGAAGGAGGTCTACGAGACGCTGAGGGCCAGCCCGCAGTGGAATCAAACCCTTTTTATCATCACATATGATGAGCATGGTGGTTTCTATGATCATGTAGCTACGCCAAATCAGGGTGTTCCAAGCCCGGACGACATTGTTGGGCCCGACCCGTTTTTGTTCAAGTTTGACAGGTTGGGAGTAAGGGTTCCTACCATTGCCATCTCACCTTGGATCAAGAAGGGAACTGGTAAGTACTGAAGTTTTAATTTATTTTCTAACTGCTAACCATATTCTTGGCACGTCGGAGATGGTTTGATTTTTGAATGTATGTGCTCATAGGTAGTTTATAGAATTATTAATTTGTACAAAGAAATAACATTTTATACGTCATGCGCCCCAAAACGACATTATTTAAATTTTGGGCACAATACAATATGTAGTGGAACCGGATCCCATTTCATACTAGTTATTTTAGATATATATGTTATATAAAAGGGAGCGGGGCAGGATCAGTCAAATCGTCGGTGACAACTAAAAGCAGTAGTAATTATTTCTTGTGTGAACTCAATTATGTAAATATAGGCTGGTTCACACTAAGAGAGAAAAAGGGAACATCAGTGTTTAAATGAGGTGGTTGTAGTTTGAAATTGGGGAGTTGACCTTTTCAACAGCACCAACTGTCTTTGTCATTTGATGAATGAAGCATTTTAAATATGAATTCCAAAATTCAACAATTTCCAGTTACTGATGGATATGATAGGAAACACCCTTCCCCTCTCTATCAAGAAAATTAACATTATGAAAATGTTGCAGTTGTTCATGGCCCTAATGGCTCTCCTACTCCGACGTCACAGTATGAGCATTCTTCAATTCCGGCGACAGTGAGAAAGATCTTCAACCTGTCGTCGCCTCCTCTTACGAAGAGAGAGCAATGGGCAGGCACATTCGAAGGCATTGTCCAACAGCTCAATCAGCCCAGAACTGATTGCCCTGGTTAGTGATCGCTGCTAGAGATAAACTAATGATTATTTGCTAAAAAAATTTCAAGCTAAATATTGTTTTTTGTATTTCGTTCACACAGAGCAACTCCCGACTCCGGTCAAAATTAGGGAGGGAGATGCAAATGAAGATGCTAAAGTGAGTGAATTTCAACAAGAGCTGATACAACTTGCAGCAGTTCTGAAAGGAGAAAATATACTGACGAATTTCCTGGGAAACATGGGGAAGAATATGACCGTGAGGGAAGGGAAGGAATACATGGACACGGCTGTAAAAAGCTTCTTCGAAGCCGGGCTTGCTGCTAAGAAGATTGGGGTTGATGAAGAACAAATTGTGAAGATGAGACCCTCGCTGTCTACAAGATCTTAGAATGAAGAAGACAGACTCAAGTGTATCTATCACCTCAGTCCCAATATACATACAGCTTGATTGCAGCATAATCTTAAAGTGTGAGAACAAGATGTAGAATATGGCTATCTCACATTTCTGAAGAATTGTGACTGTGTTAAGTTAATTAGAAGTTGATTACAACAAATGGCATGAAAGCCTTTCTTTTCTTTTTCACTGGGACAGAGATCAATTTATATAGGAAATGGATCCTCCGCTGCGGGGGCACCCAAGCATGTCAGGGTGCCCCACAACAGAGATTCTAAATCCCTCTTTATACAACTTAAAATTTGGATCGTTTCATTAGGATTGCAAGATTCGATTTCAGAAGAGGATTCCGGAAAAGAAGATTTAAAATATTTACGGAAAACCAAGATTTTCGAGAAGGCCAGAAGAGTTGGGATAGCAAAAGCAATAGAGCAGTTGTTTCTTCTTTCTTAAGTTAGAATATGTCTTTAAAATTGAAGGGGATGGTTATTCATACCTATCTAAAGCCCTCAGAGTAATTAAGTAAAAACAAGTGTGACGATGTACTATCCAAAACCCTAATTCCGAACATATAGAGGGCCCGCCCCAATGGGATATTCTCTGACAAGGACAGGCTGCACGCCATACATATAGTGAATTAGATCTGCTTTTATCCAGATCTTGATAATGGTTATCCGGATCTGTATGCCTTACACATCGCAAATTCTCAACCTCAGCACTGGGTAATCTAAGGTCGGTACATACTTCCGTGTCTTAATTATCCAGAACTGAGAAAGATTATATACCCTTGTTCCCTCAAACGCACCAACCAGCTAAAAGCTGCATATAACTCCACATCAGTTTGTTATTTCAGATTTAAATCCATTATGCAAATCATTGAATCCAAATTCCAAATGCAACCTAAAGTCATTAATTATCTTATAAAGTCGCATTACGTATGCATGAGAATTGAACTTTGAAGGCTTTTCAATCAAGAACAGAGTACAAAAATCAGTACAGCAATAGATTTGCACAAAAGAATGGAACTCCCATTGTATTGATGTTAAAGAGGGGTTGAAAAAGGATTTACTTTGGACAGAAGCAATATCTTCTTCTACAGTTCTATTTTCTATTCTTTTTTACCAATTAATGTTCGTATAATTAACCATAATGAAGGCTGCAAAAAAAACGAGGGACTCCAGAGAAAAAGTGTTGTACATCGGGTCTTCAAGCTCCCAAATGATCCAAAGCAGAGCGTAAATCTTACCCAGTATTTACACAATATCCCAGCCAGGAATATTGGCACTAGCCTCATTCACTGCTTGGACAAGCCTCACCTGCACACAAGGTAACGTATTATTACATTTTCATATTTTTGTTGTCATTTATAGGGGAATCTGGAGTTGTAATTAACACATTCCAATAGACATTAGTATAAGAATCAAGATATAGCAAAAAGATGAACAGGTATAAGTGACACTTAATCCTATGTCTCCGTAACTGTTGATTCTAGGTAGTGGGTTCTCTTACCACTTGAGTTGGCTCACATTGTCATTACCAGAGTTTGATAATGATAACAGATAGTATAGTGCATTAAATCTGTGCTATCTGAATTGCTTCTGCTGCTACACAAGTAACTCAAGAAAATCAAATTTCTAAGACAAAAATCAGCTTAAATAATGTAATCTCCTTTCTAGTATTTACAGTCTCTACAAGTACCAAAAGCGCATTTAAACAAGGAAGACCTAAACTCTCCAAATGCAGACAGACTCCAATCTTATCCGCTTAATATGTAATGAGCCACTCTAACTTTGTCTGAGCAAAGTTTACCTAACGCACTTTAAGCACAGATAGATATAATTTTATTGTCAAATTATGAAAGAAACTATAATGTTATGCTTATTGAGAATTTGGAAAGCCTAAAATGCTTGCAGCTACTGTTTTTTAACTCCAAGAGTTCCACATTAAACCATGATGATGACATGTATGGTTAATTTCAAAACTTTTTTCTTAATGAAAAGTCCTAAAACTAACAGTAATACTATATTATTCTCATCCAACAAGAATGCACTCCAATCAAGTGGCATTCTTTATCCTTATACTGCAACAACTAACAAGTAATAAGCATGGTACAAAAATGACATCCATGAAACCAATCCACATCAATGGGGCAAAGCCAGGAAACTATTATTTAGTTTTTCGTCCAGTTCTGCTCTTAATATGTACTGCTGGATTTTGACATGGAGAACATGAGTTAAACCGACGAAATATATCAGCCTATGTGATAGTGCTAATATCGGCAAATCTATCTCTTTCAAGTTACTCTTTAGTGCCTATTATAAATCCTCTGTCATGTAATTAAAGAATAATGGAATCTGATATCTCTAGAGATTGGAACATTGTACTTTAGACAGCAGTAATTTCTCCTTGGGGATCTCTCATCCCTTTGTGCTCTCCATATTTAAATTTTCTGTTTTTCATCAGAAAAAATAAATGAATAAAAATGATGGGACTAAGATGGGAGACCGTGAAATGCTAATTCTATCCTAGACAGTTGCAATGAAGTTAATCAGTTCAATCACGTAAGATTTAGTCCTGGAAGTGGTTTCTATAAATGGGGCTCTCTTTTCTCCCAAGAACTTTCCACCAAGAAGCCCCAAACATAATGACACACACCCAATAAATTGCAATGGAGTGCAACAATAACTGCAATTGGAAGCAAATATATGAAATTGCATGAAAAGTTGATCAAGCTTTCTTAGGTTTTAGAGTCGGAACATTATGTTACAGCCAAGAAGTGGTAATAACAGTGTTGGTGTGAGAAAGCATACCACACTTTCAGGAACGCCTGGAGGAGGTAATGAAAGATTTCTTGGAGGAGGACCACGAAGGTGAGATCTCTTGTCAAACCTCCATTCTCCAATCTTCCCATAAGTCAATTCCCCCTGTAAATTATCCCAAGAGCTGAGTATCATTACACTAAAGAAATAAAAATGGAACTAAATAGAATAATTGTGTACTTCATCTCAAGAAAATACAGAAAGTTGAAGTATTTAGATGAATGCATGAGGATAACAAATTTCATAATCATTTATAAGAATAAGTTATTTATACCTTCATGTTGTAATCACACCCATATGTATAATGAATGATGAACTTCTTGCCAATTTCCATATCCCATGGAGGCTAAAAGAACAAAGATTAACATTACATTGGTGATAAGATGAATAAGAAAAAAAGATAAAGGGGTCTTCACAGAAATCATGTGGACCTGTAGCATGAAGTCCTTACGAAGAATATGACGCACTCCATGCAAAGCGGATGCGACTGCATATCCATACCTATAATAGGATAAATAATAACTGAATAAGACACATTATTTTGGCACACAAAGTTTCTCAAATTTCACTGGTTAAAAGAAAATCCATGCATAAAATATATTTGCAAATAACATACATTTCTAGAACCCAACCAAAAGCCTTATCAGTCTCTGGATCATCTTTCATCTGCAAGGACACATTCATCCATGTAGGTGCAATTTTCTCCAACATACACTGCATCAATAAGATTTGTACCGTAATGTAAAACTAAACAATACGAGGCAATGCAAAGAATAGGCATAATCAAACTGCAAGTATCAGAAACTAAAATGGTGTGGAACTCCTGATGGTATTATGCAAAATTAAAAAAAGAAAAATGTTAAATAAAATAAATAAATAACAATAAACAATAAATAAATAAACAATGCCATTTGGGGGATGCATAACTTTTTTGGAATCTATTCTATCAAAAGTCATAATCTTTCAACATTGACAATATCTTTTGACTTAACAAGAAATCATTTTCCTCTTCCAAACGCAGAAAACAATGCTGTATTAATAGGAAAAGTAGAAAACCAAAGAAAAGAAACTACAAGGGGAAACGATGTCAGAGAGGCTAGAAACTTATATCTCCACCATTTTGTACCCTTTCTCACTTATCTTTACTGACGAAGAGAGTGAAGACTTTTGTAGAACCTAGTTGAGAGAATTACAGAGGTTGTTCAGTTCATTTACCTCCACAGTGAAATGCAATCAATCATCTCATAACCATGGAATACACGATAACTCCTAAAGGAACTAAGACAACAGATCAAATAGAAGGCCTCCAAGATGACCACATGTTGGACTATTACGTTACACTCCTCTAATTAACCACATATTAGTCAGTCTTTGTGGACTTTAGGAAAAGATATAAGTGCATCTGGCAATATTGCAAATCTCTTCCAAAGAAAGAGAGATGGAAATAGGTGTAATGGACTGTTGAAGGGACGTTTTATGCTGGATAACGAGTAAATCTGAAATCTTGTTTTAGTTCCTCTTAGAAAGCTGCTTTCCTGCATAGGAACCATGGACGTCTAGCACATATATAGTACTCTTCTAGGATACAAACAAAAGATTGAAATATTAAGCCATTATCACAACCCCTGAGGCTGAATAGTAAAAAAATTATACACTTTCTTATACATAGTCCTCCATTAGTATGCAATCAACACCAATGGCTCCTAGCTTGGTTGACTAACAAGCCCTGTTCAAAGAAGCAAGGGTTTATTTTTCACAGTGCATAGATGGTAAAATTGTACTTGCTCTGGGTATGTTAGCGTGCTTTACATTGTAAAAACAAGTACCTAGGCTAGGTGTTTATACTTATAGTTTGTTACCTGCTCAAAGCAACAAGAAAATCATTTGCAGACATTTATATGAAAAATAAGACCAGACCTTCTTGATAATGACAGGAGAATTGCCAATTGGATCAACATTGGTCACTGGACCTTTCTCTTCAGGATAATATTTTCTGACAATTTTCTCATTTTCGGCTGGTTTTATGTAGAAAAAGGGGAATGCAGCTGGATGATCTCCACGAGCCAAATTTGGCAGTGGATTAACAAATATGTGATCAGGTTCTGCCATCAGAATGTAACTGCATCGGCAAATAGCATGACTAAGGATTTAGATTACATAATGGGGGGGGGGGGGTGTGCAAGAGAAACAGAGAGAGAGGAAGAAAAAGACGAAGAAGAAGAAGACATACTCTTCTTCTATTGTGGCTTTCTCCAGCCACTGTACAAATGCCCAAGGTCTATTTAAAACAATGTAACCCTGATTGTAAATTAAAACAGAAAACACCAAGTAAATAGAAGCTTTAAAGAGGAGCAGATAGAGTTGTAAGCAAAACAATAAAATTTTAGAAACATACAAACACTTCCAGCTAGAAAATTTGAATATTTTTAAACATCAACTTACTGGTAATATATCTCGAGTTTAATGCAAACATACACAATAAGGAAATATAAGGTTGACAGGACAATTATTTCTCTTCCGATATCTTTATTTATCTAACTAACTGGTCACCATACTAAAATCAAGTCCAGGCAAAGCATATATCTAGTCAGAATGCTGAACACCTCTTAGTTGATTCATTTGCTAACCAACGAATATCAGGTTTCATAAGCTCCACATTCAGTGTACATGCATTCCAATTAATATTGACCAGTAAGCAAAGAGTAACTAGCTATCCTAAATAATAAGCTAAAAGTAAAAAAGAGTACTTTTAACACCATCAGACGTGTTCAGTTACATGCTACAATCAATTTTGAAGTGCTCTCATCACACTGTATATGTAAGATGAAGCTGGACCTTTGAAATGAACTAGGTCCAATCAAAACTTTCTTAATTTACGCACTCAGATATGATAAGATCCATATTTTTTCATACAAATCCAGTACTGCAGATAATTGTTTGTTGAACTTGTTCGGTTGATTGTTAGAGTACAGCATACATATTACATATTACATATTTATCAGAATTCCTAATTTTATCATCACTCAAAGGCAAGAGATACCCAGTACTGGAGACCAAATTTACTAATAAGCTCGAAACATCCAGAAGCCTCAATATTGGATATAGTACTAATACTATGCTTGAGGTATAAATAAGTTTGAGATAAGGAAAAAAAACTTCATCCCTCACAGTGGAACCAAGATCAAAACCAATCTTTCTATGAATTTGACATACTTTTCAGCTGAACCTTCAAGAAGGTGCCAAAGATATAACATCTAACATGATTATTAATATGTAGGAACTGACACACTAAATTTCAAAGCACATCACTGCAGTGAAGGAACAGAACTACATACTTCAATCAAAAAATTGCAAACTAACGAACAATTCTTACCCGATCAAGCCCTTCTGGAAGAGGACAGAACTACATACTTCAATTAAAAAATTGCAAACTAACGAACAATTCTTACCCGATCAACCCCTTCTGGAAGAGGATCAACAACAACAGTAGGGATCTCCTCCATCAGATTATCAGGCTTTCCTGAATGCAAAACCCGAGTAAACCCTCCCATATCTGATCCAGGCATATCTTTCATTCTTTTGTACCAATAGTACATCACTCGGCATTGCCATTTGCTATAAGGTGCATCAGTGGCTGTCAGAGCAACATGAAATTTTGCACCAGTTCCTTCCCTCATTGTATTTGTATCAGGCCTTCTAATAACAGGATCATACAACTCTCCATCATCATTTCTACTGGTCTTGTGCATTACCAAAATCAACAAATTATAAGTTACTAAGAAGAAACCAAATGCCAACAACACCAACAAAAAGGGTGATGCACGCGCCACATTTTTCCTCGCAATCATCTCTTCTTAACTGGAAATCCAATCTAATTGCTTTATACTTCAAGGTCAGTCTGCAATCTGATTCCTCCTCAATCTACAAATTTCCCCAACCGGAACCAAATCCCAAACTTAATCCAGATTTAGCAAGAAGACTGCACTTTCTGCACAAATATCCAGTGATCATGGCAAAAATTCTCCTGAAATTACAAAAAATTTTGAACACTTCTCTTTTCTTTTTTTTTCGTTCTTTTGTTTTTTCCCGGAGAGCATCATAAATGCGCCATAGAAATTTTAGAACAAAAAATCTAAAAAGTTCAAAAATTACCAAAGATAAGGACATTTTCAACTCCATGAAAAAGGGGCACTGCATCCAGGGCAAAAAAAAATCCACTTCCCAGAGCACAATATGACCTGAGAATAAATTATAGAAGATAACGGTCTGCAATATAATTAATCTGACCAAACCAAGCAGCCAAAAAAAGAAAAAGAACAAGAAAAAGGGAACAACGAAAAACATGCCCGGGAACAGATGTAAGGTGTGCAGCCTAATAACGTGAAACCATAACAAAGAATGTTCTGAAGAAATCATACAATGATTTTTCCAGCGGTGAATTATGAAACAAGTAAAGAACAGATCTGCAAACGTACCGGTGAAGACGACAAGGACAAAAGCAAGAGCAGCCAAAACTACAAAGGGAAAGACATACACAAATACATAAGCGGTACACGCATTGAACAAGTTCGATGTCAACGTTTTGTAGCAGTGAGCTAGTTCTGAATTATACGCGGAGATCCATTGACAGAGTATTTAATACACAGATTAGTGTCAATAATAATTGCCTCCTTACAAATTACTGAACAATAAATGGAGATTAAATAACAATTAATTCAATAATTAAGGACCGCTGCGATAGTACACCCAAAGTCGTGCTGCCCTGTCACTTGTCAACTATAACGTTTATTAGCAGACGGATGAAGAAATTGGAATTCTGGAATTAATTGGTTCTACAACAGAATTTACGAGAAGCTGTTACGTGGAATGTATTTTTGTGAAACATAGCTGGTAATGTATTTATGGAAAAAAAATATAAATTAGTTCTTGAATTATTATGATTGAATATAAATTAAATTTTAAATTAATTTTTATACAAAAATCATATTTAACTATTAAAATGAATTAAATAAACTCCTTAAACTTCTTATTACCAAATAAATTGATCATTTTAATAACAAAATAAATCTGAAAAATATTTAGATAAATAAAAAAATTATAAAAAATAAAATAAAATAATAAAATTTAAGTTATTTAATAAATAAAAAAATATGAAAAGACCTTAATATTTTAAATATAATAAAAAATAAAGTATCCAAAAAATATAACAAATCCTCACATCTCAAATCCTTTTTATATTTAAATTATTAATAAATTTTACTTTAATAATTTATTAATTTATGTAAGTAAATTTTAAATTTAATTTGTTGAGTTTTAGATTTATTTAATATCTTTAAATTATGTTTAGTTAGATTACTATTCAAGAGGATCTTATTTGTTGTAATTTAAAGCTTCAAGAGTTTATTTGATTTATTTTAAATGTTCAAGAACTTATATAATCTACTTTAAAAGTTAAAGATCTTATTTTTATAAAAAAAAAAAATTATGATCCAATTTAAATACGAGGTATTAATTTAGGAGTTAATTTGTATATTTTTTCTTTATTTATTTTCACTCATTTTTTAAATTAGATTTTCTTCTTTTTCTTTTCCTGTTTTAGGATTTTTTTTAGTTTTTCTTTTATTAATATTTTTAAAGTTTTGTGTTTCTTATGGTTTATTAGTTTTTATGTTTTATTTCAGTTTTTCATTTTAACCTAAAAGAAAAAATGCTCTCCACGAACTCACATAAATGTTACTCTTAGAATCTGTCCATCACGAAGGACAACGCTATACAACTATTTGGCCAACTATAATTAAATAAACTAAATACGAATTATATAATTGGTACTCCGAAATTACAGCTATACCCTTACTTCACTTTAGCTCCTCAACCTTTTAAGTCTGGCGAGTGGCGCCGAATAATAAAACAATATTATATAACTATGAAAATATATAAAATAAATAAATTATAATATATGTTTATGTACAAGTTCACATAAATAATAGCTGAAATTAATATTTTATAATAACATATGTTAAAAAAATTATATATATACAAATATTTTATTAAAATAACATTTAATGTCATAAAAAATTGTAATAAAATAATGTTTTAAACTATAATATTACGGATTATCAAGTTGATCACCTAATCTATTTTCTTTTGGTGTCATTCAGGTAGATCCACGTTTGATCCAATCCTGTAAAAGGTGAATCCCAACTCAATAATCCGCGTTTGGATTGAATTATTTGATGGTTGAACTTTTTAGGTCTAACTTTTTATCCCTTAGGTTCAAAATATATTTTCTTTTCACTTTACATGTGAAGGGATAGGATAGATGTTTATGCCGTTGGACTTTGTATTCTACTCTTTTGCCTCATATAATTTTATTTTTCTTAACTTCTGCTTTTGTTATTTTTGTTTTACATTTTAACCTCGTACCTTTTTTTTTTCTATTGTCTCTTTCACTCCTTTATTATTATAATTATCTATTTTTGTATGTTGTATGAATTTTTATTTTTACGATTAATTTTAGCGATGTGAAAATCAAAAGATAAATGTACAAAGAAGGATAATGAAAGTAAAAATGATTTAGAGTAAAATTAAGAAAAATAATACAAGACATAGTAACATAAATACAAAAATAAAAGCAACAAAAATCTTTTATGTTCAATCACAAAAATTACATTTTCCACATGAGAAAAAAGTGGAAATCATCATAACAATGCTCGCGGTAGAAATGAAATGGAAAATGTTGAATTTGTTGTTTAGACACTATTTTTCATAAATTGTCGAGGTTATTCAACATTGGTTAGTTAAATGTGTAATGCAATGTCTAATTCTATTAATGGACGTGATTTATCTGGACATGATCAACGTGAATTGTATCTTGCTAATAGGTATCAAGTGAACATTCTAGAGGGGTTTGGTCAGTCTGTCTAAATATTATTTAGAGTGTTCCACAAATATTTATCAAACAATATTTTCTTTTAAATATCAACTTATGTCCAGTGCTTAGTAGTCAAATACTACAAGCAAAGTTCAGTCAAATTAGATCGAACAATTAATGAAAACCGATACACTGATGGACAATCATTCACACACAGATTTATAGTGATTTAAGCGTAAAAACTAAGAAAAACATTTATATTGTTTAGCTTAGTTCAATTTAGTGGTTAACAAGTGAACTCTTGCTAAAATGCAATGTTTGAGATTTTGGGGGAAGAGATGGGTGGGAAAAATATTTTTGTTACAAAAACTATTTATATAAAGATATTTTAGTTATTTTAACAATCGGCCTCAACTTGTGCTTTATTAACTATTTAATAGGAGTAAGGCCACATTATTTTATTTCCTTTTTAGAAAGAGAAATAAAGAAAATGAGAAAAGAATATATGGAAATATGACTTTGGACTTCCTTTTTCAACTATTGTAGCTTCCCCAAACCTACCTCTTTCCACTTCTGCTATTGCTCCCTTTTCAACAAAGATTTTAAAGAATTACTCATTAATCACAAAAATTTAAGTGCATAACAAATTTTGAACAACATGTTTAAATGTGACCGAAACAAATTTTCATTCCATTCCATTCGTTTATGTACGAAAATTGAGGGGTTTTCTTTTTCTTTTACATGGAATGTGTGAATAAGAATAAGAGTGATTCAATATGAAAAATGTGTTACTATGATTGATGTGACTTTTCTTTACTGAATAAGTGTGACTGAGTATTAATTTTTTGGAGGAAAAGTATTTTGTAAGATTTTGTAGTGTCTTTTTTACTTTAAAGTGATCGTATAATAAGCAAGCATTGCTAAGAGTTGAAGCAAGGAAAACATGTTTGTACAATTTTGAAAGGTGTGTTGGCTTTTGTAGCTGTTTAGGTCGACTTTGGAGACAAGTTTTAGTATGCATAACAAAGCCTTGACTTGACTCTTCTTCCAATAATAAATAAGTACAAATAATAATAATTATAATAATGTATAATACTAGTAATAAAAGAAGAAGAAGAAGATTTATAGAATTACTTAAACCATATGTTGTAACAGCAAAAAGTAAAAGGGAAGGAGTTTGATGAATTGGATATTTGAAGAAGAAGAAGAAGAAGAGGTGATGTTGTTAGATGGAACATTAATCCTACACATCAAAACTCACTCAAATTAATTTAGAAAACGTTAATGCCACAATTCCTTCTGCTAAAAGAATGCCCTGCTACCATAAAATACCCTGGAACTATCATTCTTCTTCTTCTCACTCTCTGTCTTATTCCCTTCCCTTTCATCATCACCTTGAGGAGGCTTATCCAAATCCATTGGAAGCTTCATCTTCGCCAACGACTCTGTGAACTGCTGCATGCTTCTCATGTACATGTCAACTATCTGTTGCTGCATCGCCGATTCTTCCGCCTCCAGTTTCATGTTCCTCACTAAGCTCACTCTCACTTCTTTCTTGATTTCATCCTCTTTTCCTGGGAAATTAGGCTCTTTTTCTTCCCGACATTCGTTCTTCTTTGAACTACTACTTTCTCCAATGACGGACGATGATGCATTGTCGTTCGAAAATTCTGCGAAAATGCGGCCCTTTTTCTCCATCGAATCTGCAGAATTCCGATCATCACTCAAGCTTGTCATGGTGGAGCTGAGAAAGCCTGAGTTCTGAACGCTTCCATCTGGTGACACCGCGCACTCGTCCGACGAGTTGCCGGCCATCTCGTAGTCCTCCACCGGCACATGTGGGCCCGCCCCGAGATGGAGAAACGAGCCGTCGGGCTTTCCCAGCCATGGCCTCAAAAGGGTCCCATTCTTGGCAAAGTACTCTGAAACCATCTGCTGATTTTCATCAACTACATTTATGTCGGGAAATTCTATCCTGCTATAATCTTCTGGGACCTTTTTATCCACCAAAAGCTCAGAAATCGCAGAGGAATCAACTACTGAATCAGAAGATAAAGGACTGAGGGCAGTTTTGGCATTCAAAGAAAGGGATAGTTTGATAGTACCAGCTGGAGAGTGAAACAAGTCAGTTGAAGAAAGATGATAATCTTGGGTCACTTTTTCTTTACCAGAAAGAGAAGAAATTGGAACCAAGGCAAATCCAAGAAGCTGATCGTCCATGTAGTATTTGGCTCTGCTTAGCATCCATATTTCACATTTCAGAACAGCATCAATCTGGTTGATTTTCATGATCAAGTCTTCGTCGAATTCCGGGTTTTTCCCACCGCCATTGATGACCTTGGTGGAGAAGGTTTCGTCTGGATTGTAGGTGAGGGAGAATTTGGCATAGACATCTTGATTGTCGTAGATGCAGATGTTGTGAATGTTTCTGGCGTGATGGACGTGGATTTGGAGAATACCTGAGAAGGCGTTTTCGGATTCTGGGTTCGGGCTCGGGTTGTAGATGAATCGGGCTGGCTTGGTGAAGGAATCCATGATATTTGTATATCCAGATTCTGAGAATGCTACTGTCTGGTTGAAGTTTGATGTAAGGGATGAGACTGGCCGGAGAAATCTGAGAGGGAAAAAATGGAGCGGACAAGATTTTGCTAGTCAAAGAAAATGATTGGGAGGTATGATAGTTAAGGGAAACGTAAGAAGAAAGCTAAATATACCGTCAAAACATTTGCAATATTCAACATATGAACATAGCTTGGAAGGAAAACATGGCGTAGTAGAATAAAGTGGGAGTTGGAGTGACTGAGTCTGGTGCAAGATTGTGTGTGTGTGTGTGTGTGTGTGTGAGAGAGAGAGAAGCAAGGAGACAAGTGGAGGTGTGCAGTAGGTGAGAAAGAATGAAAAATAAAAGAGAATGATGAGGTGAGATAGTGAATGGTTTGGTAAGAGATGGTGATTTAGCTTTGCTTGACAATGCAGCTTATTCCACTTTCCTGCCATGAAAACTTGCTCCACTAAAAGCAATGGAGGGAGGCCCCTCATTAAGGCCCCATCTTCATTAATTACTGCCACCTTTCTCTATACCTCTCAAAACATCCAAGACTACCCACCACACACACACCCCACATAGCCCAACATTTCAACTGCTAATTGCTAGCTTGCAAGAACCCCCTACATCATTTTTAAACTATTCATACCATGCTGAGACTTTTAAGTGCTGTTTGGAAAAGGAATATAGACTTCTCCACTGAGATTCTGTGGTCAATATCAATAACAGAAACTAGTCCATTTCATGTGAAAATGAATTAGAAAAGAGTAATCTAACTTTAAATCTAGCTTACAGGCATAAAAGCGTACAACAGTTAAGGCAGCAGCAACCAAATCTGGGCAATAACACAGACAGAACACATTATTCCGAATCCACCTAGTTTCATAAATTCATGATGGAATGGAGACACTGTACAAAGTAGCTCTGTCAGATTTTCTACTTGCGGCCCAGCCTCACCAAATGTTGCTGATGCTTAGCTGCAGCAGCCTGGTCTGCAGCTTCTCGCTTCAATGCCCGTTTTGCCCTTCGACCAACTAGCTCTTTAGCAGGAGTCTCTTTCTTCTTAGGTTGACGGGAAGGACCAGCACCGGAATCTTGGACAGAAGGCCGATGAACAGGTCTTGCTTCTTGTCTTCCTGCTCTAACATACCCATTGTCTCCCCATCTACGGTTACCAATGCGGAGACTTGTTGAACTACCTAAATAAAACTCGACTAGATCTTCGTCCTCATCTTCATAATAATACTCTTCTAGTTTTTCCAACTCCTCTCGTTCCACTTCAACCAAAGGCTTAAACCAAGAAGCTCTTAGAAGAAGGCAGACACTCTCCTCAAACATGTAGTCATGAATGCTGTTCAAAGAGTGACATATAATTGTAAAACATGCAAACAAAAGGAGTCCTCACATACTTATTCAAATCTCCAAGGTTTGCGTGCTAATTATTATCTCCTGTTATAAATCTTTTTTTTGTCTTTAAATTTCTTATTATTAGTAACTAAAAATCATTTCCTACTAAGCTAGGTTGCAGTGAAAGTGATTAACCGATAGTGCTTCTCATTCTGACCAACGACATGCTGCAGTAACTTCAGTATACTTTGGGAACTTCTCAAAGGAAAGCGTTTGCTATAATGTGCCAGCTTATGTGAATGTTCATTTAAAGAAATTAGTTATTCACTATGATTAATGCAATTTATTAGGAATAACTCATTTAAAACAGAATGTACTCTCAACAGTGTCCCATCAATTCCTTCGACTTTCATCTTGAAGTTGGTACTGCATACCCATGGTTCAGCATCCAAGTTCTTAAACCATCATTCTAGGCCAAACAATTGCATTATACATAAAATTATGATGCTAGGTTTGGTAGCATCACAACTATGCATATTGTGTTCTATGAGAATAAACACGTGCATTAAAAAGTTAAAGGTTTTTAAGTGCAGCCTATTTCCCATAATAGTTAATGGACACATTCTTTGTAACGTACTACACCAATTAGATGAAAGTATTCAATCATCCAACAGAAGAACAAAAGTCTAGACAAGACAGAAAAGCTAGAATACCTTCCATCAAGTGCACAATGAACATTAAGGAACTCAAACGGATTTTTGCACTGAGGGCATGTTGGTTCTTTTTTGCAAGAGGCCCATCGCAAGATGCAATTAACACTGAACAAAACATACACGAATGAGTCAGTAACAGAACTGCACACCATGTATTGCCAAAATATAATTCAAACAGTCTTCACTTCCACACCAATGAATATTCTAGTGAATTCAAACATCACGTAATATCCAACACCACTTGCTTGTTAACATACATTCACCAAGCAGACTAAAGCATCCCTCAGCATAAAAAAGTAATGAGTCATCCAGGAGCTGTTTGATTTCTCTCTTTCCACTTATATTTTCACTTGGCCATCACCTTCTTACACATTAATGCATATAGGTATACTCGTAATCAAAATAGTGATAATTTTAACTTAAAGAGATTGGGAATAGTAGCAGGAGCTACACCACAATCTGAATTATTAAATTAATAAGCCTGATAACCCTGATTGATATCCTGTCTTCACATTCCACCTTAAATCTCTAGAGGTCAAACAACAATCATAGACTTTTATATGATGGGAGAAAAGAAGCAGAAAAAAGAAAATTCATAAAATAGACAGGATATATTACCATAATGAAAATGGAACAAGCTTACGAGCCAAAAACAATTCAAATTAAAAACAACCAGATGAACACACTGAAGTTCCAATTAGTCACTAGCCATGTCTACATGAAAATTTTGACTTGTAACAATGTTTTGGAAAGCACTTAGCAGAGCATGTCTCTAATTGAACCATATGAAGTACTAATGCTGTTATTTTCATTACATTAAACAAAAAGGAAAAGGCTGGACTAGATGTACACAGTAAAAAGGCTTCACCCTTGGCTGTATACTTTGTACTTTTTTCATCTTATCCTTTCACCTGGTAATCTGTCAAACAACCAAGTTTGTTCTTCCTAACTTTTTCATTCTCATTGTAGTGATTAAACCAAGAATTTTTCCAGATGATGGACTATCTGATGGTGATTCCATAGTATTTCAAGAGGTAAACAAAGCACCCATTTTAAATCAACAAATCAAGCAGATCACAAATATGAGGTAGTTGAACAGTCATCCCATGCTTCAACATAAACTGATACATATCCAATGTGAACAAAGACCCACTATATCATAGCATCGCCAAGTAGTTTTCATGAATTATAGCCAACCACAGCCTTCAACATAAGAGGGTAAACTCAAAGAAAGCTTTTCCACATAGAGCTTCAATACGAATCTCCCAAACGATAATAGCAAATATATATATGGATTCAGACAAACCAGTAGGCATGCTCGCAACCTTTGACGAGTGCAGTTTCTTGAAGCACTATCTTATTCAAACATATTGCACAAACCCCATGATGGTTATTGATGTTATTACTGCTAGTGTCACACACCCCTCTGTTAATCTCCTCCACTGCTTCTGTACAATTTCCCTTGTCAGTCTGAAAATCCAGAGTTCCAATTCAGTAGGCTTACAAACACATCCAGTTAACACGTATTTGCATTGCACAAATAGCAACCAACATAAAAGATCCTTACAGCACATCCAATTAACGCGTATTTGCATTGCACAATAGCAACCAACATAAAAGATCCTTACAGCACATCCAATTAACGCGTATTAGCATTGCACAATAGCAACCAACATAAAAGATCCTCACAACACCCAAAATCCAAAATACAAAAGGTAATTAAAGCTGCTAAAGGCCAAACAAAACTAGATAATAGGAGGGCCAAGAATCTTTCCAATACTGCAGTCATTTGTAACTAGTTACTTAATCTCTTCAGAAGTAAATTATTTGGTACCATCCAGGAAACCGATGATTTTCCATTTCTTCTCCTTCTGTCTTGGAAACTAAGTCAGCTAGTATGAACAAAGGAAATAAATACCGTACTTCTTTGTCGAAAAAAATCAAATTTGTATCGTATATCTGTTTCCCCAATTGTAATGAATTGGTCAAATCTACATTCGAACACAGGCAGATTCCATGCAGCCAAATCAGTCAAACTCTTTCGAGTAAGGTGAATCAGCAAGTACCAATCAACAAAGAATAAAATGGAAGTAGCAAATACAAATTATGCTCTTTTCTGCATTACCTTGGAAAAAGTAAACCAATAAATGAACCATAAAAGGGGCCAAAAACTGCAAAAACCTGAACAAGGATTGACAGATCCTCAAGACCCTCAACGAGCTGAGGATCAACAACTTCAACTGTTGCAGACATGGTGGTTTTCCTTCTATTCTGCAAAGCTAAAAACGTACACCCTAGAACACTATATATCTATAAATATGTGTATATACACAGAAGAGGGGAAAACAAAAGAAAGAAAGAATAAATAGAGAGAGAGGATAGATTCTTCAGGATTGTCCTGATTCCAGGGAGGGAGGTGATGAGAAGGGGGTGGGTGGGGCGAAGGGGGTAGAAACCAAAGAGGAGGCGATGTGGATGGATCGCATAAATACGCGAAGCATATGCCCCAGTGGTGGGTGGTATGGGGTGGGGTGGGATTCCTGTGAGAGGTCTTTGTTGTGTTTCTCTCTTCATTTCTCGACCCACTTATTTCCCTCTTTTCTTAAATTTTTCGAGAATAAAAAATCCTACGCTTCGCAGAGTGTACTTTAGCCTGCCGCAGTTGTACCTCTTGGGTTACGTATTTGACTCTTTATTTTTGGTTTTTCCTTATTTGACTCTCTGATTTGGCGTTCCAAATTGAAATTATAGCGCGAACAATAATAATAATAATAAATAAAAGGAAAATTGCATATTTGATCTCTGAATCTCAGCGTTTATAGAATTAGGTTTTTACCGGTGCAAATTGTGTGTAATATACAGGACAGGACCGGCACGCTCAGTTTTCATAATTTTTTTTTTTTTCATTTATAATATTTGAATTAATATAATAAATCAAATATATTTAAAATTTTAAATCTAAAAAAAGAATAAAATGGCACCAATAACGCATTAAATTAAAAACTAAAATTGAATAATTATGAAATATCTAAAATACCTTTAACACAAATTGATTTAATATTTTTCTCCCCTCATCTCATATTTTCACCTTCTTTCCCTCTTCCCTCTTCCCTCCTCCCTCTTCTTGTTCCTTTATTCTAAAAGAACAGCTTTAAAGATAATAATTCATTCAATATCAACTAAATCTTGAAAGAAATCAGCAATGGAGAGCCAAGGATCGATGTAGATGAACAATGTGAGTATTTCTTGTAATTTTGGGCTTTTAAAATCTTGTTTCTTAAGTTTTTAGTCGATTTCTATAGTAACTTCAAAATTGTATGGAAAACTTGTTAGTTTGCATGTACCAAACTAAATAAAATATTGGTCGATAAGACATCGAGTTCTTATAAAATGTCCAATACTATACATAGAACAATGTGTTTATGTTCAGCAAGATGTTTTCGAACATAGTCTCTATGTTGAACATATCTACAAATTACATCTTTCTTTTTTTTTAGTATGTTGAAAAGTTATATCTCTTACACTTGTTAGTTTTTCTTTTATAAATAGGAAAAAAAAAACACGTAATCATAAATCCAATGTATAATCAAATGGTTGTGAATTTTACACCACAACAACGTTAGTGTTGTCATTTTGTGCCATTGTCGACCTTCTAGGATTTGGCAGGGATTTATGGGCTAAGATTCGACGAGATCTTATAGAAGAGCTTGAGATTTTTCTAGATCTATACAATAAGATTTATATTGAACATGAAAATGTCAATCAACGGTTGATTGCACTGAACATGTTAGGGGATTTTACATTGAATATATACTGGTTTGGTATCTCAAAAATAACATATTTCATCACAAGTGCATATATTATTGTGCTAGTTGTTATTAGTGAAGTTATGTCGTGTCTTTATAGACGATAGCTTTAAGTAAACCTTAGTGCATTTGTGTTTGCATTGATAAAACATAAGCATTTCATCAAGGCCCTATCAAAGTCCATGTTTACAATATGTTTTGTTGATCTAAAATGTTGTATGCTTAATTATCACTATTTACATATAGGTTTCATTGGCTAATGGTGCTCCCATTACCGCCAACCATTAACATGTTTTAGGGGGACATATCTTCCATGTGCTGCAAGATGGGGTGTTCTTAGTACACACTAGACAAATTAGTACAACAATATTGTTGGAAAAGACAAAGTACATAACAATGTTGATTCCACAAATTTAGGCGAATGTTTTTTATTTCAATGAATCATTGTGTCTGGTAATGTTAATGAACTTTTAATTATGTGTTGTAGTGGGTTTAAATCTTGTAATGTTATCAAGTGACCATCATCTTATTTCCCTTCCAATTAGTCATCCTTTTTCCCCCTTAAACATTTCTTCATGTTCATGTTATTGCTCATTCATTTCATTTTAATGCAATGGTACCTCTTTTGGTAGATACAAAACATTCATATTGAACATAATCGTAGTAATCAACATTTGATGCGCCAGACATGTTTGAGGATTCTGCATCGAATATGAACGTTTGATGTCTTGAAGACATCATATCTCATGGCAAGTGCCTATAGCACTGCACTTGTCATTAATAGTGAAGCTATATCATATCTTTATGGACGACAATTCTGAGTAAACCTAAGTGCATTTGTGTTGTAGTGATTGAAAATAAGCATTTCATCGAAGTATTGACAAGCCCTTCTTTACAATATGTTTTGTTTATCTAAAAGGTTGCATGCTTAATGATCGCTATTTACATATAGGTTTCGTTGGTTGATGGTGCCCTCATTACCCCCGACCATTAACATATAGTGGAGGTAACATCTACCATGTGTTGTAGGATGTGTTCTTGTTCCACGCCAAATTAATCGGTACAACAATATTGTTGGAAAAGACAAAGAACTTTACAATGTTGAATCCATAGTTTAGATAAATAACGTTTTTTTTATTTCAACAAATCATTTTGTCTTGTAATGTTAACAAGCTTTATAGTTATGCCTTGTAATATGTTAAATCTTGTAATGTTTTCGAGCGACCACTTTTCTTCCCTTTCGAATTCATCATCTTCTTCATTTTTATTCATTTCTTTATGTTCTTTGTTTCATTGCATTTTGATGAAATGATACCTCTTCCTGTGGAGGTACCATTTCTTTATTTTGTTGGTCTATAGCTCGACTCTCAAATTGAGGTTTTAAATTAGAAGTTGTTGGTTGTCTCTTCCATCGTTTGCAAGAAAATTTTGGAGGAAAAAATATAATGTTGTTTGACAAATAATAACCGAACTATCTTAATCATCAGCTAAAAAGTCTTAGACACAACATTATGTTCAACCATGTAGTTACGAACGTGGGCACTATGTTCAGTCCTCTTTTGCCAAATATAACACTTATCTTCAACATCCACCCATTGAATACAAAGCACTTTATTCAGTATACACAAACAAAACGCACAAACCAAGTCGAACATTTGCTTCTAAGTGTTGAACTAATCATTCGCGCGCGCGCGCGCGCGCACACACACACACATATATATATATATATATCATATCATGTTCATGTGAAATTCAACAACCAAATTCAAAACCTAAACCCTTCTAGACATAATCAAACCCTAGCACTGAAATATTGATTTGATTTGAATTCTAAACAACAACATAACATTAGATTCAAACCTTAACATTATAATACTCATCAAAATCGATGGGTATGCAAATCCACACACTTGTAGTCTAGAAGTACTTGAAAGAAACTAACATTTTTCACTTTGCCCTTCCATATGCCTCCTGCCGACGACTTAGCCAACCTCTTCATAACTGTAGGTATCGGCCCTCTAGAGAGAAGAGGAGAATTGTGAGGGATAAATTAAAAGAGCAAGAAATAGGAAGGTGAGTGCTTGTGAGATATAATTGGAACGTGGTGGAGTGTGTCAAGTAATGACTTACCTGCAATTATTAATGGGTGATGTATAGGGTGTATGTTTAGTAAAAATGGAGTGTGGATAAAAAAACTTGCTTATAAACCACACTAGTGGTCCCATTACAGACTTTTCAATTGCAATGAAGAAGAATTTTCAAGTTTTTTTTACTTTTTTTGCTCCCGTTGTTGCAACCAATGCTTGAACAAACCTAAAGATGAATCTTAGAAGATGCAAACCAACTATTTTATTTTTTTACTCATGATATGAAAACCAACAATTAACCATGACTAAAGATGGACGTTGAACACGTGAGTGTTTGATCTTAACTCTTATTTGTTATCATAACAAAAGATCACAATATATGTGAGTTGCATTCTCTAATACTTGCATGTTTCACAATTATCTGAAGGACTTAATCCCATTGGAGATACGAAATAATTCATTCTACCATTCATTTCTGACAATTTTTTGCTTCAACATGTTCGCCGAGTAAGTGGTGTTCATATTCCGCGAAAGGCATTAGTAGGACACCAATCTTCAACCTCAAACTTGCGTGTTCCCGAGCATTCAAGATTGCTTCTTTGGATCAAAATTATCAATAGATCTGCACATGCGGTCAGAAACTCATGTTTGTTTTTTCAAGAACACTGCAACGATATGCAGAAGAGCCATGTAAAATGACATGAATAAAAAGTTACGGTTACAAAATTCATTTCTAACATAATTTAGATAGAGAAAACAACAAATTTATTATTCTGTATAAAACAACAATCAATAACATGCACCACAATACAATTTAAAAATCTTATAATCACTACAAGAAATTTGCAATGATAACGAACAAAATAAACTTAAAATTTATACAATTTAGTACAAACAAAAGGGGCCCACCTTAGTATAAAACTATCAAATCCACTTGGTATAAAACAATATACACAGAGTTGAATAAAGGAAAAAAACAACTGCACATAAATGTTCAGTGTTACAGCCAATTAATTAAAAAAAATGGAAGCTCCTCAGTTGTCCCTTCGGCTCCACATATAGCACTACACAAGATAGAGGATTTCAGGAATTGGAACGATAATAGAAATTTGAACTTCATCATCGGAGCTTTCAAGCAGAAAAGAACCCAGCAAAAGAAAACAAGAAGCAATGTGGAAAAACTATTAGACATAATGTATAAACAAAGATGCAAATTAAACAGGAAACAGAACAGAACAAAAGCAGCGTACGAAATCTAAGTCCTGCAAGATAAGATTTGAACATATAGAAGGAAAAAGAAAAAAAAGAACCCACCAATCTTTTTGGACAAGTTACAATCTTTTTAGCCCCATAAAAAAGTTGCATCAAGATCTACGGATATCATGTTCTCGACAGACCAAACAAGAAAATCCTAAAGTTTCTGAGGAGCAAGGTAATAACCAGAATTTGACATTCTGATGTTTGAAATTGAATTAAAGAAGTAATGATCAACAAAGTAGGGATCTATAATAAAGTATGTGCTACTGTGCGCATGACATTTCCTCAATGGAGCAGACACTCAAGTTTCTGGAAACTACATGTCTCTCAGAAACTTAACATGCAATTATTTAATAAGCAGCCAAATTTTAAAAAACTACATCTTTTTTGACAAATACATAACTCACCAACACCCACATGCTCCTTAAGCAAGTCAGCTGCGGCACAACAACCAAGAAAAACATTCAACAAGATGTAGAAAATTAGAAACTTCGTTATAAAATAAAATTAGTACAGAGAGAGAGAGAGAGAAATTGATTTCACTAGATGACTTTAGCACTCAAATATGAGTGCAACTGCGAAATGCATAAACCA
Organism: Caryopteris x clandonensis; assembly: GCA_028749325.2. Taxonomy (NCBI): domain Eukaryota; kingdom Viridiplantae; phylum Streptophyta; class Magnoliopsida; order Lamiales; family Lamiaceae; genus Caryopteris; species Caryopteris x clandonensis. The sequence goes on along the minus strand of JAPYKT020000010.1, from coordinate 3,069,464 downwards.
TTATATAGAATGAAGTTGGCTATTTCCAAAGGTGTAACATGAAAAATGGTGCTACACACAAGACTAATGATTCTATATGTATATAGAGGCTATTTAAAAGCCTCCTAACAGACATTTTGTTGTAGTGTATCCTACAATGTGGAAAGTGTCGTACAACTCTAATTACCAAGTGCACAACTAACTACAAATAAGGAAAAATACCGCAACTTAACATGAAATGAACTGGCCACCAAAAGAAAAGTCGCTCTCGATCTTTGGCATTCGTCAACTACATTTAAACAAATAATATTAAACTCGGGGTTCCAAAGAAATTTTCAATTTGATACATTATTTTAATAAAGTAATGCATTGGAAAATACAAATGTGTTTCATTATATTAAGCCACAAAAGAATATGAAAAGAGTTATTCCAGAAAACATGGATACACAAAGCCCATATAATTTGAAATAACATTTATAAAGAGCAATAATTTTAAACTAAAACTTACATATCATTTAGTTTCTACAAGACAGTGTAAAAGAAGGCATAATAGAAGTTAAGAAGAATGGAAGGAGGATTAAAAAAAATGGAAGCTCCTCAGTTGTCCCTTCAGCTCCACATATAGCACTACACAAGGTAGAGGATTTCAGGAATTGGAACGATAACAGAAATTTGAACTTCATCATCGGAGCTTTCAAGCAGAAAAGAACCCAGCAAAAGAAAACAAGAAGCAATGTGGAAAAACTATTAGACATAATGTATAAACAAAGATGCAAATTAAACAGGAAACAGAACAGAACAAAAGCAGCGTACGAAATCTAAGTCCTGCAAGATAAGATTTGAACATATAGAAGGAAAAAGAAAAAAAAGAACCCACCAATCTTTTTGGACAAGTTACAATCTTTTTAGCCCCATAAAAAAGTTGCATCAAGATCTACGGATATCATGTTCTCGACAGACCAAACAAGAAAATCCTAAAGTTTCTGAGGAGCAAGGTAATAACCAGAATTTGACATTCTGATGTTTGAAATTGAATTAAAGAAGTAATGATCAACAAAGTAGGGATCTATAATAAAGTATGTGCTACTGTGCGCATGACATTTCCTCAATGGAGCAGACACTCAAGTTTCTGGAAACTACATGTCTCTCAGAAACTTAACATGCAATTATTTAATAAGCAGCCAAATTTTAAAAAACTACATCTTTTTTGACAAATACATAACTCACCAACACCCACATGCTCCTTAAGCAAGTCAGCTGCGGCACAACAACCAAGAAAAACATTCAACAAGATGTAGAAAATTAGAAACTTCGTTATAAAATAAAATTAGTACAGAGAGAGAGAGAGAGAAATTGATTTCACTAGATGACTTTAGCACTCAAATATGAGTGCAACTGCGAAATGCATAAACCATTATATAGAATGAAGTTGGCTATTTCCAAAGGTGTAACATGAAAAATGGTGCTACACACAAGACTAATGATTCTATATGTATATAGAGGCTATTTAAAAGCCTCCTAACAGACATTTTGTTGTAGTGTATCCTACAATGTGGAAAGTGTCGTACAACTCTAATTACCAAGTGCACAACTAACTACAAATAAGGAAAAATACCGCAACTTAACATGAAATGAACTGGCCACCAAAAGAAAAGTCGCTCTCGATCTTTGGCATTCGTCAACTACATTTAAACAAATAATATTAAACTCGGGGTTCCAAAGAAATTTTCAATTTGATACATTATTTTAATAAAGTAATGCATTGGAAAATACAAATGTGTTTCATTATATTAAGCCACAAAAGAATATGAAAAGAGTTATTCCAGAAAACATGGATACACAAAGCCCATATAATTCGAACATTCTTTAGACATGAAACTGTGGGTATCTTGAAATGTCTGCTACTTCATCCTTTCTCCTGTAATAAATGACCTGACATTAAATGCACAAAGGAGGGCATAAATAAAAACACAGTATACTGTACTCAAATATTAACATGTGATTAACAAAATCTACAGAAAAGATTGAAATAACATTTATAAAGAGCAATAATTTTAAACTAAAACTTCTATATCATTTAGTTTCTATAAGACAGTGTAAAAGAAGGCATAATAGAAGTTAAGAAGAATGGAAGGAGGATTAAAAAAAATGCAAGCTCCTCAGTTGTCCCTTCAGCTCCACATATAGCGCTACCCAAGGTAGAGGATTTCAGGAATTGGAACGATAATAGAAATTTGAACTTCATCATCGGAGCTTTCAAGCAGAAAAGAACCCAGCAAAAGAAAACAAGAAGCAATGTGGAAAAACTATTAGACATAATGTATAAACAAAGAAGCAAATAAAAACAAGAAACAGAACAGAACAAAAGCAGCGTACGAAATCTAAGTCTTGCAAGATAAGATTTGAACAAATAGAAGGGGAAAAAAAAAACACCAATCTTTTTGGACAAGTTACAATCTTTTTAGCCCCATAAAAAAATTGCATCAAGATCTACGGATATCATGTTCTCAACAGACCAAATAAGAAAATCCTATAGTTTCTGAGGAGTAAGTTAATAACCAGAATTTGACATTCTGAAGTTTGAAATTGAATTAAAGAAGCTATAATGTGCTAGTTTACGCATGACATTGCCTCAATGGAGCAGACACTCAAGTCTCTGGAAACTATATGTCTTTCATAAACTTAACATGTAATTATTTAATAAGCAGCCAAATTTTAAAAACTACAACTTTTTTGACAAATACAAAACTGACCAACACCCACATGCTCCTTAAGCAAGTCAGCTGCTGCACAACAACCAAGAAAAACATTCAACTAGATGTAGAAAATTAGCAGCTTCTTTATGAAATGTTTACATTAGAGAAGTTTTCTTAATATATTTACCATTCAAAACGAGAAATGGCAGAACAATTGACAAATACGTACTGCACATTTGTAACATGAAACAAGGCCCAAACCTATTTGTCGGACATATGACAGACGACAGCTTCAAGCACAACTATGAGGCTTTTTGTCCAATGAAATACTCTAAATAATGCTCAAGCCAAGATAAAGGAGGTGCCTTTATGAAACAAACATCAGGTACAATTTACTTGACTTCCAAACTACTACATGGCATCATGACAAAGGATTCAAGGCAACTTCTATTACCAAAATCTATTGGTACGAATAATTCATAGGAGCAAGATTATTTAAAGTTTTGAGTTGGAAACGTACTTGATATATTTATTTTTTCAAGAACCAATCAATCCTATCCATCCCAAAATGCTAGTCAGTATTGAGCAAATAATCCTACATCAGTGGATACAAAATTATCATATCATATCATATGAGAAATGAACAAATTTCAGACAAAAATCCAACGGTAGTGCAGTAGCTAGAATAATAACTTCAATAGAATTTATAGGAGACACAAAAATCTCCTGGGCAAGAGCTTCAACAGTTTAAGTTAATGTCTGAAATTCAAAAACTAGGAAAGCTTACCGACATGACATAAAATACTTTTTAGCCCCGCGCACTGCAACAAAATGAAATAAAAAAATATTAGATTCTCAATCAACAGACAAATTCAAAACTAAATAATTAATTATAGAAAAGTGGGGAAATGCAAAGAGTACGTAAAGTTGAAGAATCATTGACGATGCTAACAGTAACGAGTACAGAGAAGTAATGCAACTCTTTCGGAAATTTACAGTATTAGCCAATGCAATGCCCTCAATCACAATGACTCGAATTTGGAAAGGAAATAATAATAGAGCAGATGAAAAAAATATATACTACGGCGGACGAGAATTAGTAACAAATTAGAACCGCTGAGGAAGGAGGAGGACGGCGAAGCACGAAGAAGAGAATGAGGGAAGGGCGGAGGAGATGTAGGTTTTGGTTTCTGAAGAGAAGGATGCCGCTACGAGGAATCAAGGGGCTGGGCACCTCTTTTCTATTTGCAATCGTTCTCTCTTTGGCTAAATTTATTTAATAAGAAATTATTAGATATTTTATAAAGCTTTTAAGATGTTTTTTTTAATAGGGGTATGGCTATTTATACCTTCAAAATTTCTAAATATATTTGATAATAATTTTAATAAAATTATATATAAATGAGTTAACTAAAATATTTTTATATATTTATATATTTAAAAGTAAATTAATTTTATTTTTTTTATTTCCTTCTCAACTGCAAAATCAGTCATCTCCAATTACGTTTCTTCTTTTTCTTCTCCATATTTCTTGAATATAGAAATACAAAGCTGTTATGGAATTGCACATTCATACTGATTAGTTTTACTTTTATTATCTTCTTCTTCTCCATTTTTCTTGAATATAAAAATAGAAAACTTCTCCATATTTGTTGAATATAGAATTACAAAACTTCTCTATGTTCCTTGAATATAGAAATACAAAACTGAAATTGCAGATGCATTCATGGCTTTCTTATTCATGACTTTCTTGAGACTCCAATCCAAATCTAAAATCTTTTACCGCAAAGGCTAAATATGATAAGCAACACACATTTAACACTATATTCTAAATGTTATTTTCCTAAACTTAATTTGGTTAAGAATTGTGTGTACAATGATTTATATATGTAAATATATATGTATATATAACAGAAAAATATTTTTCAACATAAGAGGAATGGTATTTAGATTTGAAAAGCAGTCTAAACAAAATTTCAATTATTTCCAAACCTCTTCTGATTTGCACCACTGTTCTGCAATAAAATGACCCGAATCTCAGAAGCATATATAGATATATATAATTAATAAGAAACATAATTTTTCCTGCTAATGTGTTATACTAATATATATATATATATAATTTTTTATTTTTTTTTTTGTTTTTGGGTGGAGAAGGTGGAGGTTAAAATGGAGATATATGAATGGTAGATTAAAAGATAGAAAAATTGCATAGAGAATTTTGTTTATTTTTTTTCTGGGGAAGACATGAAATTTATCTATTTTGATTTGTGAATTTGTGTTGGAAATTGCGGATTGGGTAGTCCTAATTTGATTTTTGTTTTTTTATTTTTATTTTTTAATAAAAAGGCTATAAAAGAAGATAATTATTAATTTTACTTTGAGGTATATTTAGACTTTGGGGTATGTTTAGATATTTTGGGGGTATGAATCGCCGCACCATTTTTTGAATCCGAATGTTTGTTTTGAGATGTAGATCTTTGTGGCATATTCGAATAGATACATTTAAAAAATTTATATCCAAATAAATTATAAAAGATTATGTTTGCATGGAGTAGGATAGGATGAGAACTATAAAGGAAAATGTTCAATTTCCATTCATAACTTAAAACATACAAATGTTTCGGTTGGTCCAATCCCAATTCAATACAAATATGTCTATAAGATATTAGATTTTAATATAAAAATAAATTATTGAAATATTTAATTTAAATAATATGATATAGCTTATAAAATATTTGGAAAGATAGATTTGTAAATAAAATATAAAATTGGAGGAGATAATGAAAATAAAATCTTATTTGACCAATATACTAGACTTTCTTACTTTTTTTAAAAGGCACTTTCTAGCCTTTCGAAATCACGTTATGTTGGACAAAATCTTACATAACATAACATCATTATTTAAGAATTTAAACAAAAATTCAAATTTATAAAAATTAAATAAAACTTATATTACATGTCATTGGACAAACTTCTTTTATATATATCTATCTATATAGAGCGAGACTGAATTTTTTGTATATTAAGTGCACGTACAATACGATTTAAAGTATTATTTGTTTAATTATAAAGTCTTATTTGTTTATCTATAAAGTATCACTATTTTTTAAAGTAACTTATCACAAGTAATATATTTTAAATAACAATTAATACTTTATAATTAAACAAGTAATACTTTAAATCGTGTTTGCACGTGCACTCAATGCACATAAGTTTTTGCGATAGAGTATATATATACAAAAATCCTATTTAACTTTAAAAAATCACCTCCAGAGGACCAAATAATCGCATAAACTACCAATTGTCTAATCATAAACTTTTAAGAATCCAAAACTTTCGATATTACAACCAAGAATATTTACCAAAACTAAGAATCATAACATGTTGTTGATCGTTTGACACACTTAAACCGAACACAATGTGGAACATTTGAGACCCTTGCACTGAATACCTTATAGAGCATTCAATGGGCATAATTCAAATACTACTTTTTGCGTTCCATTAACTAAAATTGAATTCACTGTATTTTTTTCTTCATATTCCTTTGCACAAAATATAAAAGACAAGATTACGTTCCACGTTAATACCACAGAGTTTAGTTTTTTCCTAAAAAGGGGAAGGAGTGGTTAATCGGAGGGGGAGGGATAGTGGTTTTGTGGTGTATTAGTTTTTTAATTTTTTCTAACGAAAAGGGAATAATAGAAATTTTTGTGTTGTAGTAAGAAATTTAATTTTTTACACACATTTTTTTGTGATGTGCTTACAAAAATGACATGAAAAATATTTTTTGTGGAGTGTTTAGAATATCTTTTTTTTAAAATAATTTTATAATCTTTTAACATGTTAGTTTGAGATGAAATAAACTTTTACCAAATATTATATTATGAACGATCATATAAGTTTTCAAAACATCTCATAAGATTCATTTTAAAATTCTTATAAGATTTTTCAATAGCTCACAAAAACACCCTCTTAATAGGACCCTTTTACTTAAATCTCCTAACACATAATTAGAAGGACTTTTTCCTAAAAATCTCCTCATAAAAAGTATCTTAATTCACATTTTGCTTTGGTGAGGAGAAAGAATTTCCAGAGACGAAAATTATTTATTTTTATTTCGAAATTTATCATTGAAATTGTATCATGGTCATAAAAGTTTAGTCACCTTTTCTTATATTCATTTTCATAGTTTAAAGCCAAATTAAGATAAACAAAAATGAAAATAAATATTGTTGTGATAAAAAATACTCCTTCAACAACGCAGAAATCAAAGTTCAAATGTTCAATGCAAAGTTCGGAAATTATGTTTCATTTTACAAAAAGTATTAAAAGTGTTATTACATTTATTGAAAGTTGTATTACTTTTTTTATTAGATTACTTACAAGAAATGTGATTATACATATTGCTCGAATAGTATTACTTTTTTCACCGAAAAAGTATTATATTTTATTGAAAATTGTAGTACTGTAATTATCCTTTAATATAAATATTTTCTACTAATTTTATTTGTATATATATTATATATACAAATTATTGAACATAATTATATATATTAAAAATATTAATGTTATAAAAAATATTAATGTTATATATATTTTTAATTTAATAATATTATATTATAATAATATGTTCGTACATCTGAAGAACTTACTAGTTCATTGTAACAAGAGAAGACGGTCTTATTTAATACCTCATTTCTCATTTCTCACATACTCAACTATTGACTTAAATACTTGCAAAAATATTACCTTCAAATGTTTCCATAAATTTGAATAAGAAATTCAGCCTAAAGACGGAAAATAATTGAATCAATATTATTAAATAACAGACAATCAAATAGCCCATATGCACTATGGATTTTTAACCTATGAGATGGTATAATTCATTCGCAATCAAATATTATAACTGAGTGATGAATTTTATATTTTTATTTTTTGAATTATGTTTTTTTTGGTGGTGTAATATGGCTGAATGTCATCCATTGTTTAACTCACGTAGCCAGACAACATGAAATATTTTGTCTCTATTTTTCCTAAAAATCACTAATATCCATACATTACTTTAATAGAAGTATCAAATCTGGTTGTTGAGCAACTGGTGTGGAAATTAAGGCTCATTTCAATCCACAAAAAGCATCAAAAAAATGTTGCTCAAATTAAACTCAACAACCTTGGCAAGTGGGAGAGAGAATGAATCTTGATAAAACTGGCATGCCCAAGATGCTTCAGACATTTATTAGAAAAGTTTTCATATAGCAGTGTCGATGTGTTAGAAGGAAATGTTTATAAATTTGATGTAGGTGTATTTGAACAAGTTGTAACTATTTAGTTGAGACAAGAGTTTGACTTTTTCTCCATAAGACGAGATTGTCTCGTATTCAGTGCTCACGGTCTACGAAAATCGTCCCCAAGATACAACGCCTAGGAACTTAAGGATCGCAGCACAACGATGCCAAAAGTTATTGTCGAATTACTTGATACTCGTAACTTTTTTTAGACTTAGAGAGAGAATACTACAAATGCTAGAATGTCTTATATGCAATTGTCATTTGTAGTGGAGTGAAATGAATAAATGATTTGGAGATCTATTTATAATATTTGAAGAGATGTGGTGAAGAGGTGTGGTGTTCATTCATGAATAAAGGTCTTTTAGGCCAAAGTGGTGTGGGTCACACCCCTTTGTGAAATAGAAACATTTTTAGGCTAAAGATGTGTGGATCACATCCCTTGGCCTTGGCTCAAAGCTATTCGGCCTATGATACTCATTCGCACAAGCACACACCCATTCAATCTGACACACCCGGTCGTACATCCCCACATCTTCAATATTTTTCATATTTTAGTTACCAACTTCCAACATTAATTTATCAGTCATCCGAAATTGGATTTGAGAAAATAAATACTCTAAAAATATCTATTCGGAGCTTAGATTTTGATTTTGCAACTTTTTTTCATTTATTTTTAATGGAATATCAAATTGAAATTAATCAAAGAATGGTCAACACCAATCTTTTTCTAGGCCAATTTCCAACAATCCCTCACATGAATGAAATTAATGCATGTATGAATGCAAACACCTAAGAAAGTCCCAACGAATTGTTATTACATCCGGATATGTAGTTTTTTGCTTTGAACCTCCCTAGTAAGATGTTATCGGATTTACTTACTTCTCAGTTAATGCGATGTCTTGAACTGGTCAGCTTTTGTGTAAACCAAGACAATAACATTTACATAATAACAATTCTAATATCTTTCAATTCTCATGTTGTGTCCAATTCGGCCCTGGACCATATCTTAGATTTATAAATCTTTTTTTTTCTATTTGAAGCGGCCAAACTTCACACTTATATAGGTGACCTCCTATAAAGAGTACCTGCAATACTCCACCATAAAGGTATAGGAATCATTAAAAGCATAAATGTTCATCCTTACCACACGTCTGCAGATTCACACTTGGGCAGTTGCGAGAATGAGGCACTAGATGGGTTCCAAGTGCATAATTGAACCTTTCATAACTTAGTTGTCTCATTGAACCAAGTTTGTGGGATCTCCACTCATAATGGTTGAGTTACCGCTATGAATGTTCTTTTGTGTGTAGGTTTTAACCTCATTCCCCTTACTGCATTGTACAATAGATATCGGTTAATGCCTTTTGTCAGCAGATCCGCTATATTTTCCTTAGACTTCATGTGGTCGATAGAAATTATACAACCAGAGATCATTTGTCTGACGGAGTTTTGTCTCCTACAAATATGTCGAGACATACCATTGTACATACTACTTGTTGTTCTCCCGATTGCTGACATGCTATCACAATGTATCATAACCTAAGGCACAAGTTTTATCCAACAAGGAATATCCTCTAGGAAATATCAAGCCATTCAGCTTCTTCGCTAGCCTTGTCAAGTGCAATAAACTCCGACTCCATTGTGGATCGAGCTATGCATGTTTGCTTAGAGGATTTCGAGGATACCACTCCTCCACCTATTGTGAATACATATCCACTTGTGGACTTGGAGTCTTTTGTATCTGATATCCAGTTTGCATCACTGTGTCCTTCTAATACAGATGTAAATCTAGCATAAAGTATTTCATGGTCCATTGTATGTTTTAAATACCTCATAACCCTAGTCAATGCTATCCAATGATCTTTTCCTGGATTGCTCGTAAATCTACTAAGCTTACTAACTAAGTATGCAATGTCAGGGCGTGTACAATTAGTTAGGTACATCAAACTGCCAATGACCCTTGCATGGTTCAGTTGAGATACTGGGTCTCCTTTACTTTTGGCTAAGTGTAGACTTAGGTCAACCGATGTCTTAGCCAGAGGTAAGTCCAAAGCCTAGAATTTCTTGAGTACATTCTCAACATAGTGAGATTGTGACAAGACAATTCCATCAGGCGTCCTAGAAATCTTAATTCCTAGTATGGCGTCTGTTATACCCAAATCTTTCATGTCAAAGTTATTCTTTAACATGTTCTTAGTTTTAACTATTATATCATGGTTACTTCCCATGATCAACATGTCGTCTACATATAGACAGACAATTACGTAATCATCTGGTGTGCCCTTAATGTAAACACATTTGTCACACTCATTAATCTTAAAGTCATTTGACAACATAGTTCTGTCAAACTTCTCATGCCGTTATTTAGGGACTTGTTTTAGGCCGTATAATGACTTGACAAGTTTACACACTTTATGTTATTGTCTAGCTACAACACACCCTTCAGGTTGTTTCATATGTATCTCCTCTTCCAATTCCTTATTCAGGAATGTTGTTTTTACATCAATCTGATGTATTTCAAGGTTATACAGTGCTATAATGGCTATGAGTACTCTAATGGATGTGATTCTTGTGACAGGTTAGTACGTGTCAAAGAAATCATATCCTTCTTTTCGTTTAAACCCTTTAGCTACCAACCGAGCTTTGTACTTGTCGATTGATTCATCAGCTTTGTACTTCTTTTTAAGGATCCATTTGCAACCTGGTGGAAGATCAACAATCTCCCAAGTATGATTTTGCATGATGGATTCAATCTCACTATTAATAGCTTCTTTCCAGAGAAGAGCATCTGGACTAGACAATGCTTCTTGGATTGACCTGGGTTCACTTTCTAATATGTAAGTTAGAAAATCTGGACCAAATGTTTTGGCCATTTTTGCTCTTTTACTGCGTCTATGTTCTTCTACATCTTGCAGAGAACCTCGTACAAATTCATAAGTTCTTTTCTTGAAACTTATCTCTTTCCTTTCTTTGTTAGGAAAGACGTTATCAAAGAATATCACATTTCTTGATTCTATGGTCATTCCCTCATTTATGTCGAGAATTTATGATTTGTGCACTATGTATCGATATGCACTGCTATTGTGTGCATATCCAATAAAAATGCAATCAATAGTCTTGAGTCATATTTTCACTTGTTTAGGTTTAGGTACTTTGACCTTTGCTAGGCACCCCCACACTTTAAGATAATTGTAAGAAGGTTTTCTTCATTTCCATAATTCATATGGAGTTCTGTCATTTTTCTTATGTGGGGTAACTTGTTGAGAATGTGATTAGCTGAAAGCATGGCTTCCCCCCACATGTTCTGAGGTAAGCCCGAGCTAATCAACATAGCATTCATCATCTCTTTTAGAGTTCTATTTTTGCGTTCAGCAACTCCATTTGACTGAGGTGAATATGGAGCAATTGTTTGATGAATAATGCCATGTTCATTGCAAAATTCTTTAAAGGGGGAAACATATTCTCCATCTCTGTCACTTTGAATCATTTTGATTCTTGTGTTAAGTTTCTGTCACTTCGAATCATTTTGATTCTTGAGTTAAGTTGGTTTTCAACTTTATTCTTACAACTTTTGAAAGCTTTAAGAGCTTCGTCCTTTCCTTTCAAAAGATATACATAACAATATCTTGTGCAATCATCGATAAACGTGATGAAATACTTTTTCCCACCTGTAGTTTGTACGAACTTCAAATCACATATGTCGGTATGGATTAACTCTAGAGGTCTTTCCACTGAATGGAAAGGTGCTTTGGCCATTTTTGTCTCAACACAGACTTTACACTTGTTTTGTGAATCAAATTCCATTGCAGGTAGTAAATTTAAACTTACTAGCTTTCGTAGTTTATTTAAATTTACATGTCCTAATCTATTATGTCATAAATTAGAACACTCAATCAAGTAAGAAGAATTAATAACTTTATAATAATCAGACCGCTTAATCTCGCAGTGTACAATCATTACATTCATCTTAAAGAACCCTTTTTCTAAAGCCCTTTCCTACGAAGTAACCACGTTTGATAAGTACAAAGTTGCCAGCATCAAATACTAGCCTAAATCCGGCTTTGCTTAACAGAAAACCAGATACTAATTTTTTGCGAATGTCTGGGACATGCAGCACATCGACAAGCGTCACCTCTTTGCCCGAGGTCATCTTCAACACTACTTTTTTAAGACCAACCACGTTGGAAGTTGCTGAGTTACCCATGAACAACTTCCTGCCGGTAATCGGAGTGTAAGATGAAAACATTTCCTTTTCTGAGCAAATGTGGCGTGTAGCCCCGATATCCACCTACCACTCTTTGGGATTGTCCACCAAGTTGGCTTCAAATTCGACGACTGATAGGTTTAGTTCAGACATTTCTAAAGGAACATATCTTTCTTCGATCAGATGAGCCTGAATTTGATTGTCTTCGTTTGGTTGTCGATAATCTTTGGCCATATTATCGGGCTTGTCGCAATTGTAGCAGTTGCCTTTGAATCTTCCAACTTTATTCTTCTTAGGCTCTAACTGCAACTACTTATTGCCCGTCAGTTTTCTCCTCTTGTTAGGATTTGTTTCGGCCAAGTGCACTTTTGCTTCCATCGAAGCTCTATCGTTCTTGACTTCAGATTTTCGGTTGTCTTCCTCAATTCTAATTCTCACGATCAGGTCCTCAAGCCCCATTTCCTTTCTCTTGTGCTTGAGGTAGTTCTTGAATTCTTTCCACAATGGCGGTAGCTTCTCAATGATGGCAGCTACTCAGAATAATTCACTCAGTTGCATTCTTTCGGCATGTATATCATGTAGAACCAGTTGCAACTCTCGTACTTGGTCCAAGACGGTCTTTGAGTCTACCATCTAGAAATCCAAGAACCTTCCCATAATGATTTTTTTCATTCCGACATCTTCTGTTTTGTACTTCTTTTCTAGAGAGTCCCACAATTCTTTTGCAGTTTTTGCAACTTGCATAGAAATTGTACAGGGAGTCATCTAGCCCATTTATAATGTAGTTTTGGCATAGGAAGTCACTATGATTCTAGGCTTCCAATGCTGTCTATTTTTGCTCGTCGGGCTCTGTTTCTGAAAGAGTTGGAACATCTTCTTTCAGGAATCGGACTAGGTTAAGAGTCGTCAGGCAGAACAACATCTTCTGTTGCCACCGCTTGAACTCATTTTCGTCAAATTTCGCGGTCTTTCAGCGTGAACAGGTGTTGTTGGAACAGAACTTGAAGTCATGTTCAAATACACTAGATCTCGTCTTACGATTGTTGATAAATTTGGTATAGGTGTATTTGAACAAGCTGTAACTATTTAGTCGAGGTAAGAGTTTGACTCTTTCTTCGTAAGACGAGATTGCCCCATATTCAGTGCTCACGGTCTACGGCAATCATCCCCAAGATATAACGACTAGGAACTTAAGGATCGCAGCACAACGATGCCAAAAGTTATTGGCGAATTACTTGATACTCGAAACTTTATTTAGACTTAAAGAGAGAATACTACAAATGCTAGAATGTTTTATGTGCAATTGTAGTGGAGTGAAATGAATGAATGATTTTATAATCTATTTATAATATTTGAAGAGATGTAGTGAAGAGGTGTGGTGTCCATTTATGAATAGAGGTCTTTTAGGCCGAAGTGGTGTGAGTCACACCCCTTGATGAAATAGAGGCATTTTTAGGCTGAAGGGGTGTGGATCACATCCCTTGGCCTTGGCTCAAAGTTATTCGGCCTATGATACCCATTCGCACAAACACACACCCATTCAATCTGACACACTCGGTCGTGCATCCTCACATATTTTCTCTTCAATATTTTTCATCTTTTAGTTGCCAACTTCCAGCATTAATTTCTCATTTATCAGAAATTGGATTTGAGAAAATAAATACTCTAAAATTATCTATTCGGAACATAGATTCCGATTTTGCAATTTTTTTTATTTATTTTTTAAAAAACATTAAATTAAAATTGATCAAAGAATGATCAACATCAATCTATTTCTAAACCAATTTCCAACATAAAACACTTATTGCGTGTTAAAAAGTATTTGAATAAAAATCGTACCATGTGTATTTTGTGAATGACATACAATTCCTTGTGCGAAATAACACATTGTAACATGTGTTCATGCTCTGGATGCTTATTTTATTAGAGTGGATAGTGGGAAAGCAATTCTTATTTTCTCATTGTGTGAGAACCGAAGGTTTGGATTATCCTAAATGTGCCACTAAAACTTTTATCTATATTAATTAATTTTTATTTGAGCGTTCCTATTTTAGCATGTTTTTTTATAGATGTAGTAAATTTGGTCGTGCGGGACATGTCTAAGAAGTAGTCAGAACAAAAGGATTGAAATATATACTAAAGGAAGACTATTATTGTTGGCACTTTAGTATTCACTTGGCCGAATTATGTTCAAGGAATGTGATAGAGAATTAATTTTTTTTTTTTTGAATTAAGTATGTTCCTTAATTATTCAAGGGCCAAGAACATATATTGATTCTTGAATAATGAGTTTGAAGCATAGTGAATGTCCTTGAATTCTTGATGATGAATTGTTATATACCCTTAACCAATGTATGACTTTATGTTATTGAGATATTTGTAGATCACATGATTCATTTATTAGTATGCACTTGGTAGTATGCACTTGGTGAGCTCAAAAAAATTTTATTGTTTAAATTCAACTAGAAGTGAAAAATATGAGTTGGATCAGTGTTTAAGGTTGGATTGTAACTGATCTACCGATAAATTATATTAGAAATCAAAAGTCATCTCCAACCCTTCAATTTTACAGGCCAACCCATTTAACCCATATAAATCAGAAATTATATTTACATATAATAATTAATTTCACTAAGAATAATTTGTATAATTCAAATAAAGATAATAATATTTTACTAAATCAAAATAGCGAAATACCAAAAGGCCAGTAACATCCTCCGCCTAATTCATCACACAAACCCAACTGTAATAAAGCAAGTGCAAAGAGTCAATATAAACCTTAAAAGTCACAAACCTTTACACAAGCAACAAGCAACATAATACTTTGGCTCGAGTCCTTGATGTAGAACTCTGAATTTACAATTAAATAGGTTTAGGCAGCGTTTTGTTACGAAATTGGATCTTTTGGGTCATTTTTACATTTGGATTTGAGAGGTTCGTACTTTTTCAAGCCTAATCTTCAAGCCCAAGCACTTGGCCCACACTCATAACCCTTTGTACATAGAATTCTCTAGAAAATTGTGGTAAGATAAGAGTATTCTAGAGAGTGTGTAGAACTCTCCAACTGTAGGATCTAATCAATCAACACCGTCCATTGAGGAGGTGGAGCAGTATAAATAGGGACATCCACTTCATTTGTAAATCACCAAGTATTCATCAAGTGAGTTTGAGTAAATAGAGCTTTTCTACAAATACTTCACACTTTACTTTCTTGCCAACACTTTTGCACACACTTCACTTACGAGCGAGGCTGACCAACAGCAAGGGGCGGAAACAAGTTAAGGCCGCACTGTTCATTGTTAAGGGAACAAATCCGTGACAGTTTGCTTTGGGTGATAAGGCTGAATAACGATATATTATTCAACTTTATCACCCATTTATTTTTACGGATAAAAAAAATGTGTTATCCCGAATATTCGGAATAAACACAATTTTCAAGAAAATGAGGGACCTGATGGCTGATATCCCTCTTGGTAAAATGACTTAACTACCCCCTCAAAGCTCAAACCCATTTTCATTTCTCCTTTCTTTCTCTTTCTTTATTATTATTATTATTATTATTATTATTATTATTATTATTATTATTATTATTATTATTATTATTATTATTATTACAACTGTTATTGTTGTTATTATTATTATCTTTATTATTATTAATATTTTTTATTATAATTACTCTTATTATAATTATTGTAATTTTTATTGTGACTGTTATTATTTTTATTATTATAACTATTTTAATTATTTTTGTTATTATTATTATTATTATTATTATTTATTATTATTAATATTGTTATTCCTATAATAATAATTATTATTACTACACTGTAATTGTTATTATTATTATTATCTTTATTATTAATAATATTTTTATTATTATAATTACTCTTATTATTATGATTATTATAATTTTTTTATTATTACTGTTATTATTCTTATTATTATAACTATTTTAATTATTGTTGTTATTATTCTTATTATTATTATTATTATTATTTATTATTATTATTAATATTAATATTGTTATTCCTATAATAATAATAATTATTATTATCATTATTATTATCATTATCATTATCGTTATTATCATTATTATCATTTTATTATTATTATTACGATTATTATTAATATTTTTATTGTTATCGTTATTATTGTTGTTGTTATTATTATTATTATTATTATTATTAAATTCAAGAACTTTCAAAAGTAATTAAAGAAAAACTGATGAAGAAAGAGGATATTTGTAAGTTTATCGTTGTTGTCATTATTATTATTATTATTATTATTATTATTAAATTCAAGAACTTTCAAAAGTAATTAAAGCAAAATCGAAGACAGATAATATTTGTGAGTTTATCGTTGTTGTCATTATTATTATTATTATTATTATTATTATTATTATTATTATTATTATTATTATTATTATTATTATTATTATTATTACTACTACTACTACTACTACCACTACTACTACTACTACTACTACTATTATTATTATTATTACTATTTATTATTATTATTACTATTACTATTATTATTATAATTATTATTATTATTACGATTATTATTATTATTATTACTATTATTATTATTATTATTAATATTGTTATTCTTATAACAATAATAATAATAATAATAATAATAATAATAATAATTATTATTATTATTATTATTATTATTATAATTATCATTATCGTTATTATCATTATTATCGTTATTATTATTATGATTATTTTCAATATTTTATTGTTATCGATGTTGTTGTTGTTGTTGTTGTTATTATTATTATTATTATTATTATTAAATTCAAGAACTTTCAAAAGTAATTAAAGCAAAACCGATGAAGAAAGAGGATATTTGTGAGTTTATCGTTGTTGTCATTATTATTATTATTATTATTATTATTATTATTATTATTATTATTATTATTATTATTATAATAATAATAATAATAATTATCATTATCATTATTATCATTATTATCATTATTATTGTTATGATTATTTTTAAAATTTTATTGTTATCGTTGTTGTTGTTGTTATTATTATTATTATTATTATTATTATTATTATTAAATGCAAGAACCTTCAAAAGTAATTAAAGCAAAACCGATGAACAAAGAGGATATTTGTAAGTTTATTTTTTGTAAGGGTATTAAAGTAATTTTTACTATCATACTAAATGAATACCAATATAGTAAATGAAGGATATAATAACATATCCCCTTCTCCAAAGTAAACACAACCTTGATAATTTATCAAATGCTTCATTTTAATACACATTAATTCAACCCATTTTTTAAATATATTTTATGTGTTCAACCCACTTAACTCATGAATCCTTAAGCCCCCAACAAAATTCACTCAAAACGGGTTGGGTTCATATTGGGTCAAAAATTGTCATTCTACATTTTGTCCAAATGAACGAAATGGGAGATGCGGAATTAGTCGAATGAACCTGAATTAAATAAATTGAATTCCAGGTCATTTGAGTGGACTCATCCTATCTAATATGTAAATAGATAATGTTGTGACAATTGTTGAATAACTTTCCACTCACACATAATGTATCTCTCTTAATCATAACTTTCAATTGTGATTAATGATGGATTTACGTCCTAACGTTGAACATCAAAGATTCGAGCTCATAATTCAACCCAATTCTGACCTAATAACTCATTTTTTGCTAAAATAAAAAATTGGCTCTATATACTAGAAAATTAATTTAAATCTTAGTAGGTTTCACATATACGACATCTTTCTAGGATATTTATTTAATATTTTCATAAAGATAGGTAATTAATGAATTATAAAGAACAAAGAAAACTTAAAGATAGATAAAAGTGTACGAATTTATATTATATAATTCAATGGATGAATAATATCAATATAAAAATGTACATGTTTAAATAAAACCTATATGCTATATAATGTTATTTCCCTCAGTCTTGTATATGCCCATACTAATACTTGATTTGATATGTTTTGGCTTTTTGCATGTGAAAGAACTATAGCAGGAGACCTCTACCATTAAAGAAACAAGATTAGGTTAAAGAAGTTTTCACGTTACCAGTTGTGGAATCGGCCCCCATATGTTGTTGCTATTTTCGTTTCACCGAGCGATGGATTTAATTTGGGCAATGAGATCATTTGTTACATTGTTGTGTATAAATAACATTATATATCATGTGTATAAATAACATTATTAATTAACAGATATGCTACGTTGAAGATAATGAAACATAAGATGCAACATCAAATTAATGTAACAGAAAATCTTAATTGGTATTTTGAAGGCTTCCAATGAGGGTCATATTCGCGATCTCCTGAATTCCGTTTTGTTCCAAGCCTCTCACATACACTTTGTACATAATATTCAACTGCACTAAAATTTATTTCTCGTTAAGAATTTACAATATATATACTTTAAATTCATGTGATTGTAAAGTTTATAGTCTTGGCAACGAGGCCAACTTCATGTGAATATATATATATTTGGTTGATTGGATCTATCCAAATTAACCTAATACACACTAACATATTAACAATTTATTTAGACTCATACTGTTTTAATATTTGAAATCATCTATTTCATTCCGTGTTTCATCTTTCATTCTAAAATATTTAATACACAACATATTTTATTTAACAATATCATTATATACACATTTCATATGATGATTATTTTAAAATAAAACATCAATAATTCTAGATTTATTTAACTTTTCCAACAGTAAACGATTATAAAATCTCTGAACTGGGAACTTTGCATAACTTCAAAAGCAGATTAGCATTGAAGTACAAAAAAACAAAACAACGAAAAAAAGATATAAAAAAAAGGATTAATATTGGTATATAGAAGGTTATTATACTTGACTCCTACCAAACTGGACAACTTCAAAAGCAAGTACAACAATAATTAAACTTTTGTCTGAATTTACTGGTTCATAATGTTAGCACACCCTAATTAAAAGCGACAGCTGCTGTCCATAAACTGAGTTCATAAAAATAGACAAAATAATTAATTATAGATGAGAAGTGAGATCCCTGAGGAAATAATTGTACTTCCCCTTTCGTTTCAAAAAAACAAATTGTACTTCTCCATTAATTCAAGGAACTAGACCTAGGTTACTCAAATTCAAAGACACCAGATTTCAACATTTTTTTATCAGCAGATAGATTCCGAGATCTTACTATCGACCACAAACTTTTAGCAAAGTTTGCAGACGATCGAAACTCATGCCAGCTGACCATACTTGCAAAAATAAACACAACAAAAGATCTAGGATATGTAGAACATGAGCTCTCAGATCACATTATCAAATACACGTGACATGTTATGAATATCCTAAAAACATCCGACAATTTATCCGTGCGTGTAAAAGAATACAATATATTTTGTCTCTTATGCCGAAAGATAAGGTGGGAGGCAGGGCTTCACATAGGCATAAGATACACTAGAAAGAAAGATTAAGGTTAAAAATAATTATAAAAAAAAAAAAACAATAAAGTATAGTGTAATGAAATGAGATGAGAGAGAAATGATGGCACATAGAATAGAGACCAAGGCCTTAAATTCCATATAAGCAGACAAGTAAAAGGAGACAGCACATTATGAGAGAAACGGCGGAAAGTAGATTGCTAGCAGTAACAAAATTAGACATGATTGACACTTTGAAATATAAAAAAGGATTGTGGAGCAAGCAATGCTGCACAATTCTCGCACAGAATCTTGTGTCTTTACATGTCCAATAAACACTCCCCACTAGCGATTTGTCGTGTATGTTCGTTTCACCTACCAATTGTGGACACATTAAAGACTAATGCGTGAAGATGTTGGAATTGACTTTAAGTTCATAGTCGAAAATTTCAAGGCAATCTTCTTGTATCGTCGGTAAACACATGTTAATGCAACCACGGTTAATAGGTGAGCAATCCCAGCCTAGCAGATTTCCATCAAACGTGTTCCAAGTACTTACCAGCTAGGGTGTGTATAATTAGTAATTGTTTCCCAAGTGCAATAGCAAACACTATCACTTGGAAGGCATAAAGACCTAAGAGAAAAGAGCAATTAATCAATGGAAACAATGACACACACCCACAAGTGTATTCTGTCGGGAGAATATCCATTGCAAATTCACACATATTTACACACTTGACATAGTTCCACATCGTTGAGTGTGATTATGTGAATGCACCGGATGTAAGCACATCTACCACCACAAATTTCACAAGTAACAACACACCTAAGCACACCCCGGCAAAATAGGAGAGCATGAGTTGATTCTACACATAAAAAATGGGCGATTATGAGCTTATTCTACACTGAATGGAGTGCAATGCAACTGGTGTAGGATGTAGGACAAGTGTGCATAAACTCCATAAGTGAAACATAAATGCAATTATAGTGCAATCATTAACAAGAGCCGAAAGGGGATCAACTTTCAGCTTTTACTTCCCAGCAGTATACATACATATATGTGTACATAACTATGAAGGCGATGTAACAACTGAAGCCTAAAGCAGCATCATAATAACTGTTACCTGATGTGATTCCCATTATAAGTCACATAAGATAATGGTTAATATCTGAATAAATCTCCGGCAAATTCAGAAGATAAAAGGTACAAATATCGAATTTCATCAAGCAAAAGATTCAATAAGACCCACTAACATTTAAACTCATAATAAGATTAGGTAATAATTATATTTAATTTCATATATTTCAAGATATGAAATTTTCAGAAGTGAAGTTATTACCAGCAGATGTGTAACTCAAAAATGGACAATATCTAAGACGATTACTGTTAAGATAATAAAGAAGACACTATCTTTTCTGGGCAAATGATGATATATACTCTCATTATTGCAATGAGTATATATATATATGACTACGGCATTTAGGGCGCCTAGAGGCAAGAGCTTCAACCATAAACTGAGTAAAAAAGGTTAAAGAAAGAATGACCAAAATCTTATTACCAACATGAACAAGAAGATAACAGATTTGTCATTTCATATGAACCTTTCATAATTTCCACGCATGGCAAGAAATCAGTTGATTGGGTTGCCGTAATTTGATCCTCCAAGCAACCCACCTCCCGAGGTAGCATACAAATCCGATGGATCAAGGACCGGGTGAGAAGAAGAAGCACCATTTCCGCCGGCGGCCGCGGCAGCTGCGCCCAAATGTAGTTCTGATAAATTTGGAAATCCTTCCCTTCCTTCAAGACCTTGATCATAGAGAAAACCTTTGAAAATATGTCCTCCTATTCTGACTACAGCCTGATATGCATACTCATCATCCCCATCATCAAGTGCAGTCACCCTCACACACTTGAAAACCGCCGGCGCACGCACTTGGCCTGGTAATGAATCTTTAAAACTTGCATCTATTTAAATATCAATGACACTATAGTTATTTAACCATGCAATCCCTTTTCTGTATTCCATAATTAATTTCATTTTAGTTGTGCGTAAATGAAGTTGTACTCGAGCAGGAAATGGGAGAAATATGATACCTTGATGGCTAGAACCTGTGTCAATGCTTCTTGGAGGGGTGGTGTTGGAGGTGGAAGTGTGAGAAGCAGTGGTGGTTTGAGAGGCGCCGCCGATTCTGGGTTTCTTGGTACCGGAAGTAGACTGGGAAGAACCCGCCGTTGCTGTGTTTCCGCCCATTAGCTGCCGCTCGCGGCGGCGGGCAGCAGGAACCCAGGTGCTTTTTACGTGCGTAGCACAATCGTAACCTCTACTTTTACAACAAGTCCTACATCTCCGATGGGTACAATCTTTCTTGGCTTGGTTTCCGCAATCTTGACACGTGGCCGCTCCCATGGAAGAAGACCCTCCAGCACCGCCACCACCACTTTGAACGAGATTTGTGTGATCAATATTCGTAATGGGTTTCTTTAAGTAAGCCGGAGAATTCTGTACTTGCTGGTGTTGCCACAGCTGCATGCCGGCGCCCCCGCGGTTGCGTGAGCTGTTCAACGCGTCTTCATCCGCCGCACCACCGCCGCCAATGCTCGGCGGAGTGAGACAAGGGGTGGCTGTGAGGAGAGGAATCACGCCGACCCCAACGCCGATGGCGTTGGAGGTATTAAAAGAATGAGGGTCAAAGTTGATCGTGGACGTAGTGGCGGTGGCCGCCTCCGGGTGATGGTGTTGGAAAGAGGATGCCGGCGCCACAAAGAAGAATTCCGGGGGCAAGCCGCAGTTGATGTGCCTGGTGGCGGCGGCGGAGGACCACATTCCGCCAGCGGCAGCGGCGGTATGGTTAGAGGCAGCGGCAGCGGTGGGGCCGGCATTGAAACCTAAAGAGAGGTCCCCGGCTGAGGATGAAGCCACCCAATCAGCAAAGGCGCCGGAATCGGAAGGCAGCCTGCGAGTAGTAGCCACAACTGCTGATTCTTCTGAACTAATTTTCTTCCTTAATTTGTATTTCAACCCAAATAAAGATCTATACAGATAGATACAAAATTCACGTACGTCTCGATCAAGGGCAAGGGGGGACTTTTACTTCTTTTTTTCCAAATCTTGAAGAATCTACCAAGGAGTCGTTACTGTGTGAAAAGAAAGTGGGGTCTCTGAAATTCTTTAGAGCAGAAGAAGATTGTGAGACAGAGAAATAAAAGATAGAGATAGATATAGGAAGAAAGAGAGGGCAGAGGTGGTGTAAGCAGCAATTACTACTGGTTATGGGGTTTTCTTCTTCTTTCTGCTGAGCTTCTACTCCATATCTTACACTGTTACTTCCTGCTACTGTCGCTTTGGCTTTTTTTGTGAAAAAAGTTTCTCTGAGAGAGGGACTTGTGAACTTCCCATGCCAGCAGTACTCACAGCAGAGAGAGTATTTAGGAGTGGGGGGTATGCAGAAAAGCACAATTTAGCAGCAATAGAAACAATCCAACCCCTTTGAGAAGGAGAGGAGACCCCCACACAGACACCCAGAAAAACACACACACACACACACACTAGAAACAGTAGGCTTTCTACTTATTTGAGTTTTGTGGTGGCGTTAATGTTGGTGAAGACCCTTCTCTTCTCTCTCCATCATCAAGAACACCTTCGGATTTCGTTTTCTCTCCTAGAAAGTGAAAATATGAGGTGGGTTCCCCTCTACCGCTCACACAGATTATGGTTTGTGATTATTGGAGAGAGAAGAATAAAAGCATGTATGTGTGATAGTGTGTGTGAGAGAGGGAGAGAGAGACTTTTGTTGTGTAGGTTTTGTAACATTTTGGAGCCCTAAAGTCACACGCCTAACTCTTTTTAGTTCTTTTTTTCCTAATCTTTTCCCATTACAACAAAACTCAAAAGAATAAGTCTTAAAGGCTAAAGCAAACCATCTTCACTTCAACCCCATCGAATATGTAAAAGCCTAATAACAAAGGCCATTTAATTATTTCTTCTTTTTTTTTTTTTTAATATGAGATCCATTCATTTCTATATATAGGCTAAAATCTGATATTAAAAACGTAGCAAGCTAGGTCAGTATAACAAGAGTTCCATCCTACATTTAGTGGAAACTTTACAATAAATTAAATTAATTTCCCATATATTAAACATGGGGGCGGAAAAATATATTTAAAAATTAGTGATTCGGCGGATCCATAAAAATGTGATTATTGCTGTTTAATTAATGAAAATAAATAATAATTATGAGTTAAAAGTCACCATCACACGTTAAATCCCATTGTCTCGTACCACCGCCCTGGCCCTGCTCTGCCAAACAGTTGACCATTTTCTGCTCAACTATTTACTGTAAAATCATCACTCAATTATTACTACGCTCCACCAACAATTAAAACGTTTAACTCTAATTACCATTATTATATTTTGTTATTTCTCATGCCATTTAATTTGCCCGCCTTCTTCATCGCCATGCTACTTCAATTACACATTGTTTGTTTCGGTTTTAATTTGAATCACCTTTTAAGTTTGTAATTAAGCGTTTTTATTGGTGATTTTTCCATCTAAATTTCCTTCTCATGAACAACCCTTATATATATGTTATATCATGTTTCAAAACAAAATAGTATAACAACATTAACACTCCAAATATTAATTTAACATTTAGAATAATAATTCTATCATGTATAATAAGGGCATGCTTATCTTCGAGATTGGAACAATCTTAGTGATATAATGGTAATCTATAATTTGCATTGATCTACAATAGTGAGTAATATACACAATACAATTGTAATTTTAGGCTATGATCAAGGAAGTTCGTTATACACCTATTATATGTAAATAATAATCAAAGATGATTAACTAATATATACAACTTTTATTACACCCCCAATTGAAGCAGGAGATTGTCGTATGTTGGACTGTCCCAATTTTCAAATGGAACCGAAGGAAGATCTTTTGTAAAAATATGAGCAATCTCATAGCACGATAGGACGTGTAGGACGCGTATTTGTCCACAAGCAACTTCCTCGCGAACAAAGTGAATATCCATCTCGATATGCTAGTACATTGATGTCGAACAGGATTTCAAGAGAGATATATCGTACTAACAATAAGAATATATGCCCTCACAGTCAACTATTAGGCTAACCTAAAAGACATATTACAAGTACAA
Organism: Caryopteris x clandonensis; assembly: GCA_028749325.2. Lineage (NCBI taxonomy): Eukaryota > Viridiplantae > Streptophyta > Magnoliopsida > Lamiales > Lamiaceae > Caryopteris > Caryopteris x clandonensis. Next base: position 3,044,709 of record JAPYKT020000010.1, on the reverse strand, counting down.
TAATTATGAATATAAATAAAAGTTTAAGACATTTGATATTCTTTATCGTATTCATTTATATGCATTTGTAATATAGTATTGAAGTCTTATGACCTCGGTAACTAGGAGACTTAGACACGCACAAGTTGGTGGTCATGTAGTAAGTCTTGGTGGTTCATATCATAAATGTTCAAAGTCGTAAAATCTACGAGAATGGATATCGTAGAATTCTAACAAGCTTGCACTAAGTGATATGTCACTCAAGAGTAGACATCATGTTTCATAGATAATTGTGCTTAGATACCACGTAGGCTAGTGTTTGTGATGTTCGTCACCAACGATCACATTTGAACCGATTCTGCATTGGAACTCGAACCATTTGGTATTCATAGTGGTAACAAGAAAATCAAGGTATTTCCTTAGATTGCACGCATACACATGATTGTGCATGTGAGAAGTTATATATTTGACTAGTTACTTAAACCTCTCTTAAGAAGTCAAATCGGGGTTTGTTGGCTACGGTAAAACTATATTTAAGATCAATGTAGTGACAAGATAGAATTTGCGGACCCGAAAAGTAATCTGTTGGGATTATTTTTTCATATTTCTTACACTCGTCGTATCCAATGAAAACTTTGCACAAGACAACCGACCTGAACATAAGCGATATGATCTTCTTATGGGCTAGTAGATCGACTGAGTTTGTGGAGATCATTATAATTATTAATGTCAATTATGGGTCCGTATTAAACGACCAAGCCTAGACATTTACCGAAGAACTGAGCTAATGCACTGTATTTGCACAGTAACTACGGATGAAAATTCTCACGTTGAATTCATATTTTGCCTATTAATCCCTCTAGTAGTATTTTCTAGACATTAACGAATGGATGTTTTCAGAACCTAAAGATTGAGAAATTCAAAGAAATCAATTAATTGGATTAATTAAGCCTGCAATTGTATTACTAGCTCTTGGACTATGTGAAATGACAAACCTAAGGGGTCACATCATAACCAAATTTTGGTGCGTTGGAACGAAGAAAAATAATTAATTAATTATTAGACTAAATAATATTTGTTGGACAAATTTATTCAAGTCTTATTAATTAAATGATCATGTAGAGAATTAATTATTAGGCTAATTTTATATGTTGGATAAATAATTCATTAGACCTGAATAATGCTATATAATTATATAATTAATTGGGAGTAGTTTTTTTAGCTTAGAAATTAATTCGAGAAACTAATTAGAGCCCAAAAAGACACTTAAAGACCTATTCATGAAAATAGGCCCAACACATGGAGATTATGACTTTTAAGCCCATGAGAAGACCTTAAGGGGATCAATATAAATTGATCACCAAGTCAGAATTAAAGAAACATTTGAACAACGCAAAAGAGAGGATGGCCACACCTCTTATGTTCTTGTGTTTTCTCTTCTCTCTCCTCTCATGTGTTAAGATTTTCAGTTATATTTTAAGTTCTATATTATTTATCTCGTTCTAAATAGGATATACTGGAATCAACTTACATCGTGTGTCTATGCATTAAGGTTGGGTGTGGGTAAACTTGGAGGGAATGTTTCAAACGTTCTTAATCAACATGTGGTCCAGTCATCCAAGTATTCTCGCTAAGAATGTGAAATTGTTTGGTATATTGGTAAACCATTAATTAGGATTACGTATATGGGGTTGTGTAAGATTATGTATTGATCGTAGAAATATTTATTTTAATTCTTACATCAACTGTGTATTTTATATGATTTATGGCCTAAATATTCCAATGCTATCATCATCATAATAAAACAATCTAGCTTTATTAATAGGACAATGAAGCTCGAGAAGTGGTTTCGTAACTAATACGATTTAGAAACCACATTAGTAGTATAGTGTAGTTCGGTGTTTTGATGACCAAGAAATCAGGTTATCACCAATGAAAACACAAGAGACCATTTGCATGATATATTACCGTTATGCCCAAGAAATTACTCAATGTCCCCAAGTCTTTCATAGAAAACTTTGAATTAAGGAGTGTTATGATAGATTTACGAAGAGTATAAAAAAGAAGCAGTTAAGATGATATCATCCACATATAGAAGAACATAAAAATATCAGTATCTTTCTGGTAGATGAAGAGAGTTGTCAGGCGTGCCCTCACATAATCTAATAGAAGAAACTTAACCTACAAATTGGTTCTATCAGGCTCTAGAAGTTTGTTTGAGCCCATACAAAGAGTTCTTTGAAAGACACACGTGATGAGGTCGTTTTGGGTCCTTGAAACCCCTACGGTGATGCATGTATTTTGTTTCTTTGAGTTCTCCATGCAAGAATGCATTTTTAAAATCAATCTAATGAATGAGTCTAGCTTCTTAGAAGGCAAGACTGAGCACAATGTGAATAGTTTATGATTTCACAACTGGCTCTAAAAGTTTCTCCACAATCCACTCCAGCATGTTGACTTGCACCATCACCTACATGACGGACTTTATGTCTCTCAAATAACTATCATATTTTTTTGTATGTCTAAAAATCTACATAGACCGAATATCATTAATATCAGATGGACAAGGTACTAATCCAACGTCTAATTTTTAATTAGAGCATTATATACATCATCCATAGCTATTTTCTAGTTCATTTCGTTGAGTACAAACATGAGATTACGAGGTAAAGGTGATTTTGCGACATGAATAAGAAGGTCCAGTTGATATTTTTATTAGGTTTTAAATATAATATTGGCTTCTAGTTACAAATATGTGGATTAAACTCAAAGTGGGTTGGAAAATAGAGGACTGGATTGATGTTGTGTCTGGTCTATGTTTGGACCGAGGCAGGATTAGCCCATAGGAGATGAGGTTGTAGGAGAGGAGTTTTGAGTCAAGTTTGGCAGAGCTGACTTGGTTGCTGCACGAGGGATGAAGATGGGTTGTGGTATTGTATTCCCTGGCGAGCTATCTTGCAGAGATGTGGGGGTGGGGGGAGGGTTTGGACAGTGAGCTTGGATGTCCGCATGATGGATTGGAGTAGTGTCCAGGCGAGCTAAAGATATGGATGAATGGGTCGACTTAGGTGTTTGTGGGATATGATGGGTGACCTTACTTGTAAATGATTATTCACATAAGTTGATGAACCGCCATTTAGAAAATTAAAAGAGTGTGATGTTGAGGCATGCAACTTTGTAAAAGGGAATTGAGTTTCATCAAATAAAACATGTAGACTTACATTGATTTTGTTTGACGGTAAATCATAGCATTTATAACCATGATGATTTGACGAGTAGCCCAAAAAACACATGGAGTTGAACGAGTTTGAAGCTTAGTTATTATTGTGGATGGAAAGAAATGTTAACATAAGCATTCAAACACTTGTAGGTGGGAGTAGAAGAATTTTTTTGGTAGAGTATTTTAGGAGGAGATTTATAGGCGAGTAGTTTGATTGGCAGTATGTTAGTAAGGTATGTTGGCAATTGTAGTGCATGGTGCGACAAAGATGGAGTTAAGGATGCATGGACCAACAATTTATGAATGATATTGTTAATAGCCTAGATTTTTCTTTCCGACTTTTTCATTTTGAAATGAAGTATGTGGACAAGAAAAAAAAATTCCATTAGCCTTACAAAGCTCAAAGTGGACAATTATTACTCTCTACCATTATCACATTGGACATTTATTTCTCGTAAATTATGTTTTAATATAGGGTATAAAAACAAGAGAGTTTGGATAAACTTAGAATTTTCTTGAAATGGAAAAAGTCCAATTAAATTTTATAATAGTCATCCAAATTGAACCTGAAGACCTAAAAAAAGGGAATGTCCACAAATCACTATTTATAATATCAAATGGTATACAAGTAGATTTATGAGAAGCAACAAATGGAAATTAAACATATTTACCAAACGGATAATAATGAAAAAAACTAGAGCTACTAGTCTTATTATATTCAATAATTTATTTTGCCTAACGGAGTCTAAAATAAGTGCTCCTAAGTGATCCAGGGTCATACCAAAGAGCATGTGTTAAAGCTGCAAAAGTTGGTGAATTTGTGACTTGATTTGTGTTTGTGGTGGTGGTGATATGATAGAGCTCGCCCCGGATATTACATCTCATCAGTTTCGTTCCCGTCTAAAAGTTCTTTACAGAAAATCAAAACAGATCAAATTCAATAGAAAAAGTGTTATCAATAATGAATTTTGCTAAATGAAACTAGATTTTAATCAAGTTTGGGGCATGAAGGATAGTTTTTATTACTAATAGTGCGTGAGGGGTGATAAATTAGCACTACCAAAACCACAAATAGGAATGGAATGGACATTTTCAATAATTATACCCAAACCATGGCCCAAATTAAAAAAGGACAAGAGATTAGCTTGCGTGGATGTCATATGTAATGTTGGACTGGTTTAGATGTATCACCATGCATCGGGTTGGGAGATAGACATTGTGTGCATGGTCTGTTCAATATCAATTTGCGCATAATCTATCAAAGTCGTTGTTGCATATGCCTGATGGGGTTTAGGCCTAAGTATACCAGTTTGGCACATTGGACTTGGTTATGTGGCCGAAGGGGCTATAGGGTACGGACGCGGAGAGGTACAGTCCATTGTGGCATCCATCCCCTCGGTGGATACTTCCACTATTGTTACCCTTGCCATGGTTGCTGCTAACCAGCCAGTTTGGTCTGGCCACAACTGTGATTGCCACTGCAGCCACCATCATCTCAATTGTTGTGATTTTTGAATTTGTTGTTGCCATCTTGGGTACTTTTCCTACCTATATTTTGTTGAATTATCAGAATATGAGTTGGATATTCAACTCCTTGGATAAGGCGGCAATCAAGGCCGAGTTGGATCATAGCAGCCATCTTCACCATACCTAGCTCCTCAAGGATAAGCATAGAATGGGCCTGATAGAATTTAGGGACGGGTTCGATTTGGTGAATCACAATACATACACCTTTTGAAGCCTCAGTGAGACCCCTAATCAGTTAAAGAACAATACAAGCATTTGTCAGCGACGCTCCGATGTTCCTCAATTGATCCATTATTTGTTTGAGTTGTTGGCAATACGCAGATGCATTAGAAATCTTCCAGTTTGGTGGTCGAAAATTCTTGCTTAAGAGTGACGGAACATGATTGTTTGTTATCCTATAATATCTCACACAATCTAGTCCAAGTCTCCATTCTTTTGCCTTCGGTTCAGTGCTAGTATTAAGAAGATCCTTCAAAATGTTTGAATATATCGATCCATTGTAGAATCGTAGCATTAAGGGTGTTCCATAAATTTTTCTCCTTATCAGTTTGTAGGTACCTTCTCTATACCTTTTTTTTTGTGGTATTCTATATTCATAAGATTAATAATCTTAAAGAATCATGCATGAATTTTGAAGAGTTCCGCCGTTTGAGCATTGGATCCATGGTTCGAGCCAACTATATTCTTTCTTTGGGATTTATCCCATTTAAAATGACAATTTTTGTAACATCCTTAAAATTGACTGTTGTGATTCTTAAAAAATCTTGAATTCAGTTGAGCCCAACTTAACTACTTAAATAGTTCCAGAGCTTAAGCTCAAAAATACTTTACTCGTCAAGCTCACAAGCCTTAGCCGACTTAATCGAGCATACACTATTTTTACCATAAATATTTGAAAAAATAGGAGAGCCGGACACTTAGGTAGAAGCGGTGATTAGAGAGATGGCTGCTTAATATTCTCTCTCCACTCATCATTAGTAGTGACATCCTTAATTGGTATACACAATGCTGCTTATGATTATACCCTACACTTTAGGCTTATTCCGCTACTAAATTTTTTAAGCTCCACTTTAGATAATCAAAATAATAATTATCACATGATTCTGACACTATCTATATTATATAGGCACTGAATTTAGTGTCATTCCCCCTTTTCACGTTTATTTATTTTTCTAAAGCAAATTAAAGAATCATTTCTTCAAAATAATATAAAATACAATATTGGTTAATTTCTATTAATGGATGGGTGTGTTTGCAAGTTGGGAAAAAATGTGGCATCAAGAGAATAGTGTGGGTGAGTGAGTGGGTGAGTGAAGTCCAATATGAGGACAAGGACTAAATTGGAAATTTGCATTGGGAGAGAAAGTTGGAGGACAAGTGTCGGTTCCCCATATACCTCTTCAATAGGCCCATGTTGCTCATTCCCAAGCATGCCCGCATCTGCCGGAATGGAATGCAAAACTCCCTATCCTCTCTCTCTCTCTCTCCCTCTCCCTCTATATATATATATATATATATAAATATATATATAATATAATAGGTGATAGGTCTTCTCTTATCCTGTAATGTCATATACAGTGCTTCTCATAACAGGATTTATTCAGCCATTTCAATTTTTGTCCTTTTACAAGGTATATTGTTTCACATAATCAATATTCAACATATAACAATCAATGATTGAGTCTATCTAGAGATGGACACTCTTCACTTTCAAATTAAAATTGGAACACTCTAAGGGTTTGATCTAATTATTAATTTGATCTTAACTGAGAGTCAAAATAAAAAATCATCAATTCTGAAATAAAAATCATTACTTTTGGAAATCGGCATTCAATTTCAAAGTAGTTGTTCTAAATATTAAAAAAAATATCGATATCAGAACCAACAATATACCAATTTGGTTTCAAGTCCACCCTTTACAATTTCAAGAACCGACAATTTTAAAACCGAAGTTCACGATATTGCTACGTCTACCAATAAACACTATATTTTAAAAAGTAAAGTTTCAATTTTAATCATTCATTTATACTTGAATTTTACAAATAGTTCCTATTGTGTACTCCGCATCAATTTTTTTCGTTGTCATTTAATTTTCTAATCAAAGTTAGTGAACATCCGAAAATATTAACGAAAATCAATAAAAATAATGGTAAAAAAAAAACAGAAAATTTCTTGTATTTTAAATTAAAGTTAGTTAATATAAAGCTATAATTTATTTATGAAATTTTATATTAATTTTTTTAAAATCATCTTTTAAAAATCTAACATTTAGAAAATAAAATTTTGGAATTGCCTAATAATGATATTAAATCTAGAATATTAATTCAAAAGTATACATATTATCAATTCAATTTATAAATATATTCCAATAAATATAAAAATTACAAATGAAATACAATTATTTCCTATAATGATTAAAAAATTATTTCTAGAAAAAAAAAGTCTAAAATTAATAAAATTTTAAAAGTACCATTTCAAAATCATATCGAAATCGATTGGCCAGGGATCAATTCACATTAAAATCTTCTTCAAAATCGAATAATAATTTTTAGACTATTTATCTATATTTAGATTTTATTCTTTATTTCTAAAATTTAGGTAATGAGCACAATTGAATCAAACTGAGCGTTCAAGTCCATCAACATTAATGCCTAGTATTTTGGACAATGACATTACTCAAATAACTTTTAGTTGTATGTGGCATTTTTATTATATGATAAATAATATTTTTTTTATAATATATTTGTTCATTTTCAAAATTGTAATTGAAATTTTCCTACTTATTTTGAGATATTTTAGTTATTTATAGAACTTTTTAAGGTTGCAGAAGTTGAAATATAGTCATGCGTTTTAGATCCGTCTACCACCGAGGCCGATGCCTTTTATTTATTTATTTGCATTTTATTGCCTTTATTCTTTTTCTAACATTCAAAATATTGTACCATTTAATACATAACAATTTATTATGGATAAATCTTAAACTTATATAAAAAAAATATTTGAATTAAAAGAAATACATGTTAGGGTGCTTGGGCGCTTGCGTTGCCCACTTAATCACTGTATAGGTTCACCTAGTTTGCCTTTTTGTTGAACACATTGCACTTTTGGGCCCCCACAAAGGACCTACTGGTCACTCATGCGCTTAGAATGCTATTTTGCATTATATCCCGTAATAGGATGGAAAATGCCCCCCGTAATAGGATGGAAAATGCAAAAAAAAAATAAAAAATTAATAAAATAAAATAAAGGAGGAACAACAAAAAGAAGGGGTATAATTACGAGAACTTTATAAGGAGTCGCCCATCATAGTATTACTTTCGTCTAAAAATGCACTTAAAGTTCTGAATCTGATGATTATTGCTACTATGATCACACCTGACATGTATCGAACAATTAATTCTCTCATGTTAATGCAATGTGGACTCTAGGAAGACGCCGCGCTTCGAACAAGAGTAACTTTCGGCCCAATTGAAGTTATGTGTACCAAAATATATGCATGTGAAGCTCTTTTGGAGACCGACGGTATGGACAATAGTGTAACCCCATTGGATCCAATTATTTTAAGCCAAAATAGATGTTTGGTAACATTTCTGCTCCTTTTCGCCTACAAATGCATTTGGATCCCACTCAATTGTACTTTTGGGCCCTCGCGAGGGACACACTAGTCGCCATGTGTGTTCAGAAAACTGAAATTTTCATTACATTCCATAACAGTGAAAAATGAAAAACTCACCGAGTTAAAAGGAAAAATAGAGGAGCGACGATGACAAAATGGAATGCAGCACGAGGACTCTCCTATGGATCACACATCATAGTACTGCTCTTGACTAAATATTCTTAACTTTGAAGGTTTGATGAGATTTGATGCATTTTTATTGGTATGATTGCACCCGATGTGTAGTGAGCGGTTAATTCTGTATGAGTCCTCTTGGAAGACGCCTCACTTCAAATACGAGTAACTTTCGCCCCAGTTAAAGTTATGTGGGCCACAATTTATGCATACAAAACTCTTTTGAGACCCGACGATGTGGACAATATGATAACCCCAATGGACCCCATTTTTTAGGCCAAATTTAAATTGTTGGTCTTGATATTTTTCAAGGGATATATATTTCTAGATTTTTTTTTTGATTGAATTTGATTCTAAAATCTCTTCCAAATAAATCGTGACATCCATTACTATCTCTATCTTCATTTTTGTGTATGTGTCTTCCTCTAATTCAATTATCTTACAATGTCAATATTTATTATATTTAGTCAATTATTTAATCACAACAAAACTATTTTTTAAACACTTATTCATCATAATTGAATACATATATCATAAATTATATCCTACTAAATCCATAAACAAACACAAAATTCATTTTTGTATTTTTTAGATTTGTAGAACTAAATATTTTTACAGAATAATTTATCACACAGCCTTCTAACACACTGCAAATAAATATACCTTTAAGAAATAGAGAAACAAAAAAGACGAGGGAAGATTGTTTACCCTTACATTTTTTAATATGTGTTTTGATTATTCTAATCAAACTAATATAAATACGTTCGATTATAGATCACTAACTATGATTGGGACTGTTTGTTAATTATTTATCAAACACCCCAATTTGATGTTTTTTAAAGTGTTCCACACTGTTGGGTATTGTTGTCGAGATTTTTATCCGACTTAGATCGTAGTTTTTCTCATTATTGATTAATGGTACGATGTGATCCAATCATAACTGTTAGATCAGAATTCGTGCGGGTGTGTTGTGTTCAGTACTAATTCGAACTATAATTGAACTATGCGGAAGCGAAATAGTAGTTACAACAATTTCGAGGAGGAATCCCTTCTTCCTCTCAAGTATTTTTATTAGATAGAGTGTTTGTTCCCACAATTATATAGTTTGGACTTACACGTCGTTAGACTCTTTCTAATACTAGCCAACCCTCTACCACTCTCTTCAAGTAACTTACTTGACCATCTAGTCCCCTAGATGGATTTGGCTGCCGACTCTCGTACGACACAAATCTGAACTCTCCCGAGCATAGTGGAAACCAACGAGTGGTTCACTGACAGTTCGCCCTTTTGCTGGAACTGTACTACGATGTAAGCTCTCAAATAGAACTGTCCCTCTCAAATAGGACGTCTCTTTCTCTGCATATGATAATGAATGTAATGTAACAGAGATGCCCAACAGCCTTCACATATGACTCTTATTTATAGACCCGAAGGCTCAAGATTTTGTGATTTCATTCCTTAATTTTCTCCTCATCACCTGATCTCCTATTCCTTAAATCTCTCATTTGTTTGTTGGTTTGATCTTGCTTAACATTATCCATATTTTCTTGATCTTGTTTCCCTCAATGTCTCCAACCAACCAATCTTTCATTCCTTGATTATCTCTTAGGTTGTTGATCTTCCTTGATTTTCGTATCTTTGTCATATTCTACATGTAATTCAAACCTCATTAGATTTTCGATATATATGCCAACACACTTACTTTATCAATCTCCCCCTTTGGCATTTGGATCGAAAATCTCTTGTCCTGCAAACATTTTTAAACACAACAATCTGATCACAGTTTAAACAGATAGTGAACTCAAGACTCCCAGTATGCAATTTATCGGAGAGAGATAAACTAATGAATATTACATAATGCAGAATCAGCCAGATTATGCATATAGAGTTTTAAAATATGCATTATCTCCCCATGACAACCAACTCCCCCTTAATTTGAGTTTTTTCACTTTTGTATTATTCACTGTCTTCATCTCCCCCTTAATTTGAGCTTTTTCACTGTTGTACTATTCATTTTCTTCGTTTCCCCTTTTTTCAAGCCATTTGACAATGGAAAAACGATTTGAATTCAAGGGAACATCTAGAGATTTACGAATGTTAGTGAAATACAGTTTCTGAGCAACAACTTCAGCTACTAGAAAAGCCATTTTGAGTTCTAGCACGACTGCTCTGAAATATCAGAAAGACTGGATTCAAAATTTCATTATCCTGTTCGCCTGAAGATCGAACTGGGACCAATCGCCTTGTTCATTTCATATGTTCCTGTGAAAGAGAATAGAAGAGAGAAATCGCAGAAAGACTAGGTCTTTAACACAAAGTGAATGTGAGAGATATCTTTAATCATAACAAACAGGAGCTGAACAACATATATGAATTAATGGTTAGGGCAGAAAAATGATTCAAGTCTCTTTGTAATCTGTGACAAAATAAGTGCTGCTAGATATGATTCAAATACACTGCTCAAACACTTCCCTTTCCATGCAGATTTTACCATGCATTCATATTATAAGAGATCATGCGAGAGAGGTTAATTGCCACTTGTCTCATATTCCTAGCCACCAGGGCCACTTACTCATATATCCCAATTTTCCATGGTTTACTCGTCAGTTTGTAGAGAGAGAGAGAGATAGAGAGATCTAGAGAGAGATACTAAAATAAAATAATGAGGAATTACTACACAAAGAGGATATAATGAATAAAAATGAGTATTCAGTTCAGACATTTATTCTCTTTTTAGCAGGCAATCCAGTTTGAGGATACACTAAGACAAATCCAAGTTCTCAATTCATATGTGTCTCTTTGGTTCACTTTTTCTTTTTTAAAAACACAGTTTTAAGAGTAGATTTCTTATCACTTCTTCTGCAGAAACCTTGAGTAGTAGCTCGCAAACCACACAAGTAAGAATCACACTGGAAAAACCCTGTGTGACGAGCTCAACTGTCCCTTATAACTCCTTTTGTGCGAACCAGAGAAGAACACTTTGGTAGCTTTCACACACCTATCATTTTATGTGCATAATGCTCAATCATACGGCTGATAGCTTGTTACTGCATCATTTCAAGATCGTAGCTCTTTCCAAGAAAACAATAAATTGAGACATATTGGATTCAAAGTTCAAGACAAACTGAATTTTAAACCTGCGTAGAGAGAGAATTTATATCATATTTCCTCTAACCCCCTTTTTTCTCGTTTATCTACTTGAGAGAATTCAAGGTTCTTCCTTTTTTTTTTTTTTTTTTTTTTGCCTTTTTTTGTATTATTGAGCACAACAAATGCCCAATGATTTCCTAAGAGAGATGAACCGTTGGGAATCCAGGGCCTTGGTAAATATATCAGCAAGTTGGCTTAAAGTAGGAACATGTTCAAGTACACTAACACATTCCTCAACCAATTTTCTAATGTATTGATACCTGATGTCAATGTGCTTGGTTCGGGAGTGTTGCACAGAATTTTTAGACATATTTATAGAACTCATATTATCGCAAAAAAAGAGTCATTGAGTCCAAGTTCATACCATAGTCGCACTACATGTGCATCATCCATACCAACTGTGAACATGAACTCCCTGCCGCAATGTATTCAGCTTCTACTGTGGATAAGAATATGCTATTTTGTTTCTTGCTGAGCCATGACACTAGATTGTTTCCAATAAAGAAACATCCTCCTGAAGTGCTTTTTCGATCGTCTATATCACCAACCCAATCACTATCACAGTATCCTGCAATAATAGACTTAGTATTGAAAGAATATTTTAGTCCATAGTCTGTAGTACCTGCCACATAGCGTATAATTCTTTTTACTGCCTTGAGGTGTGATTCTTATGCATTGGATTAATATCTAGCACACAATCCCACATTAAAACTTATGTCAGGTCTACTTACAGTAAGGTACAAGAGACTTCCTATCGTGCTTCTATACAGTGTTGGGTCAACGCTAGTTCCACTTTCATCTTTAGACAATTTGGCATTGATTCCCATAAGTGTTTGAGCAATCTTGCAGCCTTCAAGACCAAATTTCTTTACCAAGTTTCTGGCATATTTCCCTTAATGTATCATGATTCCATTTTTGTTTTGTTTAACCTGCAGTCCAAGAAAGTAGGATAGCTCACCAACCATACTCATTTCAAATTCTTGTAACATTACCTTGACAAAGTCGTTCACTTTGTTTTTGGATGTAGAGCCGAACACAATGTCATCCACATAAATCTGTACAATGACAATGTCAATGTTCGACCACTGGGTGAGCAAGGTCTGGTCTACCCCTCCTCGCTTGTATCCTTGTGCAAGTAGAAACTTCGCCAGTCTCTCATACCAAGCTCTCGGGGCTTGCTTCAGTCCATACAATGCCTTCTTAAGTTTGTACACATGATTTAGGTAATGTGGATCTTCAAAGCCTTTGGGTTGCTCTACATTCATGGTTTTCAGACTCTTCTCTCTTTGGAGTCTGAGTAGTCTCTCCCGTGTTTTCACAATTTAGGTCACCTGTAGGTCGCACAGCAGATGAACCTACTTCATCTAGATAAATGTCCAGTCTTTCTAATGAGTCATCAAGGACAACATTAGTACTTTCAGTAAGGGTTTGAGTTCTTAGATTCTATACACAAAATGCTCTACTGTTTGTAGAATAACCAAGAAACATACCTGTATCGCTTTTGGCAGCGAACTTACCTAATTGTTCTCAATCATTATATATATAACATCTGCAGCCGAACACATGAAGATGACTGAGATTCAGAGTTTTTGCTTTTCCAAATTTGATACGAGGTCATTCCCACTCTTTTCCTTAAGTAGACACGGTTTGAAACATAGCATGCAGTGTTTACCGCTTCAGCCCACCATTTTCTAGCGACATTCTTGCCTAGCATCATAGCCCTTGCCATTTCCTGTAGAGTACGATTCTTTCTCTCGACTACTCCATTTTGTTGCAATGTTTTAGGAGCTGAAAACTCATGAGTAATACCACGTGAGGTGCAAAAATTAATAAAAGCATTATTTTCAAATTCTCTCCCATAGTCACTTCGTATTCGTACAACAGAATCATGTTTTTTATTTTCAAGTAATTTTATCAGTTTCTCAAATTCTCCGAATGTTTATGATTTTTTTCGAAGAAATCTTACCTAGGTATATCTTGAAAAGTCATCAACACACACAAAGATATACCTTTTACCTCCAATACTTTCGGTCTGAACCGGTCCCATCAGGTCCATGTGTAATAGGGCCATAATCTATTTTGTGCAGATATGAGTTCCTTGGTGTGAGCTTTTCACCTGTTTGCCAAATTGGCAGGGACCACAAATTCCTTGATTCATGTTTGGGAGTTTAGGTAACCCCCGAACGCATTGGGATTTTGATAAGGCAATGAGGTGGTTATATCTAATGTGTCCTAATTTTTTATGCCATACATCGGTTGCCTCGGTGTTTGCATTATGACAAACATAATTCATGTCAAGAAGATAGCAGTTGTTAGTGGATCAGGTTCTAGTGAGTATACATTGATCATCAATGTCAATAACAGTGCATTTGTCATGAGTAAAATTCACTTGTAGTCCTTGATCACATATTTGACTAATGCTTAACAGATTTGCTTTAAGATTTTCAACAAGAAACACATTAGACAATTTAGGTAAACTACGTATATTAAGAGTCCCTTGTCCAATGACACGTTCACTCTTATCATAACCAAACGTCATCGTTTCTCCATTTATTGAAATGATATCAGTTAGATAGGTGGCATTTCCAAACCTGTGACGTGAACATCCGCTGTCAAAAAACCAAGTTCCGGTGTTGTTCGCACCCAAAGAGACTATCGAAGATATAAGACACGCGCTGTTCTTAACTACCCATATTTTTTTATGTGATATTATGTGATTGTTATTCTTCACCTTCACAGTTTTTTGGTGATGTAGAACTTTTCACAGGAACACCGAACATATTCCAATTTGAGATGTTACCTGATCGTAGGTCATGTTTCATTTTGTAGCACTTAGGTCGAATGTGTCCAGGTGCTTCACAGTAGTGACATATAGGAATGAATTTTTTCGTACCTTTGATATCCTGTTTTCCTAACTCACTTGTAGTATTTGGACCTTCTTGTTGGACCGTCGAGGAACTGGCTGGTACAAAGATTGTGTCTCAAATTTGTTCATTTCCAGTGTATCCTATGTCAGCTTTACTGCTATGTGGTTGACCATAAGACAACATCTCATCAATTTTGGTTTTGCCACTATTCAGTCCTTGAATTGTTTGAACGACCTTGTCCAACTTAGCTTTAAGTGGTGTTACTTCACTCTGTTTTTCCTGCAATTCAAACAAGATATGGGTTAAGTCATCTTTTAGTGTAGAGATTACCTGTTCTTTTTCTAACATGGTTTGGTGGGCAAGTTTGAGATTGGCTTCAAGAAAGACGATCCGTGATGTACAAGTATGAACTTGCTCTTGAAGTTCCTGGACTTTTCTTTGAGATGTGGTCAGTTCATTATTGAGTCTTTTGTTTACTTCTCTGGTTGTTTGAAGTTCACCTTCCAGTCGGTCTATATCAGTTTGGTCAGGTTTGGAACTGGATCCATTCTTCTTGTATTCTTCCACTTAGTTTTTCAGTTTTCTAATTATTTCAATGGCCTGTGTACATTTGGCATTGACTTATTCGTACATTTTCATAAAGTCCTCAATGGCTGGATCATCAAAGTTTGGCACGTATGAAGATTCGACTTCATGCTCTGTTCGAACTATGGCAAGAAGACACATCAGATCTTTGGAAGAGGAATTGGTAGCAAATTTGCTTGAGAAATTTGTTTCTTCTTGTTCCTCATCGTCATCTGTTTCAGAATCGTTCCATGTGGCTTTGGGGGCTTTGTCTTTCCTTAGAAAGTTGGGGCATTCAGCTTGACAGTGTCCAAAACCCTTGCACTCCTTATATTGGTCAGAATCTTTTCGATTACCTTGTTTGGAGTTCGGAGTTTTGGATCCTCCTTCTCTGGTATTATCACCATAGTTCGAACTTTTGGTGAATTGTTTCCTCTGGTTGTATTTTTTGACGAACTTGCTGTAATTCCTTGTCAGTAGTGCCATTTTGTCAGCAATGTTTGCTACATCATTTTTCTCGGCTTCAGTGGATGATTCTGCCTTCAATGCAATTCCTTCGGCCTTGACTGTATCGAGTCCATTGTTCATCTCAAAGGTTATGAGTTCTCCCATTAGATCATCCAGTGACATAGCTATCACTCTCATGAATGAGTCCAAGACAGTAATTTTTTCCCTGAAGTTGGGAGTAAGTGTTCTCATAATTTTCATGATTTGAACTTTTTTTTCAATTTCATCCCCGAGAGTGTAACATTGATTCACAATGTCACTGAACCTCGGATAGTATATTTCGATGTTTTCTTCCTTAGTCATTGGAATCCCATCAAATTGTGTAGCCAATCTTTGTAGTTTTGATTTCCTTACTGATTCGTTCCCTTCAAATTGTTTTGGAAGTATATCTCATGCATCTTTAGCAGTTTGATAGTGGATGATCAATTTGTACCTCATTGAATCCACAGAAGCGAGTATAGCATACAATGATGTGTAGTTTGCATCTTTTGAACATCTTTCATCTTCGGTCCATAACGTTCTTGGCCAGTCAATAAATTTTGTTAGATATTTTCCATCCTCCATTTGTAGCCAAATCCACTTTGTCAAAATAGCATCTCCACATTATTTAGATTTGAGGTAGATTGTCATCATGGATTTACAGAATGGATAGTTTTGTCCATCGAGACAAGGAGGTCGCATCGATGTTCCTTCGTGAGTTCCCATGCCTAGATCAACCTGTTTAAAAAAAAAAAAAAAATAACTGGAACCTGCTCTGGTGCCAATTGTTAGATCAGAATTCGTGCGGGTGTGTTGTGTTCAGTACTAATTCGAACTATAATTGAACTATGCGGAAGCGAAATAGTAGTTACAACAATTTCGAGGAAGAATCTCTTCTTCCTCTCAAATAATTTTATTAGATAGAATGTTTGTTCCCACAATTATATAGTTTGGATTTACACGTCATTAGACTCCATCTAATACTAGCCAACCTTATACCACTCTCTTCTAACAACTTAGTTGACCATCTAGTCCCCTAGATGGATTTGGCTGCCGACTCTCGTACGGCAGAAATCTGAACTCTCCCGAGCCCAGCAAGCTGTACTCTCCCGAGCACAGTGGAAACCAACAAGTTGTTCACTAAGAGTTCACACTTTTGTTGGAACTGTACTATGATGTTAGCTCTCAAATAAAATCGTCCCTCTCAAATAGAACGTTTCTTTCTCTGCATATGATAATGAATGTAATGTAACAGAGATACCCAGCAGCCTTCACATATGACTCTTATTTATAGACCCGAAGGCTCAAGATCTTGTGATTTCATTCCTTAATTTTCTCCTCATTAGCTGATCTTATATTCCTTGAATTTTTCCTTGAATCTCTCATTTGTTTGTTGGTTTGACCTTGCTTAAGATTATGCATATCTTCTTGATCTTATTTCCTTCAATGTCTCCAACCAACCAATCTTTTCTTCCTTGATTATGTCTTAGGTTGTTGATCTTCCTTGATTTTCGTATCTGTCATATCCTGTAATTCAAACCTCATTAGATTTTTGAAATATATGCCAACACACTTACTTCATCAATAACCATACTCAAAACCCGGTAACTCACTATCACTCTCTTACATACATAAATGTATTCCTATTGATCGAATACAAAGTAAGAAAATGAAAAATAGAAAAGACAATAGGGTATCGTTCTAATTTTTCGTATATCGTAAATGGAGGTTACTGAATATCATCACACATGTAGAAGGGTATATGAGTTGACTTAGAATTGCCATGAACTTAAATTGGCTAAGAAAAATATACTATTGTGCTACATTAAGTGGGCCATCAGAATAACACACACCAAACATTAATTGAACATTTAAAGCCACTTTATTTATTTATAATTATTACTATTTTTTCAACTATAAATAAATGTTAAAATTCTTTATTTTGTGTAACAATTCTTATAAATTTATATCACATTCTTTATAAAATATTGCACAAATGGATAATTCGGTTAAATTTTTTCGATTTTGAAGAAAATTCGTTCCCAAACACTCCTCTCTCAAAATTTTCAAGAATGAAAATTTCTCAATACATCTGTTGAGTGTTTTTGGATCTCCATATTATATGTGTCCATGGCTTTTTTAATTCCCTTTCATATCACCCTCCTTTTACAGATTTTCTTTCTAAAGAACTCCACTAATAGCTTACTCATAAGAGTTGCATTTCCCATCTCATGGCTCGTCACAAGGATGGAAGAACTCCACTAATATTATTTGTACGGTTTATAATATAATAATATAAAAATTATTACAAAATTTAAAATATAATTTTTAAATAAAATACGTAATTATATAAAATATTTTTAAATAAAAAAATTTAAAATAAAAATACTTCACAATATAAAAATATATTAAATATTAAAACATACTAAATTAATGCATAAAAATATTTTATATTTAAAAATTAATATTATATTTTTTTAAAATACAATGTGAATATCAAATTTAAAATTACATAAATTGATGAATTTGATATATTTTTTATAGAAATAAAATTGAGATGATAAAACTATAAATTTTTTAAAATAAAAATAAGTTTAATTGAATATCATACCTTTCAAAAGTAAAAGTAATTTAAACAAAACAATAAAAAAAATATTAAGTGTCGCATTTTTATATTTCAGTTATGGTGATTTTATATAGTTATAGGTCTAAGATGGAATATAGCTCAAAAGTTTGAAGAAGTGTGGATGAAGATTTTTGGTAAAATTTATGAGAGAGAAATAATTTAAAAATGAAAAGCATTGAATATTATTTGGAAAAGGAAAGCGGCGGTCTGAGGGAAGAGGAGAAATGACTTTTTTGTACCGCAGTTTGATGTCTCCCAATCTGTTCACCTACGCAAAGACCTACCACCCTCCCCCATACACGCCATCCTTCTCTCTTTTTACTTCCTTTTCCCACGCGCCCTCACTCCCACGTTAATTTCACTTCAACTTCATTTTTTCACTGATTTTCTTCTTTTCACTTCCATCGGCTATGTTTGATTTAGGCTTATGTACAACTTAGGAAATTCCAACTTTATTATTTTAGGACTGTGAAACAAAATTAAATAGTAATAATGTTTGTTTATTTTGAGTTTGTATAAGGTTTAATTATACTATATATCAAATTAATATTAAAAATAAATATTTATTATAATATTATATTGTATTGATAAAATGATTGAAGTTAAAAAAAAATATATATATATATATATGATAGAGTGTAGAATATACATTATGGTAGATTTTATTGGATTGTAAAATTTAATTTTCAACTCAAAACAAACTGAAATGAATTATTTTGACATCCAAAAATTTTTCGTATCAAATTTAAAATAAGCATACCTTTTATTATTGTTATGTTTTCATTTAACACTTAAATCTGAGTTTTTAGCCGTATGAGATAAGCATTTTCCCCATATGTGGTCACATAGTTACCTCTCTAGATTAACTACTATTTTCCTGAGGCACCATTTTTTTTTTATTTTTTTTTTATAAAGGTAAAGTCTTGTATCCATTATATGAACAGATTTTTTATATGTAATAGTTTATATTGTAATAAAAATATTAATGAAATATAAATTTAGCTGATTTGACTTAGATTGGTGCCAAAATACACAAATTTAGTATTTGTTGTGTGAACATCTACATATATTGAATATTTTTTAAAAAAATTAATATTTTTATCGAATGTTGTGCGAGCATCTACACATAATTAGATCTTATATTTTTTGTGGAAAAAATAATATTTTTACCAAATAAATATAATACCATTTAAGATTATTCAATAAAATTTGCATTCGTTCCAGTGACCTGTGCCCTTGAATGGTCCACATGACAGCTATTGAGTTGTGGTTTGACTTGTCAGGCTCCTTGAAAGAGGTCAATGCGACACGTGTGGACTTGAATGGTTTGCACCGTTCACGTAGAGAACTGGAATGTATTATAGCAGGAACACACTTGATTTCTTTTTTTTTTTACAAGTAGTCCTATTAATAAGTTGAATAAATTCTCCATTTTTCGCATATGGAATGTTCCTTTTTTTTCTTCATTATTTTTCAAATTTAAGCTGTTGCTTTAAAACGTTAGTATCTCTTTCATTTAAAATTGAATTTGAGAAAATGTATACTCTAAATTCATCTACTCAAAAACATAAATTTCATTTTTACAACATATTTCTATTTTTGCAATGATACATAATTTTAAAATTATTTAAAGATTGTCAACACTGACCTTCATAACCCAAATTTTAACTAAACCAAAACGAATTCGGGACAGGGGTGAAGCCAAGAACATAAATATCGTCTTCATTGTATCCTAACTGTTTTGCACTCAAAACCCCCCATTCTTGTGCTATCCCCAAATCACTCTAAAAAATTCAATTCATTTAATTTTAATTTTTTGTTAACAGCAAGAATAGTTCCCTACATAGATTTGATCACCTCCCAAGAATAATTAACAACTATCTTTCATAAATCATTCTGTTTTTCTTCAACCAAAATCATATAAAACATCAGACCAATCATAATTGCAGTAGAAATTGTAATGTGAGTTGAGTTAACCCTAACAGGCAGTCCCAAGTGTTAGGGTGTAGTTCCTATCCTTGAGTTTAATCAATATATAGCTAGGCTGCTCATGCTAGCAAGACATTCAACATGGAGTAGGTAGGGGCGTTAATAAATTCTCGACTTTGTCTATACGAGATATCCATCGCTGCCAAATCAATTATTAAATAATCCAAAACTTTGCGCAGTTAGTAGGGGACACAAGCATATATATATATATATATTTATATATAGAGAGAGAGAGAGAGAGAGAGAGAGATAGGATAGGTTACTACCTACACAGACTTATGAATTGTAGAGTAGGGTAATCACAATCAACCTAATTCAATCATTCCTGTTGCGCAAACTAATTAAATCTTACCGAATTTAAACAAGCCACATGACCACCGATCCGCAGACTTTGTATTCTGTCTAATGCATTATCTATATCAATATTATTATAAAAGTAAAAGTAAGGCAATTGGATAAACTTACAAAAATATTATATGTTCCTTAAAATATATTTTAATCCAAATAAAATAAAAAATAAAGTGTTGATTTGTGCAATGCATGTGCATAGGCATGAGTAGGAATGAAGTTTAGATGGTCAATTTTAATTTTTTTTCTTTTAAAATTTATATTTTTTTAAAAAAAATTCTAAAGCTTATAACTTTTTCGTTTTACTTTTTTTTTTTTTTTATAAAAAATATATTAACTTATTCATATTTTTACAATCTGTGATTAATATCCTTATTGTATGTTATACATAAAATTTAAATAGTTTTTTAGGTTAATTATAAAATATTTTGATATTTAAAACATTTTGATATGAAAAAATATAAAATTATGCATGAAAAATATTTTCTTAATTTTATTTATTTATTTTACTTTTATATTTTTATCTCGATTATATTGAGTTGATTGAATTATTTAGCCCTAAAGAAATTGGTGAATTTGTCAGAAATTTATTGGCTATACAGTACTGTTCGATAAAAAATAAAAATAAAATGATTAGTCACAATTATTTATGCTAATCACAAAAAGCACAAGCCCAAAAGATTATATTATAATTTATTTTAATCTAAATTAGTTTATTACATTGATTGATAGGCTTCTGCTATCCGGTCATGTAAATTTTTTATTTCTTTTATTCGGCAACTTATTGCTTATATACTTACATTATTAGTAAAAATTATTGGAGATTGTGAGTTTTTATGAAATTGTGTAACTTGTTTTATTACAATTTGTGGTTAATCCGTATATTTGGACTCTTAGGTTATTATGGGCTTGAATTTAGAGTCGTGTTTTCTTTTTGTGTTATTTCAATCATTGTTTTTATAATTGAATTGGATTGATCGGTTTAATCAGTTAAATTGAGAACTAGTGTCTGAATCGGTCCGAAATATCATTAAAACGCCGGTCAAACCCAGTCAAAATTGGTATAATCAGTCAAAACTGGTCAAATCGGTCAATCGATTTTCAACTTTCATAAAAAATTAAAATAAAAAATTTTTAAAATAAAAAATAATCTATTTTATGAAGTATTAATATCATGTTTTTAAGCTATGTATTTATAAAAGTTATTATTAATTATTTGTAGATGTTGATATCTAATATATGTGGTAACAAATATGTATATGTATACTATTTTTATTTTTTCAATTGGACCGTCGGTCCAATAAATCCGACTGGTTAAACTGACATCAGATGGTTCAACCGATTCAATTTTCAATACGATTTCAAAAACACTGATTTCAATTGTGCATGAGGATACGTGTTTAAATGGAATGGTTAATTTATATGGGTAAATATTTTTTTATTTAGCTGTAAAATGTTATTGGTATGTTGGATTTCTATTATATTGATTAGTGAAATAATTTCGTTGGTTTAAACACATCTTAGAATATGAATTTTTAAATACATATTATATATATATTTTTTAAATATACGTAAGATATCACACATATCTCTTTCTTTATAATTGTAGGAGTTATGGGATTGAAACCCTAGCTTCTCAAATATGATATATTATGGAGTTAGTGGCTTATAATATGATAAGAAGTAATGCTCATATTGCGTAACTCAATTTGCAGATGTTTGAAACTGTGGTGAATTTTCAAGTTGATATGGATTTTAATTTATAAGTTTTAGGAATTTTGTAAATACTATTTATGTTGATGTGAATTTTATTTCTTAAGTTTGTTAGGATTTAATTAATTATATGAAACAAACCATTGAAATATATTTGGAATATGTTACTAAAATAAGCTACTAAAATATATTGAAAAGAGTAATGAACAGGATATTAGTACGGGTGCGGGTGAAGCAGATCTGCCCCTGCTTTGAGGCGAGCATGGGCCTTAAAGTTGTGTCTTGCAGCAGGGTCCTGGCTAATTTAGGTTGGTTGTGTAGCGTCGCAGGGAGGACCTGGGTATCTTAATATCCATTCTGATTCACTTTATTGGCATCCTTACATAAAATATAAGTTGATTGGCTTATTAGGGCCCAACCTAATTGTAACTTAGTGAACCATATTACCTATGTGGCAAATTAATATAAAATTAAAATATAAGGAACTAAAATGAAATTTAGTAGAAGTTTAGGGGATAAAGTAGAATTTTTACCTTTTTGAAGATATGTTATACGATTCAAATTGAATAATAGAGAAAATCAATGAATTTCTTTTGTATTGGGTGGACCTTGATTTACAATATTACTTGCATAATTAAAATATTATTTATTTACTTCAAAAAAATATTATTACATTTTAAAGGAACAAATCAATAAATGTAATTTATGTTGAAAAAAAAAAACAAACACTTTATCTGCTAAAATAAAACAACTGCCTTGAAAAAGTTAAAAGAAGAAAGGTCATGATTTTATTTGTAATTAAGTCAACAATATATATAATATATATATTTGAACAATGTTAACTACTTAATATTGTATTTAATATAATATTGATAAACAAATTTATAGTTTATATTTAAGAAAATAATATATGAATATGAAATTTCATCCATTTAAAAATGAATCATGTTTTTAGAAAAAAAGATTATCATAAAAAAATATATTTAAAAAATTAAAACTAGTTGAAGTTTTAATAATATTTTTATAAATTATGATGATTATATTTCTAAGTAGAAAGTAGTTGAAAAGTCCAACTAACAATAAATTAAATTTATAGTTTATAGCAAATTTTATTTAATTGATAAAAAGATTACACCACTAAAAAACACATTTTTTTTATTCTATCTATTGAGAGTTGCGGAGCAAGTCGACCCGGTGGAGAGACGGGTTTAGCCCGACTCTGCAGCTATCCGTTCCGTTCCGTTAAATTATTGGTAACAGTTGGAGCTCCAAAAAAAGAAAAGGGGAGGGAGCGTGAAGGCACGCGTGAGGAAATAAATGTTTAGTGGCGCGCATCCCTGATTCTGTCTCTAGGTGGTGTGACTAAAAAGTGTGTTACAGCGGAGATCTAGTGCATGAGGCTAGAGAGAGAGAGAGAAGGTGCAGTGCTTATTTTTTGTAAACTCGAAAGACGAGGCGTGTCTCGAGCCCACCGCTTCCTCTGCGGTGTCTGTCCCTTTGTGTGTGTGTGTGAGAGAGAGAGAAGAAAAGAGAGAGAAAGAGAGAGGCAGAGAAGGTGAGCACCGCCTGTATATATCCCGCGATTTCCTCCGCCGTACGTTTTTGTCCCCTTCTCTTCCACTCACGCCCTTCGAGATCTTCTCCGCTCGCCACGCGCTCTTCCCCATCATTTTCAATTATTCCTCTCCCTCTTATTATTACTTTTAGTTACCACTCAAAATCCTAAAAAAAACAAAAAGGAAAATAGGCCCCTGACATCATTATTTATTATAAATAGAAACAAATGCATATATATGATGTCACGTAAAAATGCTATATGCATCAATGTGAGTATAATATAATATAATAATATTATTATTTAATTAAAAATAATTTTTTATTTTAAAATAATAATATTATTTATTTATTTATAATATATTATTAATTTATTTAAATAGTATTACTCTTTGAATTGTATGATGCGTACCTCATTCATAAAAGACTTACTTTGAAATTTATTTGAATAAGTATATTTTAATTTATGTTTTTATTTATAATGCATTTTTAATATTTATTGATAAATACTTTATCATATTAATTTAATTTTGATAACATGTTGGATTATTATTGGAGAGGCTAGTGGTATCCTAGTTCATTTAATATTTGATACACATTCAAATATTAATTTTTATGGATTTATACATCGACACCATAAAATAATAGACTATCAACTTATAAGTTAATATAGATCTCTTTTAATTGATAAATATTTTTTGACTCCAAAAGTATAAATTTATGAAGATTGTATTAGATTTTCATACTATTTAATTTGAAAACGTCACGACATTTTTTAGTTTATAGCAAAATTGATTGAAAATTATGTATGACATTTTATTTTTTTCGTGCTAAAAGTTATTTGCAATAGTGAACGTATTTGAGTAATTAATGTATTTTTCTTGTTATCAATGATATAATATGAGAGCCTACATACAATCTCTTGATTCATGAAAAAAGTAATAATTTAAAAGAAAAAAAGAGAGAGCTCTATTTTGACTCGTATATTATTTTATTATTTTCGTATAAATAAAATAAAAAGAAGAATAAATAAAACAGGAAAAAAAAAAAAAAAAAAAGAGGATGGCGTAAGGAGGATGTGAGTGCGTATGAGGAATGCATGATAAGATATGTGGGGGTGGGGGGGGGGGGGGTGCGTAGATTTTACTTTACGAGGTTTGCTACAAACCACTAACTCTTCCATGCCATCGCATTTACAGTCACCCCCCCACCCCCACTTCCAACTAAGATTTGACTTTTTCTTTTGTCCTCTTCTTTCTTTTCTACTTTCTTCCCCCCCTCTTTCCCTCCCCACATTAATTACTCTCAAATTATATTCTTATATATCTATATATATACACGTACACACACACATATATACATATATACACATATACACATTAATCTTTTGATCGAAAATTATCATCAATCTTATGGGAATATGTTTGATATTAATATTTTCATAATTGGTTCGAGAACAGCTGATTAAACTAGAAATCGATGTTTTGACCAATATGGAATATTAATAAAATAATTTTTATGGTGAAACCGACCAAAATTGGTTAAAATCGGTATAGACAATTAAAATCGGTCCAACCGACCAATCGATTGTTCTATTTTTTCTAAAATTAAAACTAAAACTTAAAAAATAGAAAAAACTATTTAATGAAGTATTAATATCATGTTTTAAGTTATGTATTTATTAAAAAAAAATTGGTTGTTAATATATAATATATTTAATAACACCAAAAAATAAATAAAAATAGATTATTTTTATATTTCAGTTGGACCGCCAGTCCAACTTCAACTGATTGAATCGACACCCAATAGCTTAACAAATTCAATCTTCAATTCAATTATAAAAAGGTTATTCGATATAAAATTAAAACTAAAGAGACTGCCGTAAAATGATAGATTTGGCATTTAAGAAAGTTGCGTATATGAGGAATGGCATATTAGTTATTATGGATACGCTGGAAAAGTAATGGATCAAAGTTAACTTTAAAAGGTGGTTTTGGATTTTGGATAAGACGATTTTGAAAACTTAATGAATTGAATTGAAATTATTTGTATTTTCAAAATTCATTAATTTCAAACACTTTATTCGAATTTGAATGGAATGAACTTGAATTGTTTAATTTTTTCAAAAATAAATTCATATGTAATTGATCTCTTTTAATATTTTAGTTTTTATATCGTAGATGAATGTGAAAAATAATCTTTATTTATAATTTTTTGCTTCTACGGGATATTTTGATGGTAAAATCAGACTGGTAGGGTAATATGAAAAAAGAAAAAAAACTGTATATAAATTGTTGAGAAAATTATAAAAGTAGAACAACAACTTTAGGGTACAAAAAAATAGAATATTATACTTTTATACTTATGAATTAAAACAATAAATTTATTGTTGATTTTGATTGCAAATTGAAAAATAGCCTAAATTTACCAATTTCAAGATTTTAGTTCATTTTGATTGCAAAATGAATTTTTTTTCCACATTTGCATCGACTTGATAATTTCATATAACATGATTGTGCTATTAGAACAAAATAAATCAATTATATTTTAAATATAATTAATATTTTTAAGAAAATTTCACATGTTTTTAAAAATGCTTTCAACTAGTTGTCATTCTATAATATTTTCTACCATCATTTTTTTAGGTCAAAATAAATTTTATTTAAAGAACTATAATTGAACAGTCCTGGAAAATATATACAACAGAACATATTTCTTTCAAAAATACAAATATTTCGAAACTTCAAAAAATAAATTAATTTTATATGAATCAATATCAATTAATACTAGTTTATATTAAATTTAATTTGAATTATGTGACAAATAAAATATATTTAGTTTTTCAATATGAGCTATTAATAGAATCATGAAAAGTATATAGTAACCAAATTGAATATTGAATTCTTACAAGTACCAACTTCGTATAAGTTTACATACTGATTTAAGATAAATATCCATTTATCGAACAAATATTTTATTTTAATTTTGAATTGAAGATAACTTTTGATGATATTTTTCATAATAAACTCACGAGAATATGTTGACAAGAACTATATCTCAACTGCCTTTTTGCTCGTCGATGTTGATTCATGCTGCACCTATAGTAAGCAAAAATATCTTCAAAATCAGCTTAAAACTTGAATTTGGGCCATTTTTATTTTAAAATCATGAACAATAAAAACGTAATTTGCAAGTCAATGACATAGCATCCTATGTTTGCCAAACTCTTAAAGTTATTATCTTAATTTTGCAATTTTTTTTTTAAATTTTTAAATATTTTGTAATGGATTCAATATGAGAATATTACAAAGTTGAAAAATAAGAGAAAATCAAGAAATAATAGAATATGAGTTTGAGGAAGGACTTTTACCTTAAAAAAAATGGTGATCGGGTAAAGTTGTAAATTATTGAAATGGTAGAGAATATAACGGTTGATATACCTATTTTCTCAAATTTTAATATGCTGTAGCAAATACTGTATTATATATTTATATATAATATCATGTATTGTATTATTTCCTTACTAATATATACATAATATAGAATAACATATCCTAAATCTAATATTATATATAATATTATCCTCTTAAATAAAGCAAAAAGGTGGCCCTGACCGAAGAAATTAACAGTGAATTATTTATTCAAATTTAAATTCAGATTTATTTTTTGACCATTTCAGACAAATAATTTATTAGAAACATCGGCGAAAGCTTGTTTGAAATCGTTCCATAAAATGTATTTTTCTTTTTACATTTTTTAGCTTTTAAGTTATCTTATATTTTTTCAGAGGTTTTATAATTTTTTAAATTTTTATTTAAGGGTATTCATTTTATTTCCTACACTATAAATTTTAGGCCACGTAATAAATATATTTGTAGATGGTCTCCATAAATACAATTATTGGACTGCTGACAAACTTCTCTGGAAAACAAGATGCATAATGCATTGGAATCTAAAACAGTACAGCTGCAGGCAAAACCCATCAATTATTCGAACGGGCTTTTCAGGAGGGTTGGGCCTGGGCTTTAAGAAAAACAAATTTAATTTATTTATTCAATTATTGAGTGATCCTTTTATCATAAGCCCAGTTGATATATAAGAGGTCCGTACGAACAATATTGGTTATCCTGTTAGATCAGTTTGCATTAAAGCTCCTGCCTTCTTCATAAACAGTTTGCAAGATTGCATCAAATAATTGAACAAAGGGGATCTATGATATTTTATATTCGTCAATTAGATTTATTCAATCATATTTAACTTATTTGTAAAATAAAAAAATGAAAACTTTGTTTCAACTAAAACAAAATTAAAATATTTTTAAAACATAACTCTTTTTTTGGAACAAAAGAAGGTATTATTTTCCATAAATTGTCATTTTGGATTAGTTAGGAAATGCGATTTCTATCACATTTATTTTAGTTTTGGATATATGAAAACTGACAATTTAAATGAGGAGGATACTTACCCTGCCCTATACTTCATGTGTGGGAGGGGATGCCATAACATTTGATCAAAAAAGTCGTGCAGATTCTACTTCATTTGACGCAAACCTGCTGCACGTTGGCTCGATCGTGTTCAATGCATATCAAAATCACCATCGGCTCTCAAGTCTGGTCACTAGGCTGAATCGTGCTGCATTTAGCATGATCATGTCAAATGTGACATGTGCTTCATACCCTCTGTTTTAGCCTGTTTTCATTCAACTTGACGCTTTTTACTCATTTAAACCTCCATAGCACTCCATATCAACCTTCTTTCTTAATCTTAAAATCATCCAATTTTAAAACTTTTGCCTGTTTTCATTCAACTTGACGCTTTTTACTCATTTAAACCTCCATAGCACTCCATATCAACCTTCTTTTTTAATCTTAAAATCATCCAATTTTAAAACGATCAATAATCAGATGTATGTACTATATGGTATGTCATAGAGCCATTGGCTTTTATATTATTTTGTGTATTTGTTATTAGTGTATTTTGGTTATGCATGTAAAAGGTATATGATTTTATTTTTCGATGAATAATTTAAATCCTTGAGTAATTTATGGCCCTGACGTTTATTTTTTATTTTTTATTTTTTATTTTTTATATAATATATTATATATATTATATATAATTATCATTTATTTAATATTTTTGTTATATATATATATAAATTTATGTATATATATTTTATAGAAATATATTATATAATTGTAAATTATAAAAATTGATATTATTATTTAAGATAATAAAATTTTATATTATTATTTAATATTATAAAATTTTTATATAATTGAAAGAATATTTATTAATAATTATTATACATTTTTTTAAGTATAATTTGAATTTTTGAAAAAATATATAAATATAAATATATATATATAAATATTAATACATAAATATATTATAAATTATGTATATATATTATGGCATAAATATATACATATATTAATAAATATAAAACAAATAATACATCGTCAGGCCCACTGATGTTTTAAAGAAACGTCAATGGGCCTGACGTTTCTTTTAAATATTTAATTTTTTAATTTTTTAATTTGTATATAATATATATTATAAATAAATATATATTATTTATTTCTTATATATTCTCATTAAAATAAATTTAATTATCGTTTATTTATTTATTTTTGTTATATAAATAAACAAATATATATATATATATATAGAAATTTATGTATATATATTATATTGAAATATATATTATATAATTATAAAAAATAAAAATTAATATTATTATATAAGATAATAAAAAATTTATATAATTTAAAGAATATTTTTTAATAATTATTATACATTTACTTTAAGTATAATTTGAATTTTAGAAATATATATATATATATATATATATTTATATATATATATATATATTAATAAATAAATATATACATATATTCATTTAAAAAAAGAAAAAAAATTCGTCAGGCCCATTGACGTTTTAAAGAAACGTCACTGGGCCTGACGTTTCTTATGAAAATTTTTAATTTTTTTAATTTGTATATAATATATATTATATATATATATATGTTATATTATTTCTTATATATTTTGATTAAAGTAAATATAATTATCATTTATTTAATTTTTTTGTTGTATAAATAAATATATATATATAAATTTATGTACATATATTTTATAAAAATATATTATATAATTGTAAATTATAAAAATTGATATTGTTATTTAAGATAATTAAATTATATTATAAAAATTATTTAATTTAAAGGATATTTTGTAATAATTACTATACATTTATTTTAAATATAATTTGAATATTTGAAATATATTTATATATATACATATATATATTAATATATAAATATATACATATATTCATAAATATAGAAAAATTAATATATCGTCAAGCCCCACTGACATTTTAAAGAAATGTCAGTGGGCCTGACGTTTTTTTTATATTTTTTATTTTGTTTAATTTGTATATAACATATACTATTATATATACATATTTATTATTTCTTATATATTGAATAACATTATTGTTTATTTACTTTTTTTTGTTATATAAATATATATATATATATATAGAAAGTTATGTAAATATATTTTATAGAAATATATATTATATAATTGTGAATAATAAAATTTTATATTATTATTTATTTTATAAAAAAATTATATAATTTAAAGGATATTTTTTAATAATTATTATACATTTATTTTAAGTATAATTTAAAATTTTGAAATATATATATATTTATATATATATATTATATTATATATTTAATATATATTATTTCTTATTTATTATTTAAAAAATATATATGATTATCGTTTATATTAATTTTTTTTCTTATTTAAATTTTATTTTAGAAATATATATATATATATATATATATTCTATATAAATATAAATTATATATTTGCAAATAATTAAATTTTTTAATTTTATTTAAGTTAATTAAATCATAATATAAATAATTATTTATAAAATAAAGAATATTTATTAATAATTATAATATTTTTTCAAGTATAATTATAATATTTTATATATTATTATATATATCTATAAATTATATATATATATATATATTATTAAATTAAATAATGATACCTGCTATGAATGAATAAATGAATTTTCATTCAATGTCTTTTTACTTTTCAGAGAATTGTCAATCAATCTTTACATTTACAGAGATTTGTATATTTTTTTACAGATAGTCTCGTGAAATGAGGACAAATTTTATAGCGTGCATGTCTTCTCAAATCCCACTGAAATCTGCACCGCATCGTACAATCAATTAACTAATAATTTTTATTGCTGAACTAATATAAATAGAAATGTGTTAGCATAATACATAAATGAGTAAAGAGAATGAGTAAGGAAAAAGGGTATGCTTTCATGAGTGATGAAGTATACACCGATGACTCACCAATTCTGGATGAAAATAAGTCTTATTACGATATTACATTGTCTAAATCACATTTTGCCCCGCACTATCTATTGGTAAATTTTCTTTTAGAAGAACTATAGTAAGGTGTGTATATTATTTATTTAAAGTTTTTTTTTGTTTTTTTTTATAAATTTTCTTGCAGTCAAAGCCTGAGGAGATAATTAAACTCTTGTCTAACATTGAAGTACCAGTTGTTTTATATTGTGTGGGAAAGTCATGGACAATGCGACACCATGAAAATAACAAAAAATCAATTTTGATAATGCAAGTTGGGGGCGCTTTGTGGAAGACACGGAATTGAATTTGGGTGGTTTATGTATTTTCTCATTGGCTGAAAATACTCGAATGAAAGTCACTTTTAAAATTGGTTTGGTCAGGCTGAGTGCTTTATTATTGTCTCGAGATGTATCGGGTACAAGTGGTAGTTTATGTGGTCAATTGTGTCCATGAAAAATTGCTAATAAGGATTTTATTTTGTTTGTTGTGTTTTTTCAGTAAAATTTTATTCGGTGTAATAGTTTATTGTTGTTTTATGTTTATGTTATTGTGTAATAATTTGATCTTTCAGTGCAGATAAGTCTGTATTTCGATCAATTTGTGTGTAACCATTGGACGCACAACTATACAATACTTTTCCATTTTCCTGTATAATTTCGCCTCCGCTATAAACTTCAATTGCGACTCGTTTGTGACTCGTCATTGCTTCAAAGTGATATTTATAATTTGTTTCACAGTGAAATAAATAAATTTCAAAAAAACATGAAGAACAAATAAATTAAAATGAATAAGTGTGGGCCACATAGTACGTATCAAAAATATGATAAATAATGCATTACATTTCACAAAAAAGATACAATTACTTAGAATATACATCACTCTGTGAATGATCATTAGCGGGTAAATTTTCTACAACATTATTATCATCCGCGACTTCTATATCAACATTTTCGTTCTCAATTGGATCTTATCACATATTTAAGCCAGGGGTGACATCTATAAGATCTAGTATACGTGATCGCATCATATTCACATGATGAAAGTTAGTCGTACTCTCTTGTTGGATAATTTCATTTTAGTGTCTCTCATTATCCAATTGAGCACGTAACTCATGAACCTCGTTTTTAAGGGCGTTTATATATCCGTCTCTAACCCCAAGCTGCTATATCATATTATTCTTTTCCGTTGTCATGGTACTTAAAGTATCACGTAGGAAATTTATTTCCTGCCCTAAGACGTCTTCTTGTTGCTGAATGCAACCTTCTAAAACAAAGACACAGTTAGATGACCACTACAATTCAACTTGGCACATCTTTACATGCCGCCGTAATTTTCTTATTTCTTGTTCTTGCATGTTGGATATGACATTTGCAGCAATATTCTTTCTCACCAATCCTTCTATTTCTTCTTTTAGTTGTTGATTACATATTCTTAATTGCGCCAAACTTGTAGAATTTTTTTACAATAGACCGATAACCTTTGTATGTGAAATTTTTATTGGGTCGTGTGGAAGTTGATTATGATGATTTTGATGTTGAAGCCATACCTATCAAATATAATTTATAAGGGTCATTACAGTTATTAAATTTAAATTTTTTTAAGTATCCTATAATAATATATTAATTATATTAAACAAGTTTTAATTAGTCAACATAACAAATCGTAAAGCAAAATAAGTTAAACATATAATACATGCAACACAAAAAAATATTCATAATAATAAATAAATAAATTTGAAAAAAATACAGCATAATAATTAAAGAACACATGAAACAATACACTCATATAATAAAAATTTAAGAACATGTTCATGTAAAAATATATATGAAATCAAACAAACATCCACAGAAATAAATGATAGTAAAATAAATGATGAATATATACTACTTACCTTAGCTTATGTTACAAAAAGGTCTGAAGATGTCTTTGAAAAATGATTATTTTCTTTTTGAAGACAATCTACATGATATAACATCAAAAAATAAAAAATTTGATGATTAGTGTTTGAGAAAAAAATTATGTAATATCATGTAAAAACTTTGAAGATATAAACTTATTTTAATTGGTGATAAATAAAGACAAAAATGGTCAAAATTATATATAAAAAAAAACTAATACATGTGGAAGGAACAAATAAAAGAAGTAATGATATCTAATATATATATTATCAAATAAATTAAAATTTAAATAAATAACACATACCTTGAAACAGATAGTAGAAATAGTTGCAACAAAATGCAAAATAATTGGGGAAGATAATCTTCATAAGAAGAAGTGAAATGTTGCACAGTACCAGCTGCAGAAAAAAACCTCAGCTTTTCAAACTCAAGAACAAGAAGACGAAGAAGAAGGAGGAGTTAACAAAATCTGAAATGGAATGAGAATGAAAAGAAAGAGAAAGAAACGTGTATAAATGAAGAGAGTGAAGAGATTTCTGGCTTTGCTGTGAAAACATGTGATAATTTCACAGAAAATGTGAAATGACAGTGGTAGTGAGTGAATGCATGGAGTAAATCATGTGAAATTACAGTGAATGACATGTGAAATTGTAGTCAAATGTCATTTCTGCGGTAATGGATGTAGGTAACTTTCTGCTTTAATTTCACTATTGCTGCAGTTTAAATGATTTCGTGCTTTTATTTTTATATTGTGTGATATAATTTTGTTGTAAAAATATTTAATATGTGATATATTGTTTTTATAAAAATATATAATAAGATATTATCAAGTTATAAAAATATATGGCGTGATATAATTTTTTGAAATAACATATATCATAATGTGATATTTTTAATTATTTTATTTGTATAGAAAACATAATTATTTTAATTTAATATGTATAATTTATATAATTTTTGTTTATCTATGTTAATTTTTTATGTTTCTTTAGAAATAATTTAATAATAAAAATATTACATATATTATTAAAAATATAAACGTATATATATTTTTAAAATTATTCAAATAATAATCAAATTAAATTATTAAAATATAAATGTAATAATTATTAAAACAATATATATTAAATATAATTAATATATACATACAATATTCATGTATTAATATATACATATTTTATAATATATATTTATGTATTAATATATATATATATATATATTTTTTTTTTCAAATATTGAAATTATATCCTATAAAGTATATAAATTTTTTATAATATTAAATAATAATATAAAATTTTATTATTTACAATTATATAATATATATTTCTATAAAATATATATACATAAATTTCTATATATATATATTTATATAACACAAAAAATTAAATAATCGCAAATGTTATTCAATAAGTAAGAAATAATATATATATATATATATATAATATACAAATTAAACAAAAAAATAAAAAATATAAATAAGTTTAAAATGTCAGTAGCCCTGATGATGTATTATTTTTTATTTTTATGTAGATTTATGAATATATATATATTTTTATGACATAATATATATATACATAATTTATAATATATTTATGTATTATAATTATTAAAAAATATCCTATAAATTATATAAATTTATTATAATATTAAATAATAATATAATATTTTATTATTTAAAATTATATAATATATATTTCTATAAAATATATATACATAAATTTCTATATATATATATATTTATATAACAAAAAAATTAAATAAACAATAATCTTATTCAATATAATAAGAAATAATATATATATAATAATATATACTACATACATATTAAACAAAAAAAAATATAAAATGAAACGTCAAGCCCATTGATGTTTATTTAAAACGTGAGTGGGCCTGGCGATGTATTATTATTTTTATTTATATTAATGAATATATGTATATATTTATGACATAATATATACATAATTTATAATATATTTATGTATTAATATATATATATATATATGTTTCAAAAATTCAAATTATACTTAAAAGAAATGTATAATAATTATTAAAAAATATCCTTTAAATTATATAAATTTTTTTTAATATTAAATAATAATTTAAAATTTTATTATTTACAATTATATAATATATATTTTTATAAAATATATATACATAAATTTCTATATATATATTTATATAACAAAAAATTAAATAAACAATAATGTTATTCAATATATAAGAAATAATATATATATATATATATAATAATATATATTATATACAAATTGAAGAAAAAAAATATTAAAAGAAACGTCAGACCCACTGACGTTTCTTTAAAACGTTAGTGGGCCTGACGATATTTTATTATTTTTATTTATATTAATTAATATATGTATATATTTATGACGTAATAATATATATACATAATTTATATATATTTATGTATTAATATATATATATATAATTTTTTTTTCAAAAATTCAATTTATACTTAAAATAAATGTATAATAATTATTAATAAATATCCTTTAAATTATATTTTTTTTATAATATTAAATAATAATATAAAATTTTATTATTTACAATTATATAATATATATTTCTATAAAATATATATACATAAATTTCTATATAACAAAAAAATTAAATAAATCATAATGTTTTTCAATATATCAGAAATAATATATATATATATATATATATTATATAGAAATTAAACAAAATAAAAAAACAAAAAATATAAAAAGAAACATCAAGCCACTGACGTTTCTTTAAAACGTCAGTGGGCCTAATGATGTACTATTTTTTATATTTATTAATATATGTATATATTTATGACATAATATATATATATATATAATTTATAATATATTTATGTATTAATATATATATATATATATATATTTCAAAAATTCACATTTTACTTAAAATAAATGTATAATAATTATTTAAAAATATCCTTTAAATTTTATAAACTTTTTATAATATTATTTAATTATCTTAAATAATAATATAAAATTTTATTATTGACTATTTATATAATATATATATATATTTCTACAAAATATATAAGGTTAAATTTCTATATATATATATTTATATAACAAAAAAATAAATAAACAATAATTAAATTTAGTTTAATTAGAATATATAAGAAATCATATATATATTTATAATATATATTATATACAAATTTAAAAAATAATTTTTTTTAAAAGAAACGTCAGTGGGCCTGACGTTTATTGTATTTTTTATTATTATTACATGTATATATATTTAAATTGGTAATATAAATATAAAAAATAATTAAAAATATTTTTGAAAAAGTTTTTTTATAATTTAATTTTTTTAAATTTATAATTTTTATTAATTTACTAATATATTATTATTTTATATAGTATTGAAATAAATATATTTTTATATAATTAAAAATATTAAAATATATTTAATATTATATTTGATTTAGTTTCAGTAAATATAAAAAAATTAATTTCTAATAATATAAATAAATATAATACAAATTACAAATATATATATATATCTTTATATATAATATAATTGCATATATATATATATATATGGATGAGATGCATGGTATTGCAGCTGGATGGACATAATGCATATGCATAAATTTTGAAAATAAAAACATCAGCGGGTCTAATGTTTTTATTTTCAAAATTAAAACGTCCGGCCCGGTGACATTTTTACTCAAAAACGTCACCGGGCATAACGTTTTATCCTATTTTCGGAACCCTTCTCAAACTACCCTATTTTACGAATTTTTTTCTGCATTATTTGAGTAAATAACCCGAGGCATTTTGGGGATTTTTTTTTTTAATATTTAATTTTAGGAATTACATGGAATTTATACTAGTATATACATAGACACATATGTAACTTAGAAAAAGGTTTAAAACGTTTCCCACGTGTATATATATATATATATATATCTCGAATTTCTTAGAAATCTATATTTCCAATATTAATATGTGAAAATAATATATATGTATGTATATTAGAGTTTTAAGAGAGGCTGACCCGAAGGACTATATGCAACACTTATGTCTCCCTTCTAATTTAATTAAATGAAATGCTTTTCATTATGACAATATTATATTGAATAAAACTATTATGATCCACTTTTTAGAATTCTTCTGAAATATTTATAATTCTTTTCACAAATTATTTATAATAAAAGATGAACTTGAGTTATATTTTTCCCTCGCATGGGAATTTGGGATATTACAAAATTGGTCGATCGTCATTAGTAATTTCTTAAGAGTTCAATAATGTAATCACTAAATATGTGTGAATGATGTCGTATTACATATGTATCATGTATTGACACAATTGCAACATAATACACTGTGTTATTTAGCAGAAAATTTATATTAATGCAAGAAAAAAAAGTTGTTGGCGAGTATAATGCACGCGCACAGACTTATAAATTAATAAGGATAAGAAACAATGCATTAAAAATAAATAAGAAAATATAATAACTCTTTTAATGTGGGAGCCTGAGCATCAGTTGTAAATTTTGATTTAGGAGTAACAAAGAACATAAACATAGTATAAAAGACAATTATAAAAACAATTGTTGAATATACACACATATATAAAATTTATTATACAGTGTTAATTTTGCAGCTAAGATCTTTCTATGGAATATCAATATATTGAAATATAACAAACACCCGATATTATTTTACATCTTACAATGCACCGCAAAATCATTACGTGTGTCTATCAATTTTACGGGACTTCTATCAAAGTACCAATCACCAAAGGCTTGCGCAATGGTCTGCATATATAAAAAAATTACTCATAAAATATTGTTTCATCACATTAAAAATGTAAAGAAGATTAAAGATTTGACATAAATATGTAAAAATGAGTAGAATAACTGAAAGTCTCGAATAAGATAATGAGCTATATTCTTTTTTCTCTATAAATTTGTTTTGAAAGAAAAATAGAAAGACTATATATTCTACGTAACTAACAAAATTATATGAGATGATATTTAATTAGGTCTTTGAGACCGTCTCACCGTATAATAAAAAGATATAAATAAAAATTCAAGTAAAATCTCATACTTTAACATAAAGAAGTTTTACTTGTTTAAATAGTATAAAACTAATAAATTTTTAATAAAATATTACTTTTAACTTCAAAATACTATTTATTATTCATCATAAAGAACGACCGGCTCGTACAAATTTTGTAAGATAATATAATAATAAAAGATCAAAGTACGTAAAAACAAACTTACCTTATTTTGCAATCCGAATTCTATGGTATTCCATTTATCATCCAAATCCAGCATTTCATGAAGGAAGCAAGAGTTGATGAGCAATCCTCTTGATGGATTATCACCAATTTCTTTTAATGTCGCATGGAATGCATTCCCGAAATCTAGAGTAAAATGAAATAACTTAGATTTAACTAATAATTGAATTTAACTATATATTAAAATAATAAATATATAAAGTTAAAATACCTTTAATCCTTTGTATCTGATCGGGTGTGCAGTTAAATGTAGTATTATTGGTACAATTCTCCCAGCTTTGGGGATCAGGATATTTTGCCATATTGTCGTGTATCTGAAATAACATTTAATCTTGTTTTTATTATTTTTTTTTAAGAAAGCAAATAAAAGGTTGGTCAAGATTTATTTTTATTTATGGAAATAAATTTTTTTGTTGTATTATTTTTGTGCTTTATATATGTTACCATGAGGATGCTATGCAAATAATAGGCTGATCTGACTCGAATATATAAAAAACACGTGAATTCTCCATAAATTCAAACCCAACTTATTTTTCACATGTGCACAACATCATTTTGTAAGGAGAAAAAAATAATAAATATTTCAATAAAAACTAATTTTTTTTATCAATTCAATAAAATATTAAATTTTCACTATAAAAGCATTTTTGTTTTATGAAAAAATATTCACTTTTTATGCGACTAATTATAAAAAATGTGTAGTTAAAACATTCACATATATAAACATTATATCCGAATCATGCTCCCACACAATCGACCCATATTTGTGCATTATTTTACTATATCAGGTTATGTCAACGTGGATCAGTGCATTTTTTTAACAAAATATGGGTTAGAAACAAAATGTTGAATGGATCTAAATTTATGTATGTTTTGAAGAAAATCATCTACACATACATATTTAACTCAAAAATAACATACAATTTTATCTTAGGTGTCAACTAAAACAATTTCTTTTTCTCTCTCTCTTTTCTCCTTTTATATTTGTTTCAATATCTATTTAAGTACAAATAAGCTTACCTGATAGGAGTCGAAAGCACTATTTAGTAAAAAGAGTGGCGTCTTAACGAATCCAACAAGATTTTCAGGAAATAGACACTGCGAATTTTGTTGAACACAATCAATATCTCATATTAGTAAAGAAATTGAAAGTGAATTAGAGAACTCCACTTACCAAACTTGCATCCATTCTTGATGTGCAATAAGTTGGCAAGTAATTGGTTATATTCTACAATATAAAACATGATTTTTTTTGTCAATTGTCTTGCAAATAAATCACATATGTGTGTTTTATGCTTGTAAATATGTGTCATTATATATATTGTACTTTTTCAATTCAGAATTTCCTCCTAATTCTTCGATATTATATTATATTTTTATTTTATTTTATTTTGAAACTTAATCATGAAAGATAAGTGAGTAAAAATATGTGTATGCATATATAACATAAGTCAAGGGTGATCATTACATGAAATTTTACAGTATGATCGTAAATCAATTCCCTAGTGTGCGCGAAAGGAAGATCTTTTCTGAAAAATATATACAAATGTTAGTACACTATAATATACAAATGTTAGTACACTATAATATATGTATGTATGTGTGTGTATATATATATATAATTAGGTAATTTCAAAAAATATATCTTACGCTCGAATGAAGAAGCCACCATCAGAGAGACACTTTACTCTGCCGACAGTTGGTAAAAGTGCTCGAAACTCATCACAGTGTAGTATAGCTGCCAATCCACCAGCTGAACCACCCGAAAGTATAGCCTATAATTTTCGCAAATATTTTATTATAAGACTATAGGTTAAAAAATGAGTAGTAAATGTAAAACTATATGATTGAGGGGAGACTTTGATGGCTAGATCATAAACATTAGGAAAAAAAATGCATGTGACAACCCTACATTATTTGCATTCTTGAGCCCTCTCTCTAAAAGCTCCTCCATTACGGCATTAAAAATTCTTGACCCCCTAAGTTGGACCAGGGTTCCCTGAATACATATCACAAATTCTTATAAATAATTATAAGAGGAACATACATATATTATAAATTATGAGTTTCAACAACAAAAATATGAAATGAAATCAACGACTTACTGTATCGTTTGCTTCATTATCTCCTAAAAAAGAAGCTCCATCACAGTACCGGACAAAAACTCTATTCCAATTATAAAACTCTACAATTAACATAAATTGACAGAAAAAAGAATCAAATTATGTAAGAGACAATGAAGTAATATATGATCAAATTTCTTAATTTCACACAATAGATAATTAAAATCAAATTATATATCTGATTGAAGTTTATAATATATCTCTTTTGTAATCCTCATTTTGGATTGCATGGTAACACATGATGCACACTTCATCACATGACTATATGATTCGACATTTGCTTTAGGCACATATATTGCATCCTAGGAATTTGAAGAACTAAGCAATTCTATTATTTCTTTCTTTTTTTCCAATTATAAATATTCTTCTTGAAGAATTTAAAAACCATCTATCACTGCACAATTTTTTTTTTTTTTTGTGGGCATTAAGTTTAAAGAATAATTTTTATATAAATATTTCAATAACACGTCATAATATCTTTAATACAGTTTTTTGTTAAATAGTAAATAATTATGTGTATAGTTACCTGGATTAATTGATTGGTTTGAGCTTAATGCCCCTCCAAAATACATAGTTGTCATGTTTTTGGTACTCCCATTCCATTTTCCCACTCTTTGAACGCACAAGTGTTCCCAACACCATCCACCACCCTGCTATCAACAACTTCAATTCTCCGTCAATGTAAAGCACACAACATAAGAAGAAACATACTAAATTGAAATTTGAATAAAAATAAATGATCCCGGAAGAAAATTAGTCTTTTTTATTATTAAAAAATTATGACGAAATCGGGACATAAATATAGCTCGGCTACTCAACCATCAAATTGACAAGCCAATTATTGGCCCCGTCCCCAAATCCGGCAGCATAATGATAACCTGCTGGGGTCCCATCTATACAAACTGCAATAAGGAGTAAGAGAATATTTAAAAAATTGAAAAAATTAGCAATTTATAAGAAAAGTTAATTAGATTAAATATGTTTGTAAATATAACTGCACCTGCTCCCTTTTCGACAGCACCATCAACTATTTTAAGGAGGACTTCATTATTGCCTTGGCCATAGACTTGAGTCATCAACATAAATAAGAAACAAGCAAATAATATTTGCCCGTTACCAGCCATGGTCTGAATTTGTTTCCCGATTCTATATTGAAAATGAATTCCAAAATAAATTCTAAATTATGTTAGAACATAATTTAAATATGCACCCAATGTATAAGAGATCAATTGTTACTGAATTATACAATACCTCAAGAGAAGGGAGTCCAACTTGAGAGGTGGTAGGGCTAAGCTCGTGGGTGTTGTAAAAAATTAAATTTGACGTTTGTGGTGTTTTTATTATTTATGTTACTTATATAGTGCATTGTAAAACCATAACAACCATTTATTTTCTATGGAGCACCAAACTTAATGCTTTTGCCTTCATTTTAGCTCATGTTCTTTGCTTCAATGCCATCCATTTGATGGTATAATAATATATTTAACCACAAATATTATCAAAATATTATTGCAATATTACAATATTTAAAATTTAAAAGTGTCCAATCATTTGTAAGTTGTAATTAGATTCTATGATTATTATTAATGATCTTATTATATAATTCTTTTTAGTGTAAAAAGTTATTTCGGATCATTACAAATTCATTTTAATTTAAACTAGCTAGATTATTATTGATGTGTTTGTGGGTGCACATGTTTATCTCGTAATAATATTATATCATTTCCACATAAAATGTTTATTGATTACAAAAGTTGGCCTTTCTTCAACTTTATTCGACAATTCGATAAGGTATATATATATATATATATATTCTTTTAATTTTAGATAAACTAGTAGCATTAAACTAAATTTAATTATTTAAATTAACTTTGAAATATATGAAAGCTTAAGGGTTCGTTTCATTTTTTACTGAAAATCCATTTCTCTGTTTTTTTGCAATGTTGGACATGAAATTTTGTTGATTTTACGTACAAATTTAGCTAAATAAATCATTGCATCTTCTATATTAAATATTTAAAATGTGTCGCACTCCTATTAATTCATATAATGTAATACAATGAAATACTGTGCTCATCAGACTATTGAGAATATATATATATATATATATATATTTATTTATTTATTTATATACTCATATTATATATGAGGTGAGCAGAAATCTTTGTGTTGTTCTCGTGGATAAAGATTAGTGCTACTTGAATTTGAAATAATCGACTTGTACTTATATTAAGTAATTTTTCATTTTTAGAATAATTTCCAATTATTATTATTATTATTATTATTATTATTATTATTGTTGTTGTTATTACTACTACTACTACTATAAAATTAGAGAGTATTGATTAATTTTACATGTTGAAAATAATTTTATATTTAAAAAAAATAATATTTCATTATGTCCTTAATAGATTGACATCAAATGATTTTTCAAAATTTAATTTATTTATCATTGGGGTTGATGTTTTCCTCCAAGTTTTGTAATAGACCGATAAAACCTTCTAAACCAACCACATTTCATTAAATTTTCATATTTTGAACAATGTTTTGATAATACTCTACCACTCTAGTAGATTTGTTATTATTCAAAGGTGAAGGACTTTATAACAATTGTGACCGTTCTCTCATCACAATTAGATGGTGCTGATGACATAAATATTTGATAGATAATTTTGTGATGTTGGAAACGGGTGCGAGGACAAATCGAATCTTCTACTACAAATGATACAAAATTTAAAGTTGAAATAGTACCAATATATAAAACATAATAAGTAATAATGATGTCTTAGTATATATGTATCGTGTATTGAAGCAATTGCAACATAATATTATCATTTGTTGCAAAACAAGTGTATTGACGCGAGAAAAAAAAAACGAATTGTTGATGAGTATAAAGAACTTGTACTAGCAATTGACTCCAATAACTTGTAGTTTGTAGATAGACACACACTTATAAGTTAAGTGCGTACATAAGTTAAAATTTGTCATATTTAGGAGTAACAAAGAACACAACCATAGTATAAGAGACAATTATAAGGATCTATTCAATATATATCTATATATAAAATTTATTACACAACGTTAATTTTGTAGAATTTTCTTTTCTTCTTCTTCTCTATAATATATGATCGATACATTGAATAATTACAAGTACCCAAATGATTTATTATGCATCACAATATACTGCAAAATCATTATGCGTGTCTATTAATTTGACGGGACTTCTATCAAAGTACCAATCTCCAAAGGCCTGTGCGATAGTCTGCGAATATAAAAAATTTGTTGATAAAGAATTGGAAAAAATTAGATAAAAGAATTGGAAAAAAATAGAATACATAAAAGAATTGGTAAGTTACCTTATTTTCCAATCCATATCCTATGGAATTCCATGTATGATTGAGATCCATGAGACCATGAACGAAGCAAGAGTTGATAAACAATCCTCTTGATGGATTATCTCCAATTTGTTTAATTGTATCATGGAATGCATTCCCGAAATCTAAAGTAAAATGAAATACTTAGATTTTAACTAAATATTAAAATAGTAAATATAAAGTTAAAGTACCTTTAATCCTTTGTATTTGGTTGGGTGTGCAGTTAGATGTATTATTGGTACAATTCTCCCAGCTTTGCGGGTCTGGATATTTTGCCATATTGTCGTGTACCTGAAAAATATGTTATTGAACTAATTACACAAAGAAATATAATTTAATCATTAACATAACAAATTGTTTAAAATACATAATAAGTTAGTGAAAACTAATATTTTTTCAGAATAATAAAAAATAAATATATTATAGCCAAAGATGCACATGGACGCTTGATATGTGCATTATTTTATTTTAATATCAATTATATCCACATAAACTTACCTGAAAGAAATCAAAGCCACTATTTAATATAAAGAGTGGTGTCTTGACGAAGCCGACAAGATATTCAGGAAAAAGACACTGCCAATTTTATTCAACACAGTCAATATCTCAAAATAATAATGAAATCAAAATTAATTAGAGAACTGCACTTACCAAGCTTGCATTCATTCTGGAGGTGCAATAAGTTGGCAAGAAATTGGTTAAATTCTACAGTATAAGATGTGAATAAAATTTATGTCAGTTGTCTTGCAAATGAACAACATATGTGCAAGGTTCGCAAATATGCATCATCACATGTATTGTAATTTTCTTAATTAAAAACTTCC